>CM062077.1:272659-872659 GCA_031163375.1 Conogethes punctiferalis | reverse complement strand
GTACTCTGTGGCTTAGCCTAATGGCGTCGCATTGACTGAATGTTGTCACTCTGGCAATTTTCTGTGTTTATTTTTATTTGTCGTGCATTTTAATGTGTTAGATGTCTCATTAGTCGCACATAAGTTTGAACTTTTAGTTTTCAGTTTGTATACAACAATTCGTTAACATCTGTAAACCTAACCTATGACAATGGCTGCCCCTGTTCCGGCAACTGAAGAAAATGCTGAAATTGTGAGTACTCTCTGACCCCTAAATCCGATATTGCTAAAATGCTTGCTTTTGCTAAATTGTGGATAAATTAACATGAAAGTTACGGTGTCTACATAATTACAATTTAAAAAAATATTGTTGTCTGAATTTCGGACACAATGGTCAACCTCTAAGTACATAGAACATAAAATTAAAGTACACGAGGTGCTTTAGCAACTGGACTCTGTTCCTTAATTCATGGGTACTTAAAATCGATGGTCCTCAGTTGACACAAACCGAGAGACATCAGGTACAGGTCATCATGCATTCTGGTGCATGGGCTGTATTACAGCCAATATTATGACGCCAGGCTGTTCCTGAGTAATAATGTATATTGAACCTTGATTAACCTTACAGGACTGGGGGAATGAGCGACTGAGTCGTGCACAGCGAGCAGTGGAAGCCAACACATATGATGTGGATTCATGGTCTCTCCTCATTAGAGAGGCCCAAACCAGGCCTATAAACGATGTGCGGACGATGTACGAGAAGCTGATAGCGGCCTTCCCGACTACAGGCCGCTACTGGAAGATTTATATTGAGCAGGAGGTAATATTTTTAATTTTGATCTTATGAGGTTTACCTGTTAAGCATTCAGCACACAAAGGTTTTTGCATAATAAATAAATATCAGGCCCAAAGTAAGTAGCTTAAGCACTTGTGTTATGGGTATCTGAACAACGAAGGTACCACAAATAAATACTTAAATACAAATATAAACACCCAGACACGGAACAAACACAAGTGTTCATCACACGAATGTTTGTCCCGGCTGGGAATCGAACCCATAACCCTTGATTCAGAAGGCAGGGGTCACTACCAATTGAGCCACCGTGCCAGTCACTCACAGATAATGCAAACTCGACACGATTGTGAATGGGAATGGGATGCTACAATACAATTTGTGTTGTGTCATGCTGGGACTCTTGTACGCGAGACACTAGATGGGTTAATTCAGTTTACATTGTACCAAATAAACCCTTGAGTTTATAAATGCTTTGTGGTATTTTCACATGCACAAATTACAATATTATTATACTAGAACTAAGATCTTTTGATTTAAAATGAAGCATGGTGCTGTGGATATCAGTTCAGTTCATCAGCTGTCTAGTACCCATAGCACAAGCTTTAGCTTAATTTGGAGTTAGATGGCGCTGTTTAGCCTAGAGTTATTTATTTATTAATCTGAGATCAATTTTTGCCTTATTACAGATGAAAGCGAGGAACTTTGAGAAAGTGGAAAAGGTTAGTATTCCATAGGAGTAAGTCAAAATTAGCTATATAAGTAACATTTCTGTGATATTAATAATGACTTTGTAGAATTTAGATGCAAACATTTCGGTACCTTATATTAAGGGTGCCTTTGAACTGTCTACAAGACACGAGACTGCTAGAATGTAAGATTAGATATAAGTTGAAATAAAGAGGACAAAACTATTAAACGAAATCTTTTTTTTCGGATAGGGTATGTGTGTTCAGACATGTTGGAGGTGACTTTATTTTACAGAATAAGATTTTAGGCCTAGCGCACTTGCTGATAAGTTTACTCTATAAAAAATATCTTCATTATCCAAAAAGAGCCAAAATACAAAACAAAATAAAACATTTTGTGGAATAAGGTCACTTTCGACATGTATAATCCCATAGTGAAAATCCTTTGGTTTAAATTCATCATCAATAATGAAATATACTGTCTCTTTATTGGGGCTAACTTATAACATCGGGTTTCTCAAATTCTTCTTGATGAAGGGAAGAGGGAAACTTTTAAAATGTCAGTGACTTCCCCAAATTCATGAATATACAGCATGTTTACACTGAACATCTTAACTTGGCAGAAATGGCTTTCTTCTAGTTCAGATATCCTTTTTTTTATTTCGCTCATAGAGTATGAAAATAATTGAACATGAAAATACAGAAAAAATTAGATTGAAATGTTCATTTATAATGTTTACATACAATAACTCATAAAAAGCCTATGTAATGCATGATTGTGCCACATACAATTATTTAATTTTTATTGCATATAAAATTTGTACAAAAGATGGACTTAATTCCGCGTAGGCATTCTCTACCAGTCAACCATTGGACTAAGCAGAAACATTAAGAAGGTAGTGTGCTACAAACAATTAGGTACATATGAGACTTTTAGGAAGACCCAAAACAAAAAAAGGACTACTATAGAATAAAAATGAAAAAAAATATATCCTATACATATGTATGTATAATGATAAAATAACCTATACATATACACTCCACCCAATGTAGACAACCGAATCTAACATTTCATGTATTCCCAATCCATATAAAATAATGCTGTATGTCCATCCTATGTAGAATTGTATTTATGTTCATCATTTAAAAATGTTGCTTGTTCCAACATATACCTACAAAGGTATCCCAATCGTGTCAGTCTGGGGTTTTTTTGGTTATAAATAAAAGAATAGAGGCCAGTTTTTTTTAAATATTAAAGGGATAAATATTACAACACTAGCAAAGTACTTACACATTTATTTGCGAATTTGATTAAGGATGACGCGACTTCTATTTCTGCCAATGTAGAGTGTAGTGAAACATACATTTTCACAATTCATCAGACATAACATTGACAATGAAAGCACACATACCATACATACAAATTGATAATACAGGACATTGCTTAATAATGTCCAGTAAATTCACAAAATTTATCTGTTTTGTGGTCTTCACTTTATAAACAAATAAATAAAATAAATAACTCAAGACTTGCCACGCTGGGCCACACAGCGCCGTCTAGCCCCAAACTATGCCGAAGCTTGTACTATGGGTACTAGACAACTGATAAACTTACTTATATACTTTTTTTTTGTAAATAAATACATATTGTACATAGTAAACACCCAGACTAAATACAAACAGACATGTTCATGAACACAAATGTTTGTACTGTGCGGGAATCAAACCCACAACCCTTGGCTCAGAAGGCAGAGGTCACTACCAAATGAGCCCTCGAGCCAGTCAGGTGGATGGCTTTGGATGGCTTTTTTTCTAAATGACTACGATGATGGCCAGGCCGGCCTTGTCATCATCACCGGACTGTTGGGGGAGCGGAAGGCTCTCACCCCTAGTTTGGATGTCTGGAGCCTCTACCTAAATGATATGATTAATGCACCAACCAGAATGTTAGGTGTTGCCTAATACCGATTCATAGTCCCATGGCCTGTCTGCACACCTATAACAAGACAGTACCTCATACGATGATTTCTGTATACTTAGCAGGACCCTGCCTTTAATTCGATTTACAGCTACAGTTTACATGATCTGATTACAAGTTTACACGAAAACCAACATGGGTAAAAATAAATGAGGCACGACCAAAAGCTATTCCCAGACTGCGAATGCACTGCAGGGTACTACTGGGAATCCCAGTAGCCCCCTGCAGTGCATACAGAGACAATATAAAGAGCCCTATTTTCTCTCTGTGTGCCTTATGCTACAACAGTAAAAGTCAAAGGCGAATCCCCTGTAGATTTTCTTTCCCCCATCTCAATGTGCGGGTGACTAAATTGCCCCCTGTATCCGATTCAAGGACAACAGTTCAACTGTTACATTTGTAAAGAAAATTCTCAGTAAACCGAGCGAGGCGACTGGGAATAAAAGCAGTTTCAGAGTCACGCCAACGGTTAGTGGTAAGCGCGCGCACTTCTGTTTCCTGATGTTAACTGTTATTTAGGACTAGCAGTGCTCGCGACTTCGTCCGCGTGGAATAGTTATTTTTTCCCCGTTTTTCATTTGCCATTATTTCTTCGCTCCTAATAGTTGCAGCGTGATGTTATAAAGCCTATAGCCTTCCTCGTTATATGGTCTATTCAACACAAAAAGAATTTTTCAATTCAGACCAGTAGTTCCTCGCGCGTTCAAACAAACAAACAAACTCTTCAGCTTTATAATATTATTAGTATAGACTTGTATGGAGCGAGCGATATCATTCAACAGAAATCAATTGAATCCCTCAAAATTGGCAAAGGTTTGAGAAATTATTTTTAAAACCGATGTTTGTTAATTTATATATCTTTGAACCTCAGTCCTTATAGAACTACTTCGCTTCATATTCGCTCCTGTCTTAGGAACCCATAGTTTTCCACATCTTGGCTATTCGCACTATAAAAAGAATAGTAGATATAGAAGTTCTTGGAACATACAATATATAGAATGCTGCTCTATATATTTTTTGTAGACCAGCGATCGACTACTAAAGTTGGGATTGATGTCCTGAAATTCAATAAAGAATCCCTGTTGTGTCTTGTATGAAAGACAAAGGTTGACACTGTGTTATTTTTTAAAATGATTTTCCAGTCCCTTCTTGCAATACAGGGACAGTCGCTACTGGGGAATTATTTAATAAACTAGCTGTGCCCGCGGCTTCGCCCGCGTTGCCCCCATTTTAGGGAAGTAGGGGCAAAAAGTAGCCTATGTTGCTCTCCATCCTTCATCTTCACGTAAAAAATTACGTCAATTCGTCGCTCCGTTTTGCCGTGAAAGAGAGATAAACATACAGACAGATAAACACACTTTCCCATTAATAATATTATATAAAGTATGGATATTCGATAGACATTTTTCGGCCAATACCACTAAAGTAGGATACCACTAAGAGATGTGGGGCATAGCGAATCTTCGCTCGAATTGAGCCGCCCGTCCGGGGAAGGACCGCCACCCTATAGAATACCGCAGTCAAATGACTCTGGGTCGTGATTCTGCCGGTGAGTAGGGTTTCCGGAGCTCGTGGGGGGTTAGGGTTGGGCCGGCATGGCGGTGGCAACTGACAGGTAACTGACCAGTTACTTGCCCGTTGTCACAGCGACTTGGGCTTCTCTTTCGCTTTCCATCAGGCGTATGAGAGCCATTATGTCGAGCCACTATAATAAAAAAGTCAATCATTTTTATTAAAAATCTATTCCAATATTACTTGTCCATTAGCAGACGCAATAGATAAGAATGGCAGTACATTATATGTTTGCATTGTATGTAGTGCACTGGACAGCCAAAGTGTTAAGGTAGGTACTTAAAACAAAATACTTATTGTGAGCGGATTACATTTGGTACAGACGGCCACACATCAAGTTATCCTGACAAAACTATCTATACTCTTAATGGTCTCTATGCACAGGATGCTTTAGTTGAAGTTTGGGAAATAGAAGGGGATTTGGTTTATGTGTGGCAGTCTGTACCTACGTCGACATAACAATATTAGTACACATAAGGATTAATTAAGGACGTAGTGTAAATGTTATGGACCAAGTGATTAAATACGGACATAATACATAGTGTCCGTACATTATGAATGTTGCATTACTTTTTCTGGCTCCATCTGACTAAAGTTATTAATGAATATCTCAACTTCTTTATTTATATCATACTAGCAAACCCGGCGAACTCCGTTTCGCCACCAGATGGCTTCTTTTTTCCTTAATTTTCTTTGCTATAAACCTCACGGAGCCCGAGACCTTTCCAACGAATGCAAAACCGTGGAAATCGGTTCGTGCGTTCTGGAGTTATAGCGTCAGGGAGGAAAACCCGACTTATTTTTATATAGTAGAAGATTGTCTGGTCAATATGAATATTTATTGCTATGTGACCATTGGGCAATAGCAATGTCTTAATTGAACGAAGTGCAAGGAGCGTGTGAAAATCCACCCAAAGTTAGGGCAACCAGGCCATAAAATGCAAAGCCCGGACTGCGCACTGTATAAGGCCGGACATTTTGCCCTAAAAGCCTGACATATTTTATTTATTGTCAAACATAATGTTTTTACAGCTAGGCTGTTGAAAAAAGTAGGTATTTATACGTGATGTAAAGTGAGAATGAGATCGTAGATGGAGTGTGTGCCAGACGCGCCGCACGCGCCAACAGTTTGCGCTTATGTCCGCTCGGACGTTTGTCCGCCCGTCCGTCTCTGGTTCTTCCTAGTGCCGCTAATTGCGGCGCTCGGGTGCGGATCTCGATCCTTCTGATCTTTACCCGGGCTTCATCTCCGGGGCTCTTCTGTCCCGGGTGCTGTAACTCCTTATTCAGGAAACCCTCCCGCGCAACCTGGCACATCTGCGGCTTACGAGGTCTGCGGCGCGGGAGGGGGGAGGATGGTGTCGTGTTGTCGGGTGGGGCATATATGTACATAGATATAATTTATTTTTTTTTTTTTTCCCGCCCATTGTCGTACGAATCACCACACTGGTAAAAGCCGGACAGGCCAAACACGTACATATTTAGCCGGACGTGACAGCAAAAAGCCAAACAACATGTCCGGCTAAAGCCGTAAAGTATGGGACACCTGGCAAGCCTACCCCAGTGGCTTTTTGCATTGCATGTCTACAGTACAACTAGGATTTAAAAAGAGTAACTACCGAGTTTCTTGCCTTTTCTTTTCGGTAGAAATCTACATTCCGAACACGGCGGTAGCTTCTTTTAAATTGCTTTTATTCACATACTTTTTATATTTTTACATTATTTTTTACTTGACGATTCATAAGTGCTTATTTTAAGTCTATGTGAATAAAGGTATTTTTGATTGATTTGATCGATTGATAGGAGGACGTGATAGGGTACCGAAGGGCCAAATGGGAATGGCCCAAAATTCTTCTCAAACGCTAGTAAAGCTGCCGGTTCCTTCTTCTATGATGATGATCATCATCATATCGTATGGCTTGCTTCTGCTCGAGTCCTCAAAGATTAATATCCAGTTGGCGAAGCCAATTTAACGCGGCCAGAGTAAGGTCATGGAGCTCCTGCATACCTCCAGGAAAACAACGTAGAGGACATTCCTCTACGATGTGTATAGTGGTCTGATCCAGAGCCCCACAATCACAATCCGGCGCGTCCCTGAGACCCCACTTGTGGAGATGGTGGTTGCATTTCCCGTATCCGGTTCTGAACCGGTTTACCCTTGACCATACTGTACGGCAGCTGTTAAAGCCGGGGCTTGATAGTATGATGATGTTATAACGTGATGGTCGGCAGCTGTTCCAGCGGTGCCTGATGAAGATCCTGAACATCGAGCTGTGGCGCCTGTACCTCAATTACGTCAAGGAGACCAAGTGTATGCTGCCCACCTACAAGTAAGAGAAAGCTTTCTTTGTTTTGACTGGCTCGGCGGCTCAATTGGTAGTGACCTCTGCCTTCCTAGCCAAGGGTCGTGGGTTCGATTCCCGCACAGTACAAACATTTGTGTTCATAAACATGTCTGTTTGAGGAGGCGCTGAGGTGAGGAGCTCGGTGGCGCCGCGGTCTTGTTCGCTTAACAATGATCGCAACGTTGTGCAACCATTGGCGCGGTCAATCCGATGATGGGTGACCAAAATTTGACACCGATTTCCTCCGTGCTTCGGAAGGCACGTTAAGCTATTGGTCCCGGGTGCTATCTTTACCAACTCAGATAGCAGTCGTTACATCATATCAGAGATGATGATAACTCTGACGCCTAAACTGGGAATGGGTACAGCTTACCCTAAGTGTTGCGGAGGTCTGATGGCAGTCGCTCTGTGTAAAAGCTTAGCCCTCGCCAAATCTCTCAGTTTGGGAAGCCGACCCTAAGACAATCGGGAAAAAGGCTAGGATGATGATGAAACATGTCTGTTTGTATTTTGACCTTGGAAACATCCCTATTGAATGTAAAACTTGTTGACAGGGAGAAGATGGCGCAAGCGTACGACTTCGCGCTGGACAAGATCGGACTGGACATCCACGCGTACCCGATATGGAACGACTACGTCACATTCCTAAAGAGCGTCGACGCCGTCGGCTCCTACGCCGAGAACCAGAAGATATCCGCCGTCAGGAAGGTGGGTATCGGTCACTAGTCTGAGGTCACCACTCGTCATCCAAGAGATAAAGGAATTATTTATCCTTTTGTAAAGATCTTTAAATAAACAGCTTTACCGTCGAAAACATCCCTTCGCGTACAAAAAATTTCGGCAATTCCTACCTTTGCCGTGTTGTTGAAATGTGGAATTCATTGCCAGCACATGTGTTTCCTCCTTCTTTCGATATAGGATCCATTAAACGGGGCGTGAAGAGTGTCTTATGGGCCGGCATGGCGGTGGCAACTGACAGGTAACTGGCTTGGTTACCTGCCCGTTGTCGCAGCGACTTGGGCTTCTATCTCGCTTTCCATCAGGCGTAGAGTGGCCATTATGCCGTGCTACTATAAAAAAAAAAAGAGCGTCACCGGAGCGAGGAGCTACGTCCTGCGATCGCCAACCCGCCTGCCCAACGTGGCGATTATGGTTACCGCCTCCAGGTGTTTGCCCAAAGTGGCGAACAACTGGAGAGCCTTCTGTCTAGCAGTGAACTAGGCTGATGATGAAAGACCCATTTATTCTTAAAACTAATACTGACATCTGAAATATATTCATGCAAATGTAATATGTTTCTGTAAATAAAGTTATCTTCTTGCGAGGTCTGAAACAACTTTTAAAATTTAAATGGTGCAAATGTCCCAAATATGGAACTACTAGCTATTGCCCGCGGCTTCACTCGCGTTAAATTCGGGGTGAATGCTCCATACAAATTTCCACCCCCCATTTTAGGGAAGCTACTTTTTCCTATAATAGTAGCCTATGTTACTCTCCATCCCTTCAACTATCTCCACTTAAAAAATCACGTCAATTCGTCGCTCCGTTTTGCCGTGAAAGAAAGACAATACAGACAGACAGACACACTTTCCCATTTATAATATTAGTATGGACTAGTATCTTCTTGGCTGGCAATGCACCTTGCAGTGTCTATGGGCTGAAGTGTTCACTTACCATCTGTGATCTTTAGGTCCATTTGCCCTCACTGTCATTTAAAAAAGGCCGGAGACTATTATTATCCGGAGATTATCTTGACTAGCTATCGATCCTAAAAAATAAACATTGGAGACACATTTTTTCGTTAACATTAATTGCCTTCGAGTTGTCATAATTTCAAAATCACCGATAATGTGTTTCTGTTTTGCAGGTGTATCAAAGGGCTGTCATAACTCCTATTATTGGCATAGAAACGCTTTGGAAAGATTACATCGCCTTTGAACAAAGCATCAATACTATTATAGGTATGTATTGCCATTTTTAACCGACTTAAAAAAAAGAGGAGGTTCTCAATCGAATCTCAAAATTCTTTGTTTGTTTTGTACTTCCTATTTGGTCCATTGTCACTGGTTTTTTTTGTTAAAGGTCCTGTATTTTTCAATTATTTCATATAGAAGAACTCTCTACTAGCACACATGTTCCCTTCTCTTTATAGTCTTTGGTTTTTCAAACGGGGTGTGAAGCGATGACGTCCAATAATTTGACTGGCTTGGTGGCTCAATTGATAGTGAGCCCTGCCTTCTGAACCAAGGGTGGGTTCGATTCCCACCCGGGACAAACATTCGTGTGATGAACATTGTGTTTGTTCCGTGTCTGGGTGTTTATATTTGTATTTTAAGTTTATATTTGTGGTACCTTCATTGGTGTGATACCCATGAAATAGTTAACTAAGATTCGTAATTATCAAATTATTATTATTTTCTTTGTAATTGGAATATTTACATTATCACAATATAAAATACCAACTAGTTATAGGAAGAGCGGGACCTCCTGACACAAGTAGCTGCGTATACTTAATAGGGGGTCTCAATCGTAAAAAGGCCAAATGTAACATTTGTGATAGTAAATAAACATTTTTTCATTTTTCATTTTCATAACACAAGTGCATAAGCTACTTACTTTGGGATTAGAGCAATGTATGTGATGTTGTCTAATATTTATATATTAATTGCTATCTCTTTCACTGACAGCGGAGCGAATGGCGATGGAGCGCTCCCGCGAGTACATGAACGCGCGGCGGGTGGCCAAGGAGCTGGAGACGGTGACCAGAGGCCTCAACCGGAACATGCCCGCCACGCCGCCCACCCTGGACAGGGAGGAGATGAAACAGGTCACTTTTTTTTATTTTTTATAGTAGCTCGATATAATGACAGCAGAAGATGATTCGCACCAAGAGGTCCAGTTCCTCGTTCTTGCCCCGTGCAATTAAGTCATGGAATGCCCTTCCAGCTCATGTGTTTTCTTCCTCTTACAATCCTGGGTTCTTTAGGCGGGGCGTGAAACGGCATCTCAGTGGGCTTTCGGGGTGAGGGCGACAGACGCATTGGGCTTGTTCTATTGTGCCTGTCGACGTAACTTTTGGACCTCACGACCGCTTACCATCAGGTGGAGTGAAAAAAAATGGCTTCCCTATGCCTGATGGAAAGCAAAAGAGAAGCCCAGTCGATGTGACAACGGGCAAGTAACTGGTCAGGTTTAAGCTTCGCCTCTATCCGAAACTTATTATTATCCGAAACTTTTTTTTATGCAAGAGGCGGCAGACGAGCAAGTGCGATGCCAGATGGTTAGCAGGTAGCACTTTCATTTCGGATTCAGTTACGTATATTTTTCGGTTACATATGATTTTTAAGGTTTAAAAAATTTCAGTTTTTGTTATAGTGGATTTTCCTCATATTTAGGGTAGGTACTCAGTATCACGGATAGTTTCTTATGTTAAAAGGTTGCTAACGATTTCAAAGTCACCCTGTATATCGGATATCCGATAGTTTTGGTTACGGCTACGAAGCTCCCAACATCCCTGGTTCACATAATATCTCTTCACCCTCAGGTGGAGCTGTGGAAGAAGTACATATCCTGGGAGCGCTCGAACCCTCTCCGGTCGGAGGACACGGCGCTGGTGGCTCGTCGCGTGATGTTCGCCATCGAGCAGTGCCTGCTGTGCCTGGCGCACCACCCCGACGTGTGGCACCAGGCCGCGCAGTTCCTGGACCACTCCGCCAAGCTGCTGCAGGAGAAGGGGGTACGGACTGGCCTTACCTTAGGGGGGATGGTGGCGTCGAGCAGTACTTGCTGTGCCTGCTTGCCCCCATTTGCAACCAATTTGAGTTTTTTTTTATAGTAGCTCGACATAATGGCTTCCCTACGGCTGGTGGAAAGTGAAAGAGTTGCCCAAGTCGCTGTGTCAACGGGCAAGTAACTGGTCAGTTGCCACCGCCATGCCAGCCCACCCCTAACCTCCCACGAGCTCCGGAAACCCTACCTTTTTTTTCCTTCTTTGGAAGCAATGTTGCAAGCTTTTCTTGACATTTAATTTATTTCAGCATGTAATAAAATATTGTAATGCCAATTCAATGTAATGTGTATTTATTTTCTATCTTAAATTCTAAAAAAAGTCTCGTATAACATAAGTTACGATACACGACTATCTTTGATTATGATTCATAACATCCGTGTGTAATGGCCAGGACTCGAATGCGGCGCGTCTGTTCTCGGACGAGGCGGCGGCCGTGTACGAGCGGGCGACCAGCGGACCGCTCAAACACTCAACGCTGCTGCACTTCGCGCACGCCGACTACGAGGAGAGCCGCCTGCACTACAACAAGGTACGGGACCCTACACTATAGCACTACAACAAGGTACGTGACCCTACACTATAGCACTACAACAAGGTACGTGACCCTACACTATAGCACTACAACAAGGTACGTGACCCTACACTATAGCACTACAACAAGGTACGTGACCCTACTACAACCTGCACTACAACATACCGACCGACACTACAGTCTGCACTACAACATACCGACCGACACTACAGCCTGCACTACAACATACCGACCGACACTACAGCCTGCACTACAACATACCGACCGACACTACAGCCTGCACTACAACATACCGACCGACACTACAGCCTGCACTAGAACATACCGACCGACACTACAGCCTGCACTACAACATACCGACCGACACTACAACCCGCACTACAACATACCGACCGACACTACAGCCTGGACTACAACATACCGACCGACACTACAGCCTGCACTACAACATACCGACCGACACTACAGCCCGCACTACAACATACCGACCGACACTACAGCCCGCACTACAACATACCGACCGACACTACAGCCTGCACTACAACATACCGACCGACACTACAACCTGCACTACAACGTACCGACCGACACTACAGCCTGCACTACAACATACCGACCGACACTACAGCCCGCACTACAACATGCCGACCGACACTACAGCCTGCACTACAACATACCGACCGACACTACAGCCTGCACTAGAACATACCGACCGACACTACAGCCTGCACTACAACATACCGACCGACACTACAGCCTGCACTACAACATACCGACCGACACTACAGCCTGCACTACAACAGACCGACCGACACTACAGCCTGCACTACAATAGACCGACCAACACTACAGCCTGCACTACAACAGACCGACCGACACTACAGCCTGCACTACAACATACCGACCGACACTACAGCCCGCACTACAACATACCGACCGACACTACAGCCTGCACTACAACATACCGACCGACACTACAACCTGCACTACAACATACCGACCGACACTACAACCTGCACTACAACATACCGACCGACACTACAGCCTGCACTATAACATACCGACCGACACTACAACCTGCACTACAACATACCGACCGACACTACAGCCTGCACTTTTTGTTTGGGGCTAGGTGGCGCTGTGTGGCCCAGCGTGGCATGTCTTGGGTTATTTATTATTTTATTTACTTACTTTGGGATCGGAATAATGTATGTGGTGTTGTCTGATATTTATTATTTATTTATTATATGTATATGTGTCTGACTGCGCAGGTGCACCAAGTGTACACGCGCTACCTGGACATGGCAGATACGGATCCGACTCTGGCATACGTGCAGTACATGAAGTTCGCTCGCCGCGCCGAGGGCATCAAATCCGCCCGGACCGTCTTCAAGAGAGCCAGGGAGGACCCCAGGTGAGGTTTTTGTACACAGCGCCCTCAGGTACCTCACTCGGGACACGTGGGCTACAGATAGATAGATAGATACACTTTATTGTACACCAAACATTTGACTTATAACTAAATACAAAAATAAAAGACACGTATTTTTTCATTTGTAAATTAGACCAAAAATTACAAAGATATAGCCCGTTAAAATTACGCGTGACGTCAAAGAGTGGGCGTTTTTTCGTCACTGAGTGACGTCAAAGACCTCCACTCCTACATTTTGATGCCTTGTATCTTTGTTATTTTTTGTTTTTTAAATGAAAAAAAAAACATTAAAAACGTGTCCAATATATTTTTATAATCTAAAATACGGACTAAATATAATATAATTATTTTTTCGAAGCGAATTTTGTCAAGACGTGTAGGTACGTGTTACGTACGATCCGGCTAGGTACGTGTTACTTAAACGGGTAAAAATTGTTAATATTCTATAGAAGAGTTTGTTAGGTTATAAGAAACAAGTGATAATTGGTTGATAAAGAAAATACTAATTTTTGTCAATGTGATTGAAATTTATTCGTGGGCAATAGCTATACGGCTTGTTCTTTTATTGACTGACTCGATGGCTCATTTGGTAGTGACCTCTGCCTTCGGAGCCAAGGGTCGTGGGTTCGATTCCCGTACAGTGCAAACATTTGTGTTCATGAACATGTCTGTTTGTATTGGTCTGGGTGTTTTCTATGTATAATATTTTTTTTTTTTATAGTGGCTCGACATAATGGCTTCCCTACGCCTGATGGAAAGCGAAAGAGAAGCCCAAGTCGCTGTGACAACGGGCAAGTAGCTGGTCAGTTGCCACCGCCATGCCGGCCCAACCCTAACCCCCCACGAGCTCCGGAAACCCTACTCACCGGCAGAAACACGACCCAGAGGTCATTTGACTGCGGTATTCTATAGGATGGAGGTCCTTCCCCGGACGGGCGGCTCAATTCGAGCGAAGATTCGCTATGCCCTACCTCTCTTATAACTAACTAGCTTTCCGCCCGCGACTTCGTCCGCGTAAAGTTTTTTTTTCCAAAATAAAATTGTGCCTATGTTACTCGTGGATAATGTAGCTTTCGAATGGTGAAAGAATTTTTAAAAACGGTCCAGTAGTTTTTGAGCCTATTCATTACAACCAAACAAACAAAGTTTTCCTCTTTATAATATTAGTGTAGAAGTGTAGATTAGTGTAGACTAAATAAGATGTAATTATTTTGACCCTGGAACCATCCGTATCGTTTAGGTCCCGGTACCACGTGTTCGTGGCGGCCGCGCTCATGGAGTACTACTGCTCCAAGGACAAGAACATCGCCTTCCGCATCTTCGAGCTGGGCCTCAAGAAGTTCCCGCACATCCCCGAGTACGTGCTCTGCTACATCGACTACCTGTCGCATCTCAACGGTCAGTGCCCTCTAGTTACCCTTTTTTTTAGGGTTCCGTAGCCAAAATTGGTAAAATTGGAACTATGTCCAAGCCATTTTTTCTATATAATTTACAACTACAATGTTTATGTTTATAATACTGTTGGTGTACCTTATTTAAATAAATAAAATGGCAAAAATGGGACCCTTATAGATTCATCATGTCTGTCTGTCCGTATGTCACAGCCAGTTTATTCCGAAACTGTAAGAGCTACATTATTGAAATTTGCTACGTAGATGTATTCTGTTAAACGCATTATGATTTTAAAATAAAGTCAGAAAAGAATCCAAAACTTTTGGGGTTCCCCATACATAGCCAGTTGGGGTCAAGCGCTACCCCATTCGAATATAAAAAAAAGTCTTCCGAACCAGTGGTAGCTTCGACGATTTGTAAGTGTTTTTTTTAAAAACCTATACAAATAAATAAATATAAAATAAAATTTTGACTGGCTCGACGGCTCAATTGGTACTGACCCCTGCCTTCTGAGCCAAGGGTCGTGGGTTTGATTCCCGCACAGTACAAACATTTGTGTTCATGAACATGTCTGTTTGTATTGGTCTGGGTGTTTTCTATGTATAATATGTATTTATTTACGAAAATAAAGTATCTAAGTAAGTTTATCAGTTGTCCAGTACCCATAGTACAAGCTTCGGCTTAGTTTGGGGCTAGGTGGCGCTGTGTGGCCCAGCGTGATATTTCTTGGGTTATTTATTTTTTTTTTATGCGAGAGGCGGCAGACGAGCAAGTGTGATGCTTGGTGGTAAGCAGTCGACACCGCCCATGGACACCCGCAGCTCTAACCGAGTTTAGGGTCGCTGCTATTTATTTTATTTATTTATTCGACTGTGTCCCCAGAGGACAACAACACGCGCGTGCTGTTCGAGCGCGTGCTGTCGTCGGGCAGCCTGCGGCCGGAGAGCTCGGTGGACATCTGGAACCGCTTCCTGGAGTTCGAGTCCAACATCGGCGACCTGGTCTCCATCGTCAAGGTGGAGAAGCGCCGCCAGGCCGTGCTCGAGAAGGTCGGTGCATAGTGGTAGTGTAGGAGCAGTATAAGGTCTTTTTGATGGAAAGAAAATAAAGAAATACAGTAGAGCGTCCATTAACCAAACTATAGAATAGAATACCGCAGCCAAATGACCTCTGGGTCGTGTTTCTGCCGGTGAGTAGGGTTTCCGGAGCTCATGGGGGGGTTAGGGTTGGGCCGGCATGGCGGTGGCAACTGACAGGTAACTGACCAGTTACTTGCCAGTTGTCACAGCGGCTTGGGCTTCTCTTTCGCTTTCCATCAGGCGTAGGGAAGCCACTATGTCGAGCCACTATAAAAAAAAAAACTAACAACCGCTTAACCACTACTGTTCGGTTAGCAAGTTCCAAGCCAAATTAAATGAAATCAAAATTTCTTTATTCATATTATTGGGGTCCGCCTGAACTGCGCTACACTGCTAGCACTCCAAACGAAATTTGAGATTATTTTAAATGCACCCAATACATGCATGCTTTATTAATTAGAAAATATAATTTACTTTATTTGAACTCATATAAAACAAAGAAAACAAAAAATACAACTCCGAATCAGTACTGTTCGCATATCTGAAAATACCGGTTATCCGAACACCCATGTCCCCCAATTAGTTCAGTTAATCGACGTTCTAATGTAAATAAATAAATAACCCAAGACATGCCACGCTGGGCCACACAGCGCCACCTAGCCCCAAACTAAGCCGAAGTTTGTACTATGAGTACTAGACAAGTCATAAACTTACTTTTTTCTTTTATATAGTAGCTCGATATAATGACTCCCCTACGCCTGATGGAAAGCGAAAGAGAAGCCCAAGTCGCTGTGACAACGGGCAAGTAACTAGTCTACTGACTAGTTATACCACCTGTCAGTTGCTACAACTCAGCGGCAGAAACACGACCCGGAGGTCATTTGGCTGCGGTATTCTATAGGGTGGAGGTCCTTCCCCGGACGGGCAGCTCATTAGACTATGGGTACTAGACAACTGATAAACATAGGCAATTCCCTATTGTTTCTGTCAACCATAAAGTGACACATAGAATTATTCATGTCACCTACCATTTTTATTGTTGTGTATTGAGCATGTGTGTCTCTATGGTCAGATCAAAGAGTTCGAGGGCAAGGAGACGGCGCAGCTGGTGGACCGCTACAAGTTCCTGGACCTGTACCCCTGCGGCATCGCCGAGCTCAAGTCCATCGGCTACACTGAGGTCGGTGTACTGTTTTTAGGGTTCCGTAGCCAAATGGCAAAAACGGGACCCTTATAGATTCGTCATGTCTGTCTGTCCGTCCGTATGTCACAGCCAGTTTATTCCGAAACTGTCTACAGTATTGAAATTTGGTACGTAGATGTATTCTGTAAACTGCATTAAGATTTTAAAATAAAATCAGAAAAAAGTCCAAAATTTTTGGTTCCAGTTTACAGTAGAGTAACTGAAACTCAATTTTTTTTTTCATTAAATTTATACGTGTGGGGTATCTATGGATAGGTTAGGGTAGAGGTAGGTAGCATAGAGGTAGGATTTTAAAATGATTTGAGGTTTCTAACTTATTTTTTTTTCACTTTCATTTCATGATTTTACATAACGAAATTAAGGTGATGTCGTTTATTGTATATGTTACTATAAAAGCTCGAACTGCAGTAAATCCTAAGATCTTCCAGTAAATCTTAAGATTTACATTGATGGAATGGTATATTATGTTGAAACGAACCCAAAGAGCATTATTGTAGTTGTGATAGATATAAAGGACAATGAGTTTAATTAATAAGGAATACTAATTGTTTTATTTTTATAACCAACATCTACCAGCTGGCAGTGGTAAATTTTAGCATTTACTGAAATCGAATGGTAAAAGCTCGAAAATATCGTCGTATTTTCAGAAATACTTACATTTACCAACTTATGTCGGTAAATCCTAAGACTTACACTTAAATCTTAAGATTTACCTATAGTATATTCGAGCTTTTACAATAACATATAGACTCATCAGTGTATTTGGAAGGAGTGTGTAATAAGTGATAATGTGTATTCGGCAGGTGGCGTCGATGTCCAACAAGTCGTGGGCGCTGGGCGGGCCGCTGGCCGGCGTGTCGCCCGAGCTGGCCGCCGTCATACTGGGACACAAGTGAGCGCACCCCGTTACACTCGGAGTACAACAGCTAAACTGAGACACTTTAGGAGTAGATCAAATTAAGCATAAATAAAATATGCCTATTTAGTTTGTATTTGGACGGGCTCGGTGGCTCATTTGATAGTGACGTCTGCCCTCTGAGCCAAGGGTCGTGGGTTCGATTCCCGCACAGTACAAACATTTGTGTTCATGAACAGTTCAGACATGTCTGTTCGTATTGGTCTGTGTGGTTTCTATGTATAATATGTAATTATTTACAAAAAAAAAGTATCTAAGTAAGTTTATCAGTTGTATAGTACCCATAGCACAAGCTTCGGCTTAGTTTGGGGCTAGGTGGCGCTGTGTGGCCCAGCGTGGCATGTCTTGGGTTATTTATTTATTTAGGTCCCCTCCGGCCGCATAAGGACAAATTAGTGTTTTTTGACACAAATTTATTTATTAATAATAGTTTTTCAATGACTGACAAAACATTTTATTTGCCTTATAAAAGAAAGAAGGAATCGGCTTCCTTATTAGGCTATAATATTAATCATATTAATAGGACTTCTAGTCAGATTTTGGAAGTTATACCAAATAATTTAAATTTACAATTAGGTAAATTTTTTTTATGGCACCATGCTATCACTTACCTTATTAAAAACACCCTGTATAACGGCTATTCGCCACTTTGATTTCGAGCTTATCGCATTCATCCTTTGCCAACCGTCCTGCGCAAGTCGTCGCTCCACCTGCCCTGGTGACTCAACATAATGTTCCTCCGGCAGAGACAACGACCCCAACAAGGACATCGCGCGGCCCGACACCAACCAGATGATCCCGTACAAGCCCAAGGTCAACCCGCTGCCCGGAGACCACCCCATACCAGGTACTCACCACGAGTTTGTATACTTTAAGAGAGGTAGGGCATGGCGAATCTTCGCTCGAATTGAGCTGCCCGTCCGGGGAAGGACCTCCACCCTATAGAATACCGCAGCCAAATGACCTCCGCGTCATGTTCCTGTCGGTGAGTAGAGTTTCCGGAGCTCGTGGGGGGTTGGGGTTGGGCCGACATGGCGGTGGCAACTGACAGGTAACTAAACAGTTACTTGCCCGTTGTCACAGCAACTTGGGCTTCTCTCTCGCTTTCCATCAGGCGTAGGGAAGCCATAATGTCGAGCCACTATAAAAAAAAATACTAATAGATTAAAGGGTCACTATCAATTAAATCGTAGCTATATACCACAGCTAATGACGGGCAGCAGCGTCACCGGAGCGAGGAGCTACGCCTGCCATCGCCAACCCTCCTGCTCAGCGTGGCGATTATGGATACAAACCCATTCTCATCATTTATCTGGACGATATCCTCCAGATGTTTGCCCTAAGGCGAACAGCTGGAGAGGCCTACGTCCAGCTGAGGACTGCAATAGGCTGGTGATGATGATCAAATAAATCACCTGCAACCATTGACAGACAACAGATATATCTAACGAAAAGGCTAAGGATCACCGATCTGTCGATAAAAGTTAGTAATTCAGTCTTTATCATCATCATCATCAGCCTATTGTAGTCCACTGCTGGTTTGTTGTACGGCAGAATGCACCACGGGCAGGTGCTACCCTTGGTGCTAGGCTTGGAGCAAAGAAATTTTAGGCCACTTCCCTTGCATCTTAATAATTCAGTCTAAATTAGTTTATTTCATTAATATTATTTCGGGGGAAAATGGTACGATTGTGTTCCCAGTTTCCCCCTATTTCCACCTTACAACCTCGCGAGATATTTCGTAATCTAACGGTATTTACAATTTTACAGTGACATAAACATTTTAGTCCGTCGTTTATCTTATTCAAAAATAAAAGACACGTATGTTTTTATTTTTAAATTAGACTAAAAATACAAAGCTATAGCCGGTTGAAATTACGCGTGACGTCACTCGGTGAGGCATTTTCACGGGAGCGAGTGACGTCAAAGACTCCCACTCCTAACTTTTGATGGCTTGTATCTTTGCTATTGTTTATTTGAATGAAATAAGGGAAAATACGTGTCTTTTATTTCTGAATAAGCTAAATGACGGACTAATTAATTTTTTTTTTTAGTGGCTCGACATAATGGCTTCCTTACGCCTGATGGAAAGCGAAAGAGAAGCCCAAGTCGCTGTGACAACGGGCAAGTAACTGGTCAGTTACCTGTCAGTTGCCACTGCCATGCCGGCCCAACCCTAACCCCCCACGAGCTCCGGAAACCCTACTCACCGGCAGAAACACGACCCGGAGGTCATTTGACTGCGGTATTCTAAGGTCCTTCCCCGGACGGGCGGCTCACTTCGAGCGAAGATTCGCTATGCCCTACCTCTTTAAGTTTTAGCCATAATAGCCTATTGTTGGTGAGCCTTAAGTAGCTAAGTTGTCCTCTTGCAGGCGGCGTGTTCCCGATGCCGCTGGCGGCCGCCCACGTGTGTACGCTGATGCCGCCGCCCTCGTCCTTCCGCGGGCCCTTCGTGTCCGTCGACAAGCTCATGCACCTGTTCAACCGCATCGCGCTGCCCGACAAACGTAAGTTGCTGCCACACAGGACAACGTCGCTGCCCACGAGTGGCCGTCGACAAGCTCATGCACCTGTTTCGCCGCATCGCGCTGCCAGACAAACGTGAGTAACTGCCGCACTGGACAACGTCCCTGCCTACGAGTGGTCGTCTACAAGCTCATGCGCCTATTCAGCCGCATCGCGCTGCCAGACAAACATAAGTTGCTGCCACACAGGACAACGTCGCTGCCCACGAGTGGCCGTCAAGCTCAATGCACCGGGCAGATGCCAGGCTTTGCTATTCCGCACGTATTCGGAAACTTTGAATGAACGACATTTAAAATTGACATTAGCTGTACTACACTAATGTCAAATTTGAATGAACGTCGAGATTTACGAGAGATTTGTCCGAACGCATTTGTAAATATGATGACTTATTTGGTAGTGACCTCTGCCTTCTGAGCCATTTGTGTGCATGAACTTGGTCTGGGTGTTAACTATGTAATTAGAAAAAGAAATGTATTTAAGTAAGTTTATCAGTTGTCTAGTACCCATACTACCCATAGTACAAGGGCTTCGGCTTAGTTTGGGGCTAGGTAGCGCTCTGTGGCCCAGCGTGGCATGTGACATGTTCTAAATTATAATGTGTTTGTAGCGGCCGCGCCGACGCAGGAGAACGGCTGCGACACCAAGCTGTTCGACCTGGCGCGCTCCGTGCACTGGATCGTGGACGACGACGGCGTCACCACCGTCGCCAACAAGGTGAGCATCAACGCGGTCTGTGTACCATCTCATCATATTCACCATTGTAGTGCACAGCTGGACATAGGCCTCTCCAGTTGTTCGCCACTTAGAGAAAACATCTGGAGGATATACGCATAATCGCCACGCTGGGCAGGTTAGATAGGCACAAATAGACATGTTCATGAACACAAATGTTTGTCATCATCATCATCAGCCTATTACAGTCCACAGCTGGACATAGGCCTCTCCAGTTCGCCACTTTGGGCAAACAGCTGGAGGATATACGCATAATCGCCACGCTGGGCAGGCGGGTTGGGTATCGCAGGGCGCAGCTCCTTGTCCCGGTGACGCTGCTGCCCTTCGTCGGCCTGTGGTATTTAGCTACGCATTCAATAGTGATGGCTATACCGCCAGCAATCTGTGGCCAAAGCCTGGTTTTGTTATTCGGCAGGACGCACTAAGGGCTGATGAGGGGGGTGGCTTGGAGCGAAAAGAAGTAGGGTCGTTCCCTTACATCCCATAAGAAGTAAGGCATATTTATCAGATGAATCTTCGCTCGAATTGAGCTGCCCGTCCGGGGAAGAACCTCCACCCTATAGAATACCGCAGCCAAATGACCTCCGCGTCATGTTCCTGTCGGTGAGTAGGGTTTCCGGAGCTCGTGGGGGGTTGGGGTTGGGCCGACATGGCGGTGGCAACTGACAGGTAACTAAACAGTTACTTGCCCGTTGTCACAGCGACTTGGGCTTCTCTCTCGCTTTCCATCAGGCGTAGGGAAGCCATTATGTCGAGCCACTATAAAAAAAAAAAAGCCACAACAACCATAAACCAGCGCCGTGGCTTGCTACGCGGGCCACGGTTCAACGCCGAGTGAGGCCCTTTTGTATTGGACGTCACAACTCCGCGTCCGGTCTTAATGTTTCTTATCTCTGTTTTTTTGTTTTGCATATGTTTGTGTTGAAGATTGAAATGTACGTCTCTAATTTATTATTGTTGTAATGTTGTGATGTCCTAATATAGGGAACGTGCACATCGATGGTGCTGCCAACTGGTGTCATAAATTTGAATGTTTTACCCTAGTTTACACTACGTAGTGCTGCCACCTATAGTTTGTGCACGGTCCCTATAATAAAGATTTCTTGTTCTTACATCATACGATGGTTGTCTTTAGGGCCGCCGGCGCAAGGCGGGCGAGGACTCGGACGACGACGAGTTGGGCTTCGCGCCGCCGCTCAACGACATCTACCGGCAGCGGCAGCAGAAGCGCGTCAAGTAGACGCGTACACATACATACACACCGCCGCGTATATAGATCTATATTGACACACATGATTGAAATTACGCGTTAAAGTAATGAAGAGCTGATTTCACAACAGTCTAAGAAAAAATAAGAAACAACACGACTGATTGCAAGTCATGGCGTGTTAACCCATTAGCTGTCCGCAAAGCAGACACAATAGATGAACAATAACTGTGCACGGGACTTTCAATGTGTTAAATATCTTAACCCTTTGAAAGCCAGTGACGCTTATATGCGTCGATATACAGGGTGAACCCCCCCCCCCCCCCCCCCCAGACACAATAGATGAACAAAAACTGAGCACTACAAGCAGTGCACGGGACGGTCGATGTGTTAAATATCTTAACCCTTTGAAAGCCAGTGACGCTTATATGCGTCTCGCGAATCAATGAGAACAGTACAATCAATACAGCAGACATTTTTAAAGTTATAAAACCGAATGTCCTTTTGAAAACCTAATCCATTGTTAAAACTATTGTGACTGGAAATCTCGGTCTTACGAGACATTTCTAACGACTAATTCGCCACCAGAGGCGCTAGTGTACAGTGAGTTGAAATGTCTGAACAGTACTGAAATTATTTGGAAATCAATAGGATGAACAAAATTATGAACTTGTGTTTTTCCATACCCAAGTTGATGGATGACGTCGTTAATGTGAAGAACTATTGATGTGTCGTAGAAACTACGAAGGAATTTTATATAATATAGGCTAGCGATTGCTTGTAAAAATGAACTGCGATTTTATTATTATAAGGAGTAATTTTAAACATTATATTGTTTTATTTCAATAAGAGAATTGATGGACGACTGATTAAGTGATTGTTTTCAAGTTTTTAGATAGATAAGCGCTCTATATCTAAGCGACAATTAGGATCATGAAGCAATGATCACACACATCATAAACAATCCTAAAGTTATGATCCTGTTTGAGAGAGAATGAAAATATACTATACATAACTGGGGGGAAATATATTAAACTTTCGTAAAACTATTATCCACCACGCGGGGTTGGCTTATGATAAATCCTTACACTTTCAAAAGGGGGAAAAGTAGACGCCGAATGGCGAGAAGTAGGCGCGGAGGATGAAGATTCTTTAATCGATGCAAAAGGGCAGTACATACCAGCGTCGGCCTTCAGCATAGGATGTACTTGCTGCCTCGTGGCTGCCGGTCACTGATGCTTTCTGTTTCGGTATCGTCCAATTGCACAATCACAGGTTTCTTAGTAATGTTCACTGGCGGTGCACACGCGGCGGGAAATCGTATTCGCGAATAATTCAGATTAAATACACAAAAATATGTTTTTCGTGACGTGACGCGCGACGGCGGCGGTGACAGAAGAGTGTGTCGCGGGCCGCGACCTCTTGCGGAGTGCAGCGGCGAAATGCATCTGGCTGTCAGCTTGGCCTTACATACCAAAATGCACGGATAAAAAGAACCAATAACTTTAAATAATATTAACCCTAAGGATATCTGCTCTAATATGAATCAAAGAAATTGTGCATTTATATAAATATTTATTTACTTCAACACTATTATACTATAAATAGTTGAGTTACCAACGACTGCATTAAACTATTTCATTTAAGCACAATAAATTACTGTATAAGAAACGGGTAGAAAAAGAAAACGCTCAAAAAAAATTAAATTTTCTATTAAAAACTATTTAAATCAAACGCATTATTTTACAAGAATGTACAGCCTTTAGCTATCGAGTGTCGCTTACGTACTAACCGGATTGCCGGCAAAACCGGTAATACCGGTTCCAAAATACCGGCAGTTGAGAGTAGAGTTGGTACATTGTAAAATTTAAGGAGATTTAGTTGCCCGCAACAGATACCTTGACCGTTCAAATTTGACAGAGCTCGTAGGCTAGCGAAATTTTTGACAATTCCATGGAATATTTGAATGAACGATCAATAATATTCCAGAGATCTTTCCGAACCAACCTGGAAATAATTCCGCCAACTCCCATTTCGTCGTTCCATAAATGGAACAAATTGTGAACACGGGACGAACTGGGAATCATGAATAGCTCATGCGCAGTAGTACTCCTATGCGCATAGTAACGACGTTAGCGTAAGACGCGATTGGGCGCCCGCTTTACAGAGACGTCGCGACGGATCGGAAAAAAACGCCCCGGCTTGAACACCTAGTATTTTTATTAAATTCTATAACTTTGCAAGTTGACGATTCGTTGGGAGTCAACAAGAATAATTATTTTATCGAATACATAACCCGTTTTTCAATCGCTACTCTGTACCAACTCCACTCTCAACCGTCCGTGCGCGTTCCACATATGGCACTCATCGGTCGATCTCGCCGAAGACGACGTCGAGCGTGCCGATGATGGCCACGATGTCGGCCAGCATGGAGTTGCGGCCCACCTTCTCCAGCGCCGCCAGGTGAGCGAAGCCGGGAGCCTTGATCTTGCATCTGCCAACATTATACGATAATAAAAAAATAGCAACTACACATGGAATATTGAAAAAGAAGAGGGTGGGGATGTGAAAACGGTTACGGGGCAAGAATATATGCAAAAGCATCATCTCATTTCTTGTGTAAAAATGCCAAGAACATGTTACACAATAAATGATTTATTACACATTTAGTAAAAATATGAATAGGCTATTATGGGTAAAAATTGTAATTAATCCGTCTTTTAGCTAATTCAAAAATAAAAGACACGTATTTTTCCGTTTTTCATTCAAATAAACAATAGCAAAGATACAAGGCATCAAAAGTTAGGAGTGGGAGTCTTGGACGTCACTCGCTCCCGTAAAAATGCCTCACCGAGTGACGTCACGCGTAATTGCCTATAGCTTTATAGTTTTTAGTCTATTTTACAAATAAAAAAATACGTGTCTTTTATTTTTGAATAAGCTAAAAGACGCACTAATTACAATTTCTAGCTATAATAGTCTATTGTCCAGGGGCCTCGAAATTTATAGTTACGCGACTGAGTTTATTTATTTATTTGGCTAACCAACAATTGCTACAACAAGACATCTTAGGAAAAAAACAGTTAGGAGTCTTAAAGTTAATTGCACAATTAATTATAGGTAAACACCACATGGAAAATTACTTTTAAGTACATAAATCGCCTAGCTAAACTATGTATCTTCAAAACAAATAAATTTATAAATCGACTATGGCTTCGTGCAATACCTAGTTAGCATGAATATCTGTTACTTTTCCATACAAATTCAGAAGCCTACTAGCTCGAGTTTGGTATTATATGGCGCTTCGTATTCTGAGTGTATAAGTAAAGTAACCCTGACCTGTAGGGCTTGGAGCCGCCGTCGGACACGAGGTAGACGCCGAACTCGCCCTTGGGCGCCTCCACGGCCGTGTACGTGGCGCCCGGCGGCACCTGGTAGCCCTGCGTGAACAGCTTGAAGTGGTGGATCAGCGCCTCCATCGACGTCTGCGGGGACACGTTAACAACCCGTTAGTTAATGCACCGTTGTGGCCCAGGCAATTGGCTTTGCGTACAGCTACGACTTGGGAATCTTCAAGAAACAAGCGTATTCATATTTAAAAGGCCGGCAGCAGTCCAGAACTCGATTTGAGATAGACACCCGCATTTCAAATCGAGTTCTGGGGTCACTGCCGGCCTTTTACATCTTAACTAACATTATAAAGCTGAAGAGTTTGTTTGTTTGAACGCGCTAATCTCAGGAACTACTGGTCCGAATTGAAAAATTCTCTTTGTGTTGAATAGACCATTTATCGAGGAAGCCTTTAGGCTATATAACATCACGCTGCAACTATTAGGAGCGAAGAAATAATGGAAAATGTAAAAAAAAATTAGTTTTATTATTATATTTTATTTATTTTTAGGCTATATAACATCACGCTGCAACTATTAGGAGCGAAGAAGTAATGGAAAATGTAAAAAAAAAAACGGGGCAAAAATTACTATTCCACGCGGACGAAGTCGCGAGCACAGCTAGTAATAATATGAAAACGCTTTTTGATGGTTCCCAAGTCGCAGCTGTTCGGAAATACTGTCCCGCAGTAGGTGTTATCTGTACCCAGGTAAACGCTGCTGCTCGGCAAAGTAGTGTAGGACGCCCTGAAACCAGGTGGAGCCACGATTTGCCCAAGATGGATCAACGCCGCTGCCCGTTCTTCTACAACGCCCACGGGATCAGATGGGCCTATTCTAATTCTGGAAAGGACAGGTCACCGTGTATCTACCTTCATCTCCTCGCGGGAGGGCGGCGTGAGCTTGGCGTCGTCGGTCTTGACCTCGCCGGGCGGCATCTGGTTGAGGCACTGGTCGATGATGCGCAGCGACTGACGCATCTCCTCCACGCGGCAGAGGTACCTGCGCGGATCGGTGACCGTCAGACAACATCGCACACTGACCAGGTACTAAAGTGAGGAGCTTAAGCACTTATGTTACGACCCCTGGCTCAGAAGGCAGAGGTTACTACCAAATAATCCATCGAGCTTGTTAAAGCAATAATATTTATATTTCATCATTTATTTTGACTGGCTCGGTGGCTCAATTGGTAGTGACCCCTGCCTTCTGAACCAAGGGTCGTGGGTTCGATTCCCACCCGGGACAAACATTCGTGTGATGAACACTTGTGTTTGTTCCGTGTCTGGGTGTTTATATTTGTATTTAAGTATTTATTTGTGGTACCTTCGTTGTTCTGATGCCCATAACACAAGTGCTAAGTTACTTACTTTGGGATCGGAGCAATGTATGTGATGTTGTCTGATATTTATTTATTTTTTATCAGTGTCAGCAGAAGTTCTCAGGAAAGTGCCTTACTTTTTTTTTATATTAGCTCGTCAAAATGACTGCGTCCTGCCTGATAAGTCGAAGTCCAAAAAGTGTAAGCGATCCTCATCACACCTGGTTAGTGCAACACGAATCGATCACACTATGACGGCCTGCATTAGTGCCGCTTAACGCCCCGCTTAAAAGACCCAAGACTATAAGAAGAAGAGAATACATGTGCTGGAAGATAAGATACTTACTGACGATCCTAATATCGTCATAACCAGAATCAAATGAATCCTGACTTCCATCCACCATCTCTTTCAAACATACGAATAGAAAGTCATGTTCATTAAATCAATATCCATCGCAGAAGAAAGTACAAGTTCTCTGCCTACTCCTCTGGGAGAAAGTCATGACGTAATGTAGGTATGCATGTCATCATCCTCTTAGCGTTGTCCCGGTTTGTGCCCAGGGTCCGCTTTGACCATGATCCTAGATTTAGCGAGTCTGGTTATTACATTGAAGCGACTGCCATCCGACCTTCGTAACCCTCAGAAAGGGGAACCAGACAAATTTGGATCATGGTTACACATTCAGAATTAAACTGGATGTGCAGGTTTCCTCACGATGTTTTCCTTCACCGCTAAGCTAGTGGTATAATTCCGCACATAGATTTTAGCAAATCCAGAGGATTCGAACCGACGACCTCACGTGTGTGAAGCGACGATCTTACCACTAGGCTACTACGGCTAATGTAGTATGCATGTAAGACGCGCATCTTATTAATAACATACCCGATGAAATAAAAGACACTTTAACCGAAACCAATATTAAAATAAAGCTAAGTCTTTTTTCCTTACGAGGATGGGATTTCACCTACGATAATTATTTCAGTCGTTGGCACTTAAATGTACCTTTTTTTTTTAAGTTTTATAATGTGTCTATTACTAATATGTATTAAGCATTGCAGACAAACCTCTGTGGTTTTTGCCAATGTCCTTAATTTTAAACATTTATGTGTAACGTTTTGTAAAATTATAAATTAATTAAAAAAAAAATAATAATAATAAAATAAATATATCACCACTGACCTATCGTAGCAGTCTCCGTTGGTGCCGATGGGCACGTCAAACTCGAGCTGGTCGTAGGCGTCGTACGGCTGCGACTTGCGCAGGTCCCACTTGATGCCCGAGCCGCGCAGCATCACGCCGCTGCAACAAACGGTCAACGGTGCTGCTCACATCGTCATGCCTTGGGGGATTCCAAACATTTAAATATGGATCTAGAAAAATACCTTGTGAACCCACCAACTTATATGAGCTAGGTATACAACTCAAAGAATAAAACAATGTATCTAGTAAACTACCTTGTAAAACTCCCCGTCATTTGTATAAGTGACTACAATTCCGGAATGGAATAGTAAGCAGGTATGTTTATGCTGCCCGGCTCTCGTCATAATAACGTAGTACAAAGTATACATACAATTGTGAATGGATAAGACGCTGCCTTTCGCAGAATCGTATTTTCAATCCAAAGCTTTATCTACTTCTAAATTTACCGTTAGCTTGTAAAACATAAAGTTTTGTTAAGTATTTGTAAGGAAACATTAACTTTAGTATATGGCCACCCAAACTTCTCGCCCTGCAACGGACTAGCTCGAGCGATGATTTCCTGCCTGATGAGATGAGAAAATGGAAATCATATCCGCAGGCGAGGTCCAACTCATAGATACAATCATCTCTAAACTAAACTTACGCTTGTCATCCAATTAACCCTAGTCCTAATGTGTTACATTTTGTTAAACCATTTGAACATTTCCGGGTTTAAAGGTTTCAATTGCTAAGCAGAACTTCAATCTAGAGACAATATTGGTTTGATTTTAAATGAAGCCCCTCCGTCATTTTGCCATCATTGGTACAAAAAATCAAGGTAGTTTTTTTAATTGGTTATGGGTTTGCGTTTGGCTATAATAGGGAATATGCATGACTTTTTTATGGACTTATTGAGATCTTTTGTCTTCCAGATACATAAATATCGAAGAATTTTTAAACTATCTTTTCTATTAAGCTAGTTATAAAGCGTTAAAGTTATTGCTTAGACAGAGAGAACCGACGTGGCTGATGACGTCACGTACCGTGCGCGCCATACAAGTTCCATCTGTTTTCGTGAGAGAGACTTTACTTTCAACGACTGTATCTCGCCCATTTTTCAGCCAATTTTGATTTTGTTTTCACTTTTCGTACTATATTTTTATCTATTTTACGATAAATTAGTAAATACATATGAAACTATTTTTCATGCATATTCCCTATTCACTTGATATTAAGTCTTTAAGAAAAGACCATGTCTAGCAGCAGTTTCCCAGTAGATGATCTCACCTGAAGCCGTAGTTGAGCGCGTCCTGCGCGGTCACGACGCCGATGTCCTTGGTGCGCTGCACCCAGATCCTGTTGGTGGTGAGCACGTCCTCCACCTCGTCGAGCCGCTCGCCGAACTTGCACGCGAACTCGTAGATGTCGTCCATCAGACCGAGCGGCATGTCCTGGACGAGGAACGGACGTCAGTGAGCTTGGAAATATGAGCTTTTGCTCATGAGGACTCCCCAATCCCTTATCTTAACTAATATTATAAATTAGTTAAGATAAGGGATATTATAAAGCTAAAGAGTTTGTTTGTTTGATTGTGTGTTTGTTTGAACGCGCTAATCTCAGGAACCACTGGTCCGAATTGAAAAATTATTTTTGTGTTGAATAGACCATTTATCGAGGAAGGCTTTAGGCTATATAACATCACGCTGCAACTATTAGGAGCGAAGAAATAATAGAAAATGTAAAAAAAAAACGGGGAAAAAATAATTATTCCACGCGGACGAAGTCGCGAGCACAGCTAGTATTTGGATAGAAACAAAGCTTAGACTTTCCCTAGTCTATGGCGTGACGGGCAAGTGTGGGTGTCTTTGAGCGAAGAGATAACCTCACCTGCCCGTGGCGCATCCTGAAGAAGTGGCCCGCCTGCCCAGCGTGGAGGTTATGGGTATATGCTCCAGATGTTTGCGCTAAGTGGCGAACAACTTGAGAGACCTATGTTCAGCAGTGGACCGTGATAGACTGATGATGGCCGGTACTGAACAGCGACACGCCGCCGGGCCGTATGTACCTACTGACGCACTCGCTAGGGTACTGACCAGCGACACTCGCTAGGGTACTGACCAGCGACACTCGCTAGGGTACTGACCACCGACACGCCCCCAGGCCGTATGTAGGCGGCGTGCATGCGTGCCCTTATATTTCTACATTGCTACGATGATGGCCAGGCCGGCCTTGTCATCATCACCGGACTGTTGGGGGAGCGGAAGGCTCTCACCCCTCGGTATGCTCAGCAACACAGCTAAGGGCGCCCCCTAGTGGGCCTCGGGGCTCGGCTTAGGGCGGTGCTGGAGGGACCCTTCCACTCTTTACGGACGATGTTTTGAGGGGCGACCGGTTGCGGGCCGGTTTCGCAGGCGGGACGCGGCGTAGGTCCCCGCCGATGGGGACGAAACAAGCGTGCAGTGTTAGTATGTGTCGCGAGCTGTTCGGCGGCGGCCTGCATGGCGAGGGTGATGGGATCAGCGTCCTGGAGGACGTGACGGGGACGTAATTTCCTACTATGGGAAGAGCTTCGGGAGGGACGCACTCGCTAGGGTACTCACCAGCGACACTCCTCCCGGGCGTATGTAGGCGGCGTGCATCCTCGCCCCGCTGACGCGCTCGTAGAACTCCATCATCTTCTCGCGCTCCTCGAACAGCCAGAAGAACGGCGTCAGCGCGCCCACGTCCAGCGCGTGCGTGCCCACCGCCATTATGTGGTTCAGGATGCGCGTGATCTCCGCGAACAGCGCTGCGAGAACAACCTGCTCAGTCACACAGTTTAAGAGAGGTAGGGCATAGCGATGTAAGGGAGAGGCCTATCATCTTTTCGCTCCAAGCCAACCTCACCTGCCCGTGGTGCATCCTGCCGAATAACAAACGAGGCGCTGGCAACCGACTGGTGGCGGTATAACCATCACAACTGAAGGCGTAGCTAAATACTAAAGACCGGTGACGGGCAGCAGCGTCACCGGAGCAAGAAGCTACGCCCTGCGATCGCAAACCCGCCTGCCCAGCGTGGCGATTATGGGTATATACCCATATAGGAGGATATCCTCCAGATGTTTGCTCTAAGTGACGAACAGCATGAGAGGCCTATGTCCAGCAGTGGACTGTAATAGGCTGATGATGATGAGGGCATACCGAATCTTCGCTCGAATTGAGCCGCCCCCGTCCGGGGAAGGACCTCCATCCTATAGAATACCGCAGCCCAATAAACTCCGGGTCGTGTTACTGCCGGTGAGTAGGGTCTCCGGAGCTCGTGGGGGGTTAGGGTTGGGAATGATAAAATCTAAGGGGCGCGTATTCTTTAAAAACCTCAGATGGGTTTCCACAAGGTAGCTTACTAAGTCCAACACTGTATATCTTAACTATATATCTCAACTAATATTATAAAGCTGAAGAGTTTGTTTGTTTGAACGCGCTAATCTCAGGAACTACTGGTTCGAATTGAAAAATTATTTTTGTGTTGAATAGACCATTTATCGAGGAAGGCTTTAGGCTATATAACATCACGCTGCAAATATTAGGAGCGAAGAAATAATGGAAAATGTAAAAAAAAAAAGGGGAAAATATAACTATTCCACGCGGACGACATCACGAGCACAGCTAGTATATACAGCTAGTAGCATAATAAACTGCCAGTTAGACACATACAACACGATCAGACACTCACTTCTGATGTACTTAGCGCGTATGGGAATGTCAATGATGATGCAAAAACTCAGACACATTTTCAGAAGGTAGTATAATTGGTTAAACAAAATATCTGTTGAATGTGAATGATGAAATGTAAGGGGCACGTATTCTTTTAAAAACCTCATATGGGTTTCCACAAGGTAGCTTACTAAGTCCAACACTGTATACACATAATACCTAAACTGCTAGTTAGACACATATGCCACCGAAAATAGCAGGAATCGTAAGTTGATCAATTTTCTAGGTAGTTGATTAACTTTCGGAATACAACAAACGGTAGATGAAATGTATTATTTTACGCAATGGTTTTTAGTTAATTCATCAACTTACGGTATCTGGCAGGAATTTAATAATTTATGAATTTGACACAAGTAAAATCGTCCTCAAATGGGCCAATCGTTGCTCAATGTACTATTTAACGGTGCACTATTACCCGTAACTTAATACACTATTCCCTGATTGGTTGCCGGGATAACGCCACGTGAGCCATTGAACCAATCAACGTTCACCTCACCTTCGTCGGATGATTTTACGGCAAGACCGCGTAAATTGATCAATTTACTAAAATACAATGTTAAATAATACATTTCAACTGCCGTTTATTATTTTTCGGAAGTTGATCAACTACCTAGGAAATTGATCAATTGATCAATTTACGAGTTTTGTTATTTTCCGGTGACATATACACATAATAAACTGCCAGTTGGACACATACAACACGATCAGACACTCACTCCTGATGTACTTAGCGCGTATGGGAATGTCTATGTTGAGCAGCTTCTCGACGGCGAGGCTGTAGCACTGCTCGTTGCACATCATGGACACGTAGTCGAGCCGGTCGAAGTACGGCAGCGCCTGCGTGTACGTCTTGTACTCGATCAGCTTCTCGGTGCCGCGGTGAAGCAGGCCGATGTGAGGGTCGGCGGCGCGGACCGTCTAGACAGATTGAAATAGCAAGTGAGACATCTACACTTCTACATTTTAAAGCTGAAGAGTTTGTTTGTTTGAACGTGCTAATCTCAAGAACCGAATTGAAAAATTCTTTTTGTGTTGAATAGACCATTTATCGAGGAAGGCTTTAGGCTATATGACATCACGCTGCAGCTATTAGGAGCGAAGAAATGAAAAATGTAAAAAAAAGGGGAATAAATAACTATTCCATGCGGACGAAATCGCGAGCACAGCTAGTTAATATTATAAAGAGGAAAGATTTATTTTGATACTTGACTTGGATCACAGAACCTAAAGTAGACTGACATGTTTATGAACACAAATGTTTGTACTGTGCGGGAATCGAACCCACGACCACGGCTCAGAGGGCAGAGGTCACTACGAAATGAGCCACCGAGCCTGTCGAAATGAGGTGGATGGTGTGCATTGTCTGGCATATTAGCTATTTGTCTATTGTACCTCTCCGTCCAACTCCAGCACCAGCCGGAGCACGCCGTGCGCGGCGGGGTGCTGCGGCCCAAAGTTCAGGATCATGTTCCTCACATTCTTCTCTCCAGGCCTTATAATACCTGAAAAGCAGAAACTACATAAAATCTAATTTTCATTTTTTTTTGTACTAATAGCAATAATGCATCCATACTAATATTATAAATGGGAACGTGTGTCTGTCTGTATGTTTTGTCTTTCTTTCACGGCAAAACGGAGCGACGAATTGACGTGAATTTTTTAAGTGTAGATACTTGAAGGGATGGAGAGTAACATAGGTTACTTTTTGCCCCTTTCTAACCCCCCACTTCCCTAAAATAGTGGGTGGAAGTTTGTATGGAGCATTCACCCCGAATTTAACGCGAGCGAAGCCGTGGGCAAAAGCTAGTTTATGCATAAAAACTTGCAGTAACTAAACTTAATTTATTTTAAAAGACTAGAAAAAAATTTCTTCTAGGAGATTTATATGTGTCAATACAAGCTTAGGTTCATAGGTCTACCTTGGAAGGTAGATTTAAATGTAAATAAATCCAAAACACATAACAAAACAAAAACAAAACAAAACACAAAACGCAGAGCCGTTTGCACACTGTGCACATAAATGTGTATAAGAAAACAACTACAAAAGCACACTTTTATAACTCTTCTATTAATTCCATGGAAACTCTATTAACAAATAGATCTCATTTACATTTTAATAAGTTTACTGTGACACAATTGACCTAAGCTATTTAATTTAAGTATAATTATTTTCTTACTGTTGTAAGGAGGGTGTTTCAACAGAGAAGTGACCTCATCAGGAAACAGAACCGTTCCCTCGAATTGCTTAACGTATTCCGTGTCTGGGTACCATCGGTGGCCATTCCGCTGAGAGCTAGAAATAAGAAAATAAATGACAACTTTTCAAGAAAATGTAAATAATATGTACTATTATAAAGTAAATTTCGTATGTATGTCTATCTATTCAAAATGTAGGTTACGTTCCAATGTTTTTAGTGACAAACGTTGGTAATAACATAATGATACATTGATAATGAATTTAATTTTAGTTGGCCTATGAAAGTTTCATGTTTTTATGATTTACACAATCAAGTAAAATATTTATGTGTCCATATAATGATAAAGTAAAAGTTATTATACTTAAGTACATACTGAAAATTACAGCAACAGTTGTAATTAATAATATTTGAAGTAAAATAATAGAGATTTGTAACCTCAAATTGTTACATAATTGATTAATCAATAAATCGGCTAATTTAGGTCACACACTGATTTATTTTAGTAAACAGCACTCACTTCACATTGTAAACTGCAGGCAGATTTTGCAATAAGGCCTTAGTTTGGCCCACATTCGCGGATTTTCGCAGCAAAACATTCAGTAAAGAGGCCATCTTTTACGGGACTGAGATCTGTTACACGCGTACGTAATAATACATAACAAGAAAATCAAATTAATATAACAGTTAACTGAACGATTTCTCTGCCAATGAAAAACATATAAAATCCTGTAACCTTTCAAATAAATAGGAATGCAAAACTATAAAACTTATGATTTAATAAAACCAATTTTCAAATTATTAGAATGGCTGCTGCGTGAAAAGGCCCGTTTTTGTAAAACGTCAAACGGTACAAAAGTGTTCTTGGACATTACTTATTTTTTTATCATTGCTTGAAGTGTTATTCACAGAATACTTTGTAATATTTTATTGGTGTTATTACACAAATAACAGTAAGAAAAATTTTGCTTTCGTTCTAAAAATAATCAAATTAATCTAAAACTGTTTTATTATTAAAACTCTTTTTAGTTTGAGGATTAAGTTATTATTTTGTGAATTTTATCAATATGTATAGAAAAGAGGAACACTCTTCTATACAAAAAAAACCGGCCAAGTGCGAGTCGGACTCGCGCACGTAGGGTTCCGTACCACTGATTGAATGAAAAAATTAGGTAATTTGATTTTTGACGTTTAAAAAAAAAACTACTGTCTAGATTTCATTCAAACCAAATTTCGTTAGTAGTTTTTATAGTAATACACATCATATATTATTTTCAGTTTTATCATGCCCATATTTTAGAAGTTACGGGGGGGGGGACACACATTTTACCACTTTGGAAGAGTCTCTCGCGCAAACTATTCAGAAAAAATAATGTAAGAAACCTCAACATCATTTTCAAATACCTATCCATAGATACACCACACGTATAGGTTTGATGAAAAAAAAATTTTTGAGTTTCAGTTTCATGTATGGGGAACCCCAAAAATTTTGAATTTTTTTCTGATTTTACTTTAAAATCTTATAGCGGTTAACAGAATACATCTACGTACCAAATTTTAATAACGTAGCTCTTATAGTTTCGGAATAAACTGGCTGTGACATACGGACGGACAGACAGACAGACAGACAGACAGACAGACAGACAGACAGACATGACGAATCTATAAGGGTCCCGTTTTTGCCATTTTGGCTACGGAACCCTAAAAAAATGAAATGTATTTGCTCCGTCTGTACATAGTCTATTCCATCATCATTTCTCTGTTGAAAAAACAAATAATTTCCCGATTCATTGGGAATCACACCCAGAAAACGCCGCTTCAGATCGTCTGCCCTTTAGATTCAGCTAAACCGCGCACGATCGCAGAATCCGGGTTCGACTCCCGGCAGAGTGAATTCAAGAAATAAACTTCTAAATTGTCTCGGCTCTGGGTGTTCTGGGAGACGTCCTCAGTCATCACATGATACTCATTGTATAGAGGAAGACCTTAAAGACTTAGGTATTTGCTATGCGTTGTCTGTTGCATGTATAAAAAAATATAGGTGCACACTCATGGAATTCGACTTCATAACTCGCCCATGCATTTCTGCCCTGAGAGCTTTTCCGTCGGATTAAGCATTAGCTAGCACTTTATAACTTTAGCTGACGTGACCTGATATAAATTTTGCATCACTGGAAATTGTGGTTTCCAATTCTTTGTCCGAGCGACTAGGGCTACGTCAAGCTAGTAGAAGTCAGTCTATGAAAAAAAGTACCTACTTCATCTATGGACATTCGACGCCAGTCCGCAAGACTCTCGACGACTTGCCCTCCGACCGCCTGACCTCGAGATCCTCAATCTGGACAGATAGAAGCCTGTACACGGACTATGACCTTCAACAAGAATGGCGACCATCTTGGGACGCAATCCAACATCACCCGTGCAAGGATCTAGTACCGGACCCTACTATCAAGCCCCCCGGCTTTGACAACTGCCGCATCGTATGGTCCAGGGTTAACCGGTTCAGAACTGGACACGGAAAATGCAATCTCCATAAGTGGGGTTTCAAAAACGCGCCGGATTGTGATTGTGGGGCTCCTAACCAGACCACCACACATATAGCGACTTGGGCTTCCTTTTCAGCTTTCCATCAGGCGAGAGGAAGCCACTATGCCGAATCAATATAAAAAAAAAACATATTGTAGAGGATTGTCCCCTCCGGCGTTTTCCTGGCGGAATGTGTGAGCTCGATGAACTCACTCGGGCTGGCATAGATTGGCTTTGTCAATTGGATATTGAGTTGTGAGGACTTGAGCATAGAAAAGCCATATGTCATGATGATCTATGCATTTTATAAAACAAAGTGTAAGAGGTGACTAATGAAATAAGACCAAAAACGAACTTAAAGAATAATTTATTACTTAACATAACAATCAACTATTCATCCTCCATAATTTCCGGTAGATCCCTATCAGATTCTTGATCGAAATAGTTTTCCGGAATCACATAATTCTCCGGAGGCCTCATAGGACCGTAAACTTTCTTCTCACTGTCCTTCTGACTCTCTATCTCTTTCTTCTTCATACTACTACTACTGGTCTCTTTATCTTCTTTGCTTCTCTCTTTTTCTTTAATCTCCACTCTCTTACTTTTCTCTTCCCTTTGCTGACAGACATCATTTTTACTTGGCTCTTCTTTAACACCTGCTTCCCTTTTATCTTCTTCTTCATCAGAGTCCATCTCCTCCACAAATTCTTCTTCTTCCTTCTGAACTGTTTGCTTTTGTTTGGGTTTCTTTTCTCCATCTTCTTTTAAACGGATTCTGTAAATAAATTTCATTATTATTATAAGAAATAAGAACGGTTTATTATTTTTGGACATACAACATAATTTGTCTCGAATTAGAACGCTACCTGGTTCCCGCAATTTGACGGGACATATAAGCTGTTGGTGATACACATAAAATTAGCCTACCTCTTGCCGTAGACGACCGAGTTGCCGGCCATCCTGACGGCCGGCTTGGGGTCCTGCTTGCGCAGCAGCGGCGGCAGGTGCGCCGGCCGCGCCACCTCGGCCAGCCGCTGGGTCTTCACCAGCTCCGCCTTCAGCTTCTGGATCCTCATCTGAGAGAAAAGAAAAAGGATAAAATCCTTGCCTTGTTTCAAAATTCGGTTAAACACTCTTTGGTTATTTGTCCGTTGGCTTCAATAAAAAAAAAACCAAACAGGCTGTCACAATCTCTTGTTAGGAGTGGTACTTTGGTGTTGGATATGTCTGCCTACTTTGGCTCTGCTCCTGCCTGGCCAGGACGCAAATAGGCGTCCAGGTGATCATCAGCTGAGGCAGGCAGCAGCTGGTCTACTATCAGGGTCGTACCTTGGTGTTGGATATGTCTGTCTGCTGCGGCTCTGCCCCTGCCTGGTCAAGGAGCGTATCTAAGCGTCCAGGTCATCATCAGCTGAGGCAGGCAGCAGCTGGTCTACTATCAGGGTCGTACCTTGGTGTTGGATATGTCTGTCTGCTGCGGCTCTGCCCCTGCCTGGTCAAGGAGCGTATCTAAGCGTCCAGGTCATCATCAGCTGAGGCAGGCAGCAGCTGGTCTACTATCAGGGTCGTACCTTGGTGTTGGATATGTCTGCCTTCTGCGCCATGCTCTGCCCTTGGCTGGCCAGGGAGCGCATGTAGGCGTCCAGGTCGTCATCATCGGCTGGAGCCGTCGGCTTGCTGGTCTCCCGCTGACGCTCCAGGGTCTTCTCCTCAGAGGATATCTTGGCTTCTATCTCGGATATTTGTTTGACCTGTATCAGATAGACAAATTTATTAATACAAGAATACTTTATCACATTATGATAATTCATTTATAATGTTTGGATTGGATGGATGTTTGTTAGTCATTCACGCGAAAGCTACTGAATGGATTTGAACGAAACTTTACAGTAATATAGGTTACACATCATATAAACATATTGGCTATTTATATTTACATCTACGTGTGTGCGTGTGTGTGTATATGTGTGGGCCTCGGCGGCGCCCAGCCGCTGCATGCGGCGCGTGTAAGTATCATCATACCAGGTCGTCGTAGGTGAGCGGCCTGTCGTCCTGGGCCTCGGCGGCGCCCAGTCGCTGCATGCGGCGCGTGTAAGTATCATCATACCAGGTCGTCGTAGGTGAGCGGCCTGTCGTCCTGGGCCTCGGCGGCGCCCAGTCGCTGCATGCGGCGCGTGTAAGTATCATCATACCAGGTCGTCGTAGGTGAGCGGCCGGTCGTCCTGGGCCTCGGCGGCGCCCAGTCGCTGCATGCGGCGCGTGTAAGTATCATCATACCAGGTCGTCGTAGGTGAGCGGCCGGTCGTCCTGGGCCTCGGCGGCGCCCAGTCGCTGCATGCGGCGCGTGTAAGTATCATCATACCAGGTCGTCGTAGGTGAGCGGCCGGTCGTCCTGGGCCTCGGCGGCGCCCAGTCGCTGCATGCGGCGCGTGTAAGTATCATCATACCAGGTCGTCGTAGGTGAGCGGCCGGTCGTCCTGGGCCTCGGCGGCGCCCAGTCGCTGCATGCGGCGCGTGTAAGTATCATCATACCAGGTCGTCGTAGGTGAGCGGCCGGTCGTCCTGGGCCTCGGCGGCGCCCAGTCGCTGCATGCGGCGCGTGTAAGTATCATCATACCAGGTCGTCGTAGGTGAGCGGCCGGTCGTCCTGGGCCTCGGCGGCGCCCAGTCGCTGCATGCGGCGCGTGTAAGTATCATCATACCAGGTCGTCGTAGGTGAGCGGCCGGTCGTCCTGGGCCTCGGCGGCGCCCAGTCGCTGCATGCGGCGCGTGTAAGTATCATCATACCAGGTCGTCGTAGGTGAGCGGCCGGTCGTCCTGGGCCTCGGCGGCGCCCAGTCGCTGCATGCGGCGCGTGTAAGTATCATCATACCAGGTCGTCGTAGGTGAGCGGCCTGTCGTCCTGGGCCTCGGCGGCGCCCAGTCGCTGCATGCGGCGCGTGTAAGTATCATCATACCAGGTCGTCGTAGGTGAGCGGCCGGTCGTCCTGGGCCTCGGCGGCGCCCAGTCGCTGCATGCGGCGCGTGTAAGTATCATCATACCAGGTCGTCGTAGGTGAGCGGCCGGTCGTCCTGGGCCTCGGCGGCGCCCAGTCGCTGCATGCGGCGCGTGTAAGTATCATCATACCAGGTCGTCGTAGGTGAGCGGCCGGTCGTCCTGGGCCTCGGCGGCGCCCAGTCGCTGCATGCGGCGCGTGTAAGTATCATCATACCAGGTCGTCGTAGGTGAGCGGCCGGTCGTCCTGGGCCTCGGCGGCGCCCAGTCGCTGCATGCGGCGCGTGTAAGTATCATCATACCAGGTCGTCGTAGGTGAGCGGCCTGTCGTCCTGGGCCTCGGCGGCGCCCAGTCGCTGCATGCGGCGCGTGTAAGTATCATCATACCAGGTCGTCGTAGGTGAGCGGCCGGTCGTCCTGGGCCTCGGCGGCGCCCAGTCGCTGCATGCGGCGCGTGTAAGTATCATCATACCAGGTCGTCGTAGGTGAGCGGCCTGTCGTCCTGGGCCTCGGCGGCGCCCAGCCGCTGCATGCGGCGCGTCCGCTTGCGCTCGACGTGTCCGGTGCGGTCCAGGAACGTGTCCTCGTCCGAGTCGTAGTAGTCGTCCGCGCTCCAGTCGCGTTGCTTCCTCCGCCGGGACTCTGCAACAACGTCTCATCTCATAATGACCACTTCTCAGAATGGCGACTTAGCTTAATGCTAACTTCTCAAAGCGACAACAGAGCCTGTTCTCAAAATGGCCGCAGCGACACTGGATGGTGTGCACCCGCATCATCAGCCTGCAAACGTCCCTGCACCCCTGTCACCGAGATATATTTTTTTTTTTTTTTTTTTTTTTTTTTCCTATCTTCTATCTGCAATCGGCTCGCGAGCCATAATCAGATGTGTTCCCAGATTTTATGCGTGTAGGGGACATTCCGAGATATATTAATAATAAATCTCTATTTATTCTCTCACATACTTGGTTGGTACAAAATTAAGCTTAATCTATTTTTATTCAACTAGGTGAAAGACTGATCATCATGAAGGCCATGACTGTCTATACTAGGAGACCTGTATGACAGATTACCAGCCTCTCCTACACCGGACCGGTGAAAATTAATAGGTAAGCTTACAATAACTATAGTTGAGAAAGTAAGTGCGAGTGTGTGATAAGTGGAGCTTTGTGGGTGTGTTTGGTAGCGCGTGTGTGTGTGTGTATGTGTGTGAGTGAGTGAGTGAGTGAGTGTGTGTGTGTGTGTGTGTGTATTCATCCAATATGTATTCAAGAGACCACATCTAAGTCAAGATCAAGTCTATTAGCTACATGAGTGCCCCGTGCACTTTGATACTTCCTACATAAATATTCTTTATTACAGAAAATACAAACATTTATAGAAAGGGTATTACAGACATTATAGGCGGCCTCATCGCTAGTAAGTGCTTGGCAAGTCCCCTTGTAGATTAGCCGTTGCTGAAATTCTTTTAGCAGAGTATTGTCACCTCACCGTGCTTGGACTGCCTCAGCAGGCCGGCCCTGTCGAGCACGCGGCAGGCCTCGAGCGCGCAGGCCACGACGGCCTCCTTCTTCTTGCCGCGGTGCATCACCTCCGCCACCACGGGGTTGCCCCGCGCGTCGTCTATGGGCAGCTCCACCCTGAGGGGTGCAACGCTTTATTTAAACACACTACGAACTAAGAGAGGTAGGGCATAGCCAATCTTCGCTCGAATTGAGCCGCCCGTCCGGGGAAGGACCTCCACCCTATAGAATACCGCAGTCAAATGACCTCTGGGTCGTGTTTCTGCCGGTGAGTAGGGTTTCCGGAGCTCGTGGGGGTTAGGGTTGTGCCAGCATGGCGGTGGCAGCTGTCAGGTAACTCACCAGTTACGTTCACCAGTTGGGCTTCTCTGTCGCTTTCCATCAGGCGTAGGGAAGCCATTATGTCGAGTGTCTATACAAAAACACGGTTGGGCTACAGACCGTCAACTGCGGGGTATTCCCAAATTCGTTCGAAAATTCCCTTTTGGAAACGATTCAATCTACAAATATACGATCGAATAAGATTCCGACAGCGTAAGACCTGTTGGAAAAGATTTCTTCTGAAAAACTGTTTTCTTTTCTTACGGAAAAGTTGTTTTTATTACAGAATCAGCAAAGCGCATGCGATGTCCCTGGTGTGGCTGAGGTTAGTGGGCTGCGGTGACCGCTTACCATCAGACGACAGCCATTTTTTCCAAGTTAGAAGTATAAAAAAATAGGATTTCGAAAAAAAACTACTGGACTTAGGCCTCCCCCAATGACCTCTACATGATGCAGTCCTGAGCGGTCTGGGTCCAAAGGATCTCCACTGACCCCATCAGGCTGTCAGCACATCTACTAATGGGCCCTCCCCTGTTGCGTCTACCCTCTCGCGATCAAACGATCATTCACCAATATTGTACCTTTTTTTTTGTTCTTTTTTTATTATGCAAGAGGCGGCAGACGAGGAGATGTGATGTCAGCAGTCGACACCGCCCATGGACTCATATCGAGTTCCGGGGTCGCTGCCGGCCTTTTTAATAGGAGTACGCTCGTTTCTCCACTCGTTCGTCCTCGTTCTAAGCTCGTTCGTCCTTTGGGCACTGCTGGACATAGGCCTCTCCCAATGCTCGCCACGAGCTCTCGCACGAGAGTTTCTCGCTTTCGCTCGTTTCTTGAAGGCTCCCAAGTCGTAGCTGTACCTGCACATAAACTGTCCGATGCCCCTCTCCTCGCAGTCGTAGCTGAGCTCGTGGCCCTCCCGCTCGTAGTACCCGCGCAGGGTCTTCTTGGGGTCCTCCAGGTACAGCTCCTCGTTGGCGGTCGACGCGAACGGGTTCTCCGTCAGATCCGGCTCTTCTTCGGCGTCCTCACCTGAGGAATACATAGTTTATGAGTAGATGGTAAGCGGTCGTGAGGGCCATAAGTTAGGTCAGGCATAATAGTAGAACCGTCGCCCTCACTCTGAAAGCCCACTTCGGTTTAAGGCATTTTGGGCATAATAGGTGCTCAAGCTGTTTAGAGCATTTGACAGATTGACCTCCACATCCTCAAACTTAAATGAATGGGAAGTTAGTGCTAGGTCATCAGCATACAAATAACGTGAAGTATTTGGACTAAGCAGATCATTTGTATAGATATTGAAAAGTAGTGGGGCCAAGACACTACCCTGAGGCAGACCGTTCTTTTGATTTCGCCATCTACTTCTACCGTTAAGTAGGTGAACTTGATGACTTAATGGCACGGGGCAAGATCGAGGAACCAAACCTCTTGGTGCGCGTCACTATCGTCTGGATGGTATGCGGCTGGCAACGCTGTCCAGCACGTGCTGTTCGGGAGTGGAAACGAGAGGATGGGATTAGTTTGAATAACTCTTTGGAACATTCCCCATTGTAGAGAAGGTAGAGCACGCTAAAACTGGATTTTCTTTTAACCTAAATACATTTGCGCTTGACTGCGATTCACCTGATGGTAAGCGATATTGCAGTCTACGATGGAACGCGCTCACCCAGCAAAATGCGGTTCACTCTCGCTTTGAACATCAGAAGATTATGTCTCGGGGAACAAAGAGTTCCATAGTTCAGCCTTTCGCTCTATGAAGGCAGAGGCTCGTGGCTGAAGAGATCCCGCTCTAGCTAGAGTTTCAAAGCCGCTCATGCTCACACATCCCCCAGTCGATGCCCTGCTCTTCCCTCTTGCGCTCCTCCGCCAGCCGGTCCCTCTCCCTCTGCTCCCTGTCCTCCCGGATCATCCTGTCTCGCTCCAGCTTCATGGTGAGCGCTCGTTGCTTTATCTCCGTCACCGATAGCTCTGATTCCCCTTCGCAGTCGAAGTCTGGACCCTGCGAAAAAGGTTTTTTTTTATTGTAGGATGATAATAATGGGGATGTAAGGGAGCGGCCTATCATCTTTTCGCTCCAAGCCAACCTCACCTGCCCGTGGTGCATCCTGCCGAATAACAAACGAGGCGCTGGCAACCGACTTGTGGCGGTATAACCATCACAATTGAAGGCTTATCTAAATACTACAGACGATGCGATGACGGGCAGCAGCGTTACCGGAGCGAGAAGCTACGCCCTGCGATCGCCAACCCGCCTGCCCAGCGTGGCGATTATATCTCCTCCAGATGTTTGCCCTAAGTGGCGAAAAACTGGAAAGGCTTATGTCCAGCAGTGGACTGCAATAGGCTGATCATGATGATGATAATATATTTTTATGCTAAAAGTAATTATAATTTATTTTTATACCTTTATTCACATAGACTTAAAATAAGCACATAAGAATCGTCAAGTTAAATGTAAGCAATAAGTAATAGAATATGTAAAAATATGAATATTTAAAATAAATATGAAAAGTAATGTAAAAAGAATGTACTACCGCGTAGTTACTCTGTTTCAATCGTCAATTTTTACAGTGCTGCATCAGACATATGGAAAATTTTTAATAAATCATAACTTAAACCCCTCAGTGAGAAAGGTGTGATGTTAAAATATCAGACAACATGACATACATTGCTCTAATCCCAAAGTAAGTAACTTAAGCACTTGTGTTATGGGTATCAGAACAACAAAGGTACCACAAATAAACACTTAAATACAAATTATAAACACCCAGACACGGAACAAACACTTCACATGTTACACATGTTATGTATGAACATATTGTAGCAACATAAAGGTAGATCTTGCTATATGTCGCTACACTTACTATCATAATATAAGTCCTGGTGCTACTCCCAAACTTGAGCTGGTGTCCCACTCGTATCCGGGTGTAGTGGTTGGGCTTGAGCCTCTCCTTGTTGAGGAAGGTCCCGTGGGTGCTGCCCAGGTCGTGGAGGTACCATCCGCAGGGTGGTTCACCTTCTTCGGCAAATGCTTTGTATTGAATGACGCAGTGATGCCTGGTAAGTGGAAAAAAGAAAGTTCTGTTACAGCAGCCAGTCTCTTTTGATGCTTTATGGCAGCCATACTCTAAGTGTGATACCCCTGTCGGGGTTCCGCAAAAAGTTAGAAAAAAAATCAAAACACCTCTCTCTAGTCGACCGTTGTGACGCGGCGTATTACGATTCACTATTATTATACTTGTTATGTAAGTAAGTAATAAGTAACTGTTACATCTAATTATGCTTATTAATAAAAAATACACTTAAAAACCATTGTTTTATTGTAGGGTTCCATCAAGTATTTTGCTATTCAAAAGGGTTCTGTCACCAAAAAAGATTGAGAACCGCTGCTTTATGGTATTTAATATCAAATATTTTAGGAGTATAATGAAATATCACTAATCCAGGTAATAAAATAACAAAACAATTTACAAAGAATATACAATTTATATTTGGGTCCATGCTCTACACAGTATTGAATATTTAATAATTACCTGGATATTGTAGGGTGAGCCATGACCACATCGCAGTTAGCGAGGCGCCCAAACACATAGTATGCTTTGCTGGTAAGGTCCACCTTGTCCACAATCATGCCTGATTTCAACACTTCCAATGCATAGTCTGTACCTAGAACAATATAAATTAGAACATTATATTCATATTTATTAGTAATTTTTTTTTTTTACTTATTTGTCCTGCTGGGCAAAGATCTTTCCCAAACTTTTCCATAGTTCTCTGTTTAGAGCCAGAGCCTGCGATTCCTCTGATTGACAAACCAGAAAATCACATTATTGTTTCTTGGGCAATTTATTAATTTAGTTTATTTTAACCAAATATTGTAAACAATACAAAAATAGTGTCTGTTCCAATGAGCAAGCGAAAGTATCCAGCCAGCCGACCACTATGCTAGCCCATGAGTTGCTTCTTTAATACCTACAGTAATATTTTGTTTGAAGGGTCGTAACATCACATTAGAATAAAATTTAGATCACTAGAATTTACCTTCCGGACATAGACCTGACCATTTAGGCTCTTTATAAGGTATTGGCGTAGACAGTTCTTTTAAAAGTACAGCAGGAGGCAGAGAATTGTTCTTCTCTTCATGCTTTTGTTCTTCATTTTTCTCATCACTTTTCTCCTCTACAACCGCTCGCTCAGGCTCGGATTTCGCCTTTTTTGGAAGCTTTCCAATGCGGCCTATTAGTACAGGCTTTTTAAACTCTGTTTGATCGTGTTTTGGCGGCGATTTTTCCGATTTTGTTTCTTCTTCCATGTTTAGGTTATATCACAAAATTACGGATAATATTTAGAGTTTCGCTAGGCAAAGCTATTTACATAAACTTGTTTTGATATATGACTTTCGAGTGTACATTTATTTGTATAGATTAATGGGCAAAAAATATTTTTATCATTAAATATTTTTATCGATTTCCAACAAAACTTGTTTTGACAGCTATTTGACACTGACAATAGTGACAATTTGCCTCATTCATCGCCTTTTTTTTATTCACAGATAATCTAGTAAGAATGAACAAAGAACGAATGTATACAGGTGAACATAATTTGAAAATATTAACTTGAATGTCAGTTTTCATGTACACGGTAGGTATAAAATTAATTTATACCTTGATATTAACGTCTTCTCCTTGAACAGTTCACATCACAAACAGATTCCCAAAGCTATCTGTGGACAAATAAGTGCTGCCATCTATTACTGAATGTTGTAATTTACTAATTAGATTTCCGAACGCAGACCACTTTTACATAGACAAAGCATTCGTTCGCAACTGAATGATTGATATAAATTAAGAATGAAATGTCCAACCAAATCAATCAATTCAATCAAACAGCATTTTGTGTGGAGGTTTGCCAACCGATGTGGAAATAATTTATACGACGATATTTACTTTGAACTGTTAAATTATTCCTCGTGCGTGCTGTTTATTGTTTTTATACTGCCTAGTGTTAATCGCCGATCGAATTGATGTGTCGTCCTGACTGACCATATTGTTAGAACCAGTGAGACTGTGACTTTTATTTACATTTTATCACGCATTCTTATCATAAACTACCTGTGTTCTGTGATTTCACGGCAACGCGGATTTCGCGGTATACGTAACATCCTCAGGTAAGTGGTTTTAGAATATTTTTTTTTACAAGTTTTATTTTTCATTCATGGTGTGGTGAAATAGTTCACGAAAGTAATTTGCAGATTTTTATCACTCCGTAGTGTTTCAAAGGTGAAAGTACACCGCGAAATAACTATAATAGGGTATTGTTCAGCCTGTCGTGATATTTGAAATGCAATTTGTATTCGGTAAGAGGATAAAAGCTTAAAATTGATGTGACTAACCATTTGGTTTTTTTTTGTTGTTATTGAATTGGAATTTTCCTGTTCTCAAACTAAAAGGTTCGTGTTTTAGTTATACCTACCTAGGTAATAATTATTAATTTACGATGACGTCGTTGGTTTCTATTTACTTCTTCTTATTGGAGTCTGCATTTTTTTTTAAATTATTATAAGATTTGAAACAATACATTTTAATAACTCCTCCCTTTCTCCAATTTCCTATCCACCAAATTCGTTTAGTAATATTTTTACACGCAAAGGACTATGTTTGTTGTAACTTCTTTTCATTATATATCTAATAAACACTGATTTTAATGTTCTGTAACTTAAAAGTAATACAAAATACCTAGCTATCTACCAACATTTTATCAAGAGTTAATTTCTTTATCAATCTGAAAACAGGTAAAATCACATACCATTAATTTAATTTCATAGAATAGAATACCTACCTATTTGTCAACATTGAAAGTGATGACACCCATTGTTATCATCACATTAACTTTATTAATCATTAGTGATTCAGTAATGGTCAGCAACAAATGTCCTTTTATGAGATAGATATTCTTTATTGCACAAAATATGAAGGTTTTGCAGAAATATTGTTGTATAATGAAGGTGGTCTTATCACAAAGAGCTATCTCTTCCAGACAACCTTCAGGTAGAGGACATTTGCTAAACAAGAGGGTAAAGTAGGGCACAATTGATGACAATTAAGATATCGTCGCCGTAGAGCGAAAAGTCACTAAGTCGACATATGGCCAAAATGGAGTTAAATACCTAACCAGATTCCCCAAATTTTTCTGCACAAATTCTTCTTTTTGACATTTCTGTACGCGCCATAGTTTTTGTTTTACAGAGAGCGAAAACACATTAACTTTACGTTTGCACTACTCATTGGCAGTCGAAAACTAACCAATTTTACTTAACACCATTTTTTATGATCTAACAAAGCAAATCTGTACCTAAGTCGAGTTGGTTATTTCTCTCCTTTACAAATCAAATCATAATTTTGGACCCAATCCATACTAAAAATTACCTAAAGTGACTTAACTACTTTTAGAATTACTGGTTCGGTACAAAACATGAAAGCGAAAACTAACTAAGTCGACTTATTGACTCTCGATATGATCCAAACATGAGTGAAATAGTCACTAACTCAGTTTTTTTGTCATTATCTCAGTAATTAAACATAATTAATTGAAAGTGATATTACAATCTTATTTGTCTATCTATTCTTTAAGATATAAAGCAATGAAATTAGAGTTATCTTTTACTAAAATTAAGTTATATTTTTTTTTGTTTTATAAAACTTTAAACCGCCATAACTCAAAACACGTCATGACCTACTTAGTGACTTTTCGCTCTACGGCGACGATATATAATATTTTACATTTATTTATAAATAAATATTATAAAAAAATATAATGAGAGCACTTAGTTATTTGATAGCTTAACATTTTCATATGAAAGGAGAATTTAATGATATGAGCATTCTCTACCAGTTAACCTTTTGGTCATTTGTGCTGTGAGTGTACAGGAAAAAAAAGAAAAAGTAAATAGGTAAATAAATATCAGACAACATCACATACATTACTCCGATCCCAAAGTAAGTAGCTTAATTTATTTATTTAAAAAAAACTTTATTGCACAAAATGGTACAAAAGGCGAACTTAATGCTAGGAGCATTCTCTACCAGTTAACCTTTGGATCATGCAGAGAGCAAATGTGTGTGCGGTGAGTGTAAAAAGAAACACTGTAAAATATATTTACCTAATTTATAATCAATAAACTAATATGCTAAATATACTACTTATTAAAATGTGCTATAAATACGTATACATACATGGATATATATACACATATAAGCAATTAATATAATAATACATATAAAATAAGTATATACAATAATATATATACACATATATAAATATATGAATGACATATATAACAGATAATCTTGACGAGCAATTTATGAATTACGACGAATAATTTAAAAGGTGTTCACGTACCCTCTTTTTAAACAATTCCTTATTCTGTGAGGACTTAATTTTGCAAGGCAAGGCATTCCACAGCCGAATGGCTTGCACAGTAAAAGATTGAGAGAAGAAGCCGGAGTGGTGAAGTGGGACAGAAAGCTGAAAATTATTGGAAGAACGGAGAGGCCGGTCATGGGATTGGTATAAAAATTTAAATTGACTCTTGAGATAAGAGGGGGCCATAGGGTTAAATAAAATATTAAAGAGTAAGCAGACAATTCTGGAATGTCTACGTTGTCGAATAGGTAGCCATTTGAGTTGGGCACGAAAAGCGGAAACATGGTCATACTTACGGAGTCCAAAGACGAATCTGATGCAGTTGTTCAAGAGACGATCAAGTTTATTCAAGAGAGCGACAGATAAGTCAGGATAACAAACATCCGCGTAATCAATGATAGGAAAGATAAGAGACTGAACAAGCATAAGTTTAGTGTGGGAAGGGAGAAAAAATTTGAAACGATAAAGGCTCCTCAAACATGCCACCACTCTACGGCTGACCTCGGTCACCTGGGCAGTCCAGTTAAGAGCAGAATCCAAGTACAACCCCAAATTCCGCACTGATTCACAATAGGGAATATCTGTGCCACCAAACTGAACCGGGTTCAAATCTTTGATAGAAACTTTAGAGAGTAGTCTAGAGCTGCCTAACACTATTGCCTGACATTTGGTGAGGTTGACGGTGACACCAAAATTGTTGGACCATTCTCCAATACGATCTAGGTCTGAGTTCAATCTCATGATAGCGTCAGGCAATTCCTCCACACGCGCAGAAGTATAAAGTTGCAGGTCATCTGCATACAGGTGATACGAGTTGCACAGCTGGGTCGTAATAAGATTGATGAAAAGGGAAAAAAGAATAGGTGATAATATTCCACCTTGCGGCACGCCAGTAAGCAAATTAGCCCATTCTGATCTACCTGCCTGTGTCGCAACAGATTGTTGGCGGCCACGAAGGTAAGAGCCCATCCATTCAAGAACGGTATCGGAAAAATTAAGAGAAGAGAGCACAGCAAGAAGAAGGTCGTGGTCCACGGTGTTGAAGGCATTAGAAAAATCAATCAGGACGAGAATAGTGAGTTTTGAGTTATCCATGGCTTCCCGGATATCGTCGCTTACCTTAATAAGTGCTGTCGTGGTACTATGTGCAGGTCTGAAGCCAGACTGATAAGGATTGAGCAAGTTGTTTAACTTAACATGTGAAGAGATTTGCTTCAATACGCAGGCTTCAGCTACTTTAGAGAGGAAAGGAAGGATAGATATGGGACGATAATGTTTCGGTAGAATAGGATTTGGGATTTTGGGCAATGGGCGGACTAATGCTTTTCGCCAGACATCTGGAAAGTGACCAGAGTCCAACGAAAAGTTAATAAGGTGGGTAATCACTGGCAGCAGTGGTTCTAACAAAGGAAAAATCATAAGGCGACTAATTCCATCTACACCCGTTGCCTTAGATGTAATAGCAATAATTGTTCTATTAATCTCGTCTTGAGAAACAGGGGAAAAAGTAAACAAATTAGAAATAGGTCGAGGAATCGATGAAATATACGCAAGGGTTTGAGCTTTCCTAAGAGGGTCAAGAATGGGAGAATTAGCGAAATGGAAGTTAATATCATTGAGACTGAGTGAAGAGGGTAAGAGGTTTTCGGACTTAGTTTGGACCACGCCTATGGTTTTTAGAAATTTCCAAATATTTGGGGCAGAAGATTGAGAGATACGATCATGGAGCTTAAGCACTTGTTTTATGGGTATCAGAACAACAAAGGTACCACAAATAAATACTTAAATACAAATTAAATAAATAACCCAAGATATGCCACGCGGGGGCCACTCAGCTCCATCTAGCCCCAAACTAAGCCGAAGCTTGTAGTGTGGGTACTAGACAACTGATAAACTTATTACTTAACTTAAATACAAATATAAACCCTACTAATATTATTAAATGCGGAAGCTCATTTGGATGAATAAATAACAATAAATTTGTCAATTTGTATTAAATCTGACTGTACATAATTTATTTTCAATCATAATCATTTTAAATCCCATGGTATTAGTGATTGATTATGTTGGGATTAGTATTGGGGCGAGTTGGCATGAATCAGTTTGTTATTCCATTGAGTTATCTGCATACGTAAAGATTATGTTACATTCCGTTTGCACAGGGAATAATGTAACAAACATGTAGATATGTTAATTCCCTGTTATGAAAGTGTATTAATCAAAGATCAGAAAGGTGCACATATGTTACATGTATTTTTATACCAATTTTAACCAAGTGCCCAATAAATTTATTTTTATATTTGAAGAAAATTAACTTGTCTAACAACCTATTTAAAACAGAAACAAATCCAACTTTGTAGTAATAAGCATATGAATGGCTTAAATATAAACCTATTAGGATTTTATAATAATCTATTAGTATAGATTATTATAAAATATTAGTATATTATAAAGCTGAAGAGTTTGTTTGAACATGCTAATCTCAGGAACTACTGGTCCGAATTGAAAAATTCTTTTTGTGTTGAATAGACCATTTATCGAGGAAGGCTTTAGGCTATATAACATCACGCTGCAACTATTAGGAGCGAAGAAATAATGGAAAATGTAAAAAAATGAGGAATACCTATACCTACATCTTCTTCTTTTTAATTTTGTTTTGAGTTATAAATTTAAAAAACTTGCTACCCCAAATCTCTGACTTTTATCTTAAAGTAATAAAACTGAGATTTCCGTCCCAACACACTAATGCTTTAACAATAATATTATGCTATCAAAAGGACATTCAGTTACAGCCTTAAAGAATAATTATTATCATGTGATACATCCCCAAATGATTTATAGAGCTTAAAATCACTGATTTGAAATATATTTTTTTTATCACAATGTTGATAGATGATGATAACTTATAATTAGTTATCATTTTATTTGAGACTTTTATTTAATGCATCATTGTAATCACTTTATAAATATAGCTGTTTACCTACCAACATAGTTTTAGATTACTTTATATTATACAGGGTGTCTCTTCTGTCAGTGTCAAGCTGGCGCGAGCTGATGCTGAGAGCAGGGTGCCAGACCTATCGATTTAACCCCCTGTATATTTCCTTTTCTATGATTTTTTTTAAAGTATTCGAGAAAAATTTTGTTTTGTTATTTTTTAGATTTCGTTACCAGGCTTTACATAATTAAAACTGTTTTTTTGATTGGTTTTCATTAACTTAAAGAGACAATCAATTTCAGAATTGAGAATATTATCCTAAAATAACAGCGACTTGATACTTTAGAAGAAGCACCCTGTAAAATACATAGTCCTAGGGTACCTAAAGCATAAGTAAGCTCCCAGATGGTTCAATTTAGGAAGTAAATTTTTCTAATATAATTGCATGTACTGGTAGATGCCCCCAGTAGTTTTTAGTTAGTTTTATCGGGCCGTTTTCCGCAACTTGACGACTGTGCGCCTATTTTGCGTTAAAACTAAATGCCCCCAGTAAACTTTGTTGTGTTATTGATCATCATCATCATCATTTCAACCCACATCTACGCACTGCTGAGTATAGGCCTCAGAGAGAGAGAGAGAGAAGAGAGTGAGGCCTATACTCAGCAGTTATTGTTCAATATAACTTAAATAGGTTTTTTATGTTTTAGCTTTACAATGAACAAGTTTATGAGAAGCTAGTCCTAGTTTAGAAGATAAGACTGATTGCGGATTTCTTCTGTACTTCCCACCCATCCTATCCTATCCTGAACTGGAATGTGCTGTGAAGACTCCCTGACACAGAAACAAGTGTTGGGTAGAACAATAAAAAAAAACTAAGTTGCTTGCTAGCTAGTAATTTTGGTTTAAATAAATAAATAAATAACCCAAGACATGCCACGCTGGGCCACACAGCGCCATCTAGCCCCAAACTAAGCCGAAGCTTGTACTGGACTAGATAGGTACTAGACAACTGATAAACTTACTTAGATACAGTTTTATTGTAAATAAGTAAATAAATACATATTATGTAACATAGAAAACACCCAAATAGAAGCATGTACAACATTACAAACTAAAGATTAACGAAAAAATACTACTAAGAGATTGTTTTAAAGTTATGCCCAAACAATGTTTAAACTTCGAAAAAAAATCCATTTGTCCGAGATTTTTAATGGTGTTGCCAAAGACGTTTCAAATCATCCCATTCGATTTGGCACATGATGCACCAAACACACTGTATTCTTTTACTACGATTATTTATTAAGGGTAGAGAAGAATTACAGTGTGTGTGTGTGTGTTAACTATTGTGTTCTAGACAAATTTTAAGGCCCTTATTGGCCCCAGACGATTGGGGCCCTACGCACTCCCGACTCTTTAGTTGTATCCCAGAAAAGACGAAACTGTGACTACTGCTCGACTGCTGGTGTACCCCAAAATGGCCTAAAAATGCACATGTTCTTCATGTCTTTGAAGCTTCTGCATATCTGTGTTGCTCGATTTTAAAATGAAAATCTTAGTTTTAATTCAAAACGTTATTAAGTAATATTATTTACAAAACTCATCACAACGTCAACAGGTAAAAAGATACGATACGACAATCAATTAGAATCACCTTAATGATAAGAATATGCATCAAGATGATTACATCGTTAATCGTTAATGCAAACTGGTTATCAGATAGGTATTATTAGTACTAATGCAAGTGGATATTGTTGTTATGTTTTCTGTACAGAAAGAACATATGGTTATTGTGACTTTTAATTTTCTAGGACGCTACCAGACCGATCGATTGCGAACCTATCACAAAAAAACAAACAAACAAATGGCCCGTCTGTTAATAAAGAAAATTGGAATAAAATTCATATAATACGATTGGGATGTAAAGGAGCGGTCTATCAACTTTTCGCTATAAGCCAACCTGGTGCTTCCGCCCGAACAACAAACGAGGCTCTGGCAAACCGACTGGTGGCGGTAAAACCATCACGATAGAAGGCGTAACTAAATACCACAGGCCGATGACAGGCAGCAGTGTCACCGGAGCAAGAAGCTACGCCCTGCGATCGCCAACCCGCCTACCCAGAGCGTGGCGATTATGGGTATATCCTCCAGAAGTCTGCCCTAGGTGGCGAACAACTGGAGAGGCCTATGTCCAGCAGTGGACTGCAATAGGCTGATGATGATGAATATGATGATGATAGTGGACATTGAAACCAAAAAAAGTTCCGTTGTCCCCCACTATTCTACACATTGGAGCTGTTGAAGTTGTTGCAGGAAAAGGTTGCTGGAAAAGATGATAGGTCGCTCCCTTACATCCCTTGCAATGTCCACCACTCGGGCCCAATCGGAAGATTTCAGTAGCGTTGCCCCCACTGTGGGATATAGAAACTTTTTTCCCGATGCCCGACAGTGGGGGACATCGGGAATAAACGGTTTGGCCTAGTTATAACCCTTCCCCGTATTGACTTCCAAGTGCACAGAAACTATTACTAATAGGAATGTTTCCAGGGTCAAAATAATTTAGTTTAGTAAAATATATTGGACACGTATTATTTCCTTTTTATTTTAACAAAAAATAGCAAAGATACTACTAGATACTACTAAATTTAAGAGCTTTGCTCTTGTCGGTGGAGCAAAGATACAAGGCATCAAAATTTAGGAATGGGGTCTTTGACGTCTCGCGAAATATTAACGGGCCACATCTTTGTCATTTTTGGTCTAATTGACAAATGAAAAAATACGTGTCTTATTTTTGAACAATCTAAAAGACGGACTAATTACATTATTTACGGCAACAGGCCTATTGACTAGGTAGTAGCCCACTAAAATACTATGCAGTCCATTATTCGATGTATGGACATATCTATCGTACTACCTACGTGACGTGACATAGTAGAATAAATAAATAACGCATTTATCTTATCTGAGCATTACAGATATGCGCGTCATATCATTTTCCAGTAATGTATTTATTATCAGTCAAAGCCATGATGTATGTATTGCATTGCTGTGTTATGTATTTTATTAAAAATAGCTAATGTGTACAACAATAATTATATAGTAAAACCTACGTAATGCACAAACGGTAATAACTATCACACAATTAAACGAAACTCGAAAGGATAAAGAAAGCAATTTTTCAACATTGTTTTCCTCATTTTTTTGGTCCCTTAGGTTGACGGTCAATTTATGTACCTACTTATTCACCGTTTATCTGAACTCTCTTCTCCAAGTATTTTTCCAATTAGTATGTTTTTCGTCACGCTATAACGACATCTTACATCCAGCACTTGCCAGATTTTAAGAGAGGTAGGGCATAGCGAATCTTCGCTCGAATTGAGCCGCCCGTCCGGGGAAGTACGTCCACCCTATAGAATACCGCAGCTAAATGACCTCCTGGTCGTGTTTCTGCCGGTGAGTAAGGTCTCCGCAGCTCGTTGGCTGAATGCTGCATCGGCAGCCAGGGATAGGGTTGGCCCGGCATGGCGGTGGCAACTGACAGGTGACTGACCTGTTACTTGCTTGTTGTCACAGCGACTTGCGCTTCTCTTTCGCTTTTCATCAGGCGTAAGGAAGCCATTATGCCGTGCTAATATAAAAAAAAAAACCTTTACCTATTCCAGTAAGTGACAGAATTTTTGTATCATCTGCCATCCGTCTATCGGCTGCCATTGATGAAAGAAAAGATGGCGTCTTGACTTAAATACGCATTACGCAACCCCCTCATTACTGGCAGAATGTGGCTGTCAGTGGGTAACTGAGACAGCTAAAGGCAGACGCTTAGCAGAGGACTAACAAGGGCTAATTAAAAACTAAGTGTTATTAGCACCATGCTATATTATCCCTCGTCCTTTATCAAGGGATTGCAGGTGGGCCGTGGTCAGATAAGCCTATCTTTGCTTATTGCGTAGTACAGAGGTCCTAAACGCAACACCCAGCTACCTATGTAAAGTGTTGACATAATGCTTATTGTTTGATTATGTTATCTATGGAATTGTTTTTTTTATAACATAACGACGTACGTAACAGTAAAAGGGTTAAGGGATATTTGTAGTTATTGCATTATGTTTTTTTTCTGCCCATGACGGCTGTAACCAAATTCTCTTTCACTCTATTAATATCAACTGCTGGACGTAGGCGTCTCCCAAAATGATCCATTGCTCGAACAGCAGCCATATCAACCAGTTGATTCCAGCCAGGGTGGCCGGCGCTAGCCGTCACTCAATCTATCTGAGGGGCGTCTCACAATGTGCTTGCTGAAACTCTGTAACCACTGCAGAAATTTCTTACTCCACTGATCATCATTTCTGCGGCAGACGTGGCCAGCCCATTGCCACCGCCAAGTCTGCAGTTCTATTCTACTGAGGCGGAGCGGAGACGAGTTGTGCCGCGATTCACTATTAACATGGCTTGAAATCCACAATCATATGGTTCTGTTACGCTCCACCGCACTCTAAAGAAAGCCTGCGCTCAACAGTGGACAGACCAGGGCTCTTGTTTAATTGAATATAATAAACGGAAAGCAATAAAATAAATGTAATGTAAGGGAGCGGCCTATCATCTTTTCGCTCCAAGCCAACCTCACCTGCCCGTGGTGCATCCTGCCGAATAACAAACGAGGCGCTGGCAACCAACTGGTGGCGGTATAACCATCACAATTGAAGGCGTAGCTAAATACTGAAGACCGGTGACGGGCAGCAGCGTCACCGGAGCAAGAAGCTACGCCCTGCGATCGCCAACCCGCCTGCCCAGCGTGGCGATTATGGGTATATCCTCCAGATGTTTGCTCTAAGTGGCGAACAACTGGAGAGGCCTATGTCCAGCAGTGGACTGTAATAGGCTGATGATGATGATGAATAAAATAAATCGTCCGTACATCGCGCTTGCTCGTAACATGTTTGTTTGACATATTCAATTCCCTTACATAATATAATGCTGTGTACTAAAATACGTCCTTGGCAAGTTTGTATGGCTTCGGTTAGTTTTCTTTCGACAGGCCTTACATAAGTGACTACTTACTAGGTATTTCGTAGTGTGAAGACATGTCTTTTTTAGTCACATGTTGTGTACGGTCCACACATCTCTAGAATGGTACGGTCACACAATAAGTTACTCAAATCTGTCAAAATAGTTCGATGGAGATTAAACTCTACACACTGATCTCAATGACTATAACTACCTACATGGATCTTTTGGCGTGTGTGTAACGTTCTTAAAAACAAAACTGTCAAAAGTCAATGTCAAAAATGATATTTTGTACAAGGGGCATGCATGGACGTATAGGGCATGCGTTCTGATTTCGGCCACTTGGCCAAAGATTTTTGTAGGTCACTATACCTTGGACTTAAATAATGGGGAAATTTGATAGAAGGCGGTAGCAGGAAGTTAAGTAGTGTAGGTTCAGAATTCGAATACGTTTCCGAACTAGACACCACGCCCTTTCCCCGAAACGCATTACTTGCACATTTCTACTTTACGGAGAAATAGACATGGCGTTATTTATGGCATTTATAGTGATGTAGGTTTGGTAACGAAATTTTAACGGTATTTTCCCAACAAACAAAGGGACTTCTGTACATGTCAACTTACCATAGAGTAAAAGCTACTTACACGTCAATAACGGTCAGCGTAATGTAACCTACAAACACACTGACACCTCGTGGGAACTGCTGGGAACATCTGAGTGTTATCAACACCTTCACACAAAGTTGCTACTGTGGATCTTGAAGAAGTATACATAATTATAAAATAAACTTCAATATGGCTCTGTCTAACCTTTCCTTTCTAAGTCGCGACGACATTTCAAAATATCTGAAAATGTACCTATTTTTTTATAAGAACTTCGTTATTAAAATCATAAAACATTTGTTTAATAACCAAGTAATTCAATTACGTTACTTTTAATGAGAGGGGTGTTCAATATAGGTACGATATTAAATCCCGAGTCAATACAAAATACTTTCTACGGGGTTTTCTTATCAAAAAACATTTCTATAATGGCTTGTTGTAGCCAAGAAATGGGCGGATGAATAAACCCCGTACATCGAAAAGCACGTTAAGCCGATAGACTCTCCCAAAATCTTCCTCCGGCTAGACTAAAGAGTCCATCATATCCTTTAACCTGAGATTATTGTGATCTTTGACTGTATAAGTTTATACCTCACTCGCATTTGTCTGGTATTTTTTTTTAGTAGATAATAATTTTTCGGCCGCTGATCTCCATATTATAGTCAAATATGTATTTCTAATTATATCTGAAATGTTGTTATTTCTAACCCATGCTTATGGCTGGTAAACGTTTCCAATAGTTATTTCAGATAATTTCAAAGGTAGAGTTTACATAATCAAATTTTTCCATAAAAATGTCTGCATTTTGCAGGATAGATGGCAGAAGGCGGGAATGTCTTCAGTTTTATACTTAAAAACTTTATTAAGAGCTCAGACTCTTGCATTTTTTACTCACCCATAGATAATAGACACTTCATCTGCCATGGGCATGGCCATACGTTCATGATTTTAGTACGGATTACGAACACAGGCGTCATAAGTAAAGCTAGTCAATGGTTTGTCTGTACACGGTATGTTTGTCTGTATGTCGGCTCTTTCCTGCCATTATGCGCTCACAATGGGATGTGCATGGAATGTGCAATAGCGATTGTGTTCAATAGAAACGCGAGAAGACCACAGGTAGCGCAAATGTGGTTAAAAGATTTGTAATAGACAAGGCAAAGATGAGCGTTTCATTGGATAATTAATTAAATATACTATGAACATAATAGTGAACGTAATTCAAACTATACCTCTATGTGAGCGCACTCTCAAAGGTATAGTTGCTTGTTTTTTTACCAACTGCTGAACATAGTACATATTTTTTATGGAAATTTTTGTAGTATGTAGAGTTTATCGGTTATTTTCGATAAAAAAAATGACCTATAGTTTGTTCTATGGTTTTGCTCCGTGTGGTTCCTTACAATAAGACCACTCGCTCTCACCCCATGAGTATCGTAGGGATGTCAGGAAATGGGAGGTGTCGTTTGTCTGTTCAAATAAAACCCACTGAGCTCACCAACCCGCCTGTCCAGCGTGGTGGCTAAGGCAAACCCCTCCAAATAACAATTGGTCATTGGGGGAGACCTATGGCCAGCATTGGACGTCATTTTACTGAGTAGGAGCACTGAGTGAGGTAGTAACCAAGTACATCTTCAATGATCAAAAACCTTAAAAAGCATTTAACTGTTGGACTTGCTTGGGCCTAATCTCTTCTCGGCCACCTTTAACTGTCGTCCCATCTGACTACGAGCGAAGGAGCAGTGTGTACATTTGCGTCGTCTACGCACACACTTGTGGCGCCCTAGATCTGTGGTCTGGTACTTGGCTAGTCTCTTTAGAAATTGACCATTATACGTAGGTAATTCGCTCAGATTACTGCCTATATAGAACGATCTAAAATTAATGAAATCGTATTGTGTGGTGTACGTATTTACCTGAACCGTAAAGTTCAATCTCAATAAATTAAATCACGTCTTGAACAGAGCGTACCGCGGTGCGCAAAGACAAAAGCGGTGTCTGATGAATTTGTAATGAAATCTATAATCTATGCCAGACTCGTACTAGAAGACACGCTAGGCTAGGGCGATAGCATCGAACACATACAGCATGATCCCAAAGGCCTCCTACGCCTCTCCGCTTGTGCGAAACTTTTTGGTGGCAGACGAGCAAGCAGTCAGTCTGATGTGTCCATAGACATCAGCAATGCCAGGGGAGTTGCCTAGCATGAGGAAAAGAGCTCTATTTAAGCCACGTTTAACTCTATGCACGCCAGTTACGTTTATATGCGACAAATACAATGACAATAAATTAAATTGTGCCCCATTTCTCGGCGGTTTAGTGATTAAAGAAGGACATGTCAATGCGACTTGAATGGGAGGTCGTTCCAGTTCTAACTATCCGTCCCATCGTATAATTGAATAAAGAGTGAAGGAGTAAGAGTGCACTTGTCTTTGCGTACACACTTGCGAAATTAAATATCTCCTTCGTACGTGACTAGATTTTTTTTTTTTTATGGAATACGGGGCAGACGAGCAAGCGGTTCACCTGATGGTAAGTGATAACCGCCGCCCATGTACATCTGCAACATCAGGAGTTACAGCTGCGCTGCCGGCCTTTAAGGAAGAGGTATGCTCTTATCTTGAAGATTTGGGGGTCGTAACGGTCCGGAAATACCGCTGGCGACAAAGCATTCCATAGCTTAGTTGTAGTACTTGGAGATTGGCCTAAATTCGGGCAGGAGAGTGTTATGTGTTTAATATCGCTTGCTTTTGGTCTCGTACACGGTGTGATAAACGCTTTACCGTTAAGCGGTGCCACGTTGGGCCTCTGTACAGTACCTAAGTACTTCGTATTGTCTTGTGAAGTGCGTACGTTTGTGTGATTGACACAGTGCAGGGAAATAATACAGTATTCTTACAAGAAACCATCGTGCTATACTTCAACCAAATCTGATGAAGAATGTTGAATAACAAAGTGTTCACAAGCAACCACTCGCTTACATGTTATCAACCTTTTTTATAATGCATCATCATCAGCCTATTGCAGTCCATTGCTGGACATTGACCTCTCCACTTGCTCGCCACCTAGGGCATACATCTGGAGGATATAATAACGTAATAATAATAACGTTTATTTCTCACCATAATCCTCATTGTACATAAATTAGGAACTTACATCTAGGACATAGCGAGTAGGAGTTTCAATTTTTACTTATAAAATATTGGTACAGTAACATTAGTCATAGATACAACAGCTGACACACAGAATGATTATGGCAGGTTGATACCTATACTAGGATAGTATCTTGAATCAAAGGTAATCGACCTTCCACCCCATAATCGCCACGCTGGGCAGGCGGGTTGGCGATCGCAGGGCGTAGCTTCTCGCTCCGGTGACGCTGCTGCCCGTCTTCGGTCTGTGGTATTTAGCTACGCCTTCAATTGTGATGGTTATACCGCCACTAGTCGGTTGCCAGCGCCTCGTTTGTTATTCGGCAGGATGCACCACGGGCGGGTGAGGTTGGCTTGGAGCGGAAAGATGATAATAGGCCGCTCCCTTACATCCCCCATCCATATTTCTATGATGCAACAGTACACTTTGTTAAAACAGCATATACCGAACAAGGATCTATCCTATATTTTTTATATTTCAGTAAAAATGTATTATTTATTAATTTACATACATTGAACGTGCCTTTTTCATAAAAAACTAGCAAACCCGGCGAACTCCGTTTCGCTACCAGAAGGCTGTAAATTTTTTTTTCCTTTATTTTCTTTGCTATAAACCTCACGGAGCCCGAGACCTTTCTAACGAATGCAAAACCGTGGAAATCGGTTCGTGCGTTCTGGAGTTATAGCGTCAGAGAGGAAAACCTGACTTATTTTTATATAGTAGATAATCTTCCCATCCTTTGCTTTGCACAGTAAGTATTCTGGGCACAGATACCCTGTGCCACGACACATCACAACAATGGCTAACACTGATTGGTATGCCACGCCAGTCGCCTCGCACGTAATACGCACTTAGATGGCAGTTGCTGTACAATATTATGGATACGTTTAAAATGCTTCAAAGATCGTTTTGAGTGGAGCTGCAAGTGTGGTAGGTCCGTTAAACAGTAAAGTAAGTTTGTTCAAACATAAGTTATTTAGTTGGTGTTACTCGCAAATCAATCAACAGCCGTTGTCCGTCCACTGCTGAACGTAGGCCTCCTTTAATTCCAGCTACATTTATGTATTTTTATGGGCATTTATGGGCTTTCCTCATCCAGCCACTGCCAGCAGTTCTTCTAAGGTCATCAGCCCAACGTTTTACTGGTTCCTCGCTAACACGGATATGTTTAGATAGTGGCAACCAGCTTTAGGAGGCTGGAAGTTATTTCTGTGGATATTGACAAAGTCTCTTCGGAATATTCTTCATTGCTGAAGGTCGTGCCTGTCCTAATAGGCCCTGGTAGAAGAATTGACGAGCTGCGTCCACACCACCCTGTCATCAGCCCGTCTCAGCGCTGCAGTCACTCATCCCCATACCTTTTTTTTTCATTGACAAAATATGTAGGTACGTTTCAATAATTGAAACAAATTATTGCCGTTTATTAATTTCCAGAAGTTAATCAACTACCTAGGAGATTGATCAATTTACGAGTTTTGTTATTTTCCGGTGACGTCTATAATATTTGCTTAGTAGGTTTCAAGTCGCCATCGAGTACACAGCAAGATGTCCACGCAAAAGCCAAACGCTATGATGGTCGTCAATTTATTTTACAAAGAGTGTAATTACTGCTAATTTAATGTAGTTATAACTATTCACTATATCAGTATTAATATTACATTACCAACTTTTATTTATTTAACTTGAATTACACTTCACCATTAGAGAAATATATTCCAATTCGGTTGCGTAATCAATCAAGAATAATATCTTAATCATATTAAATTCTTAAAATTTTAATCGTCTGATTTACCGTCCGGTAAGTGCATCGTGGTGTCAACTTATATCGCCTTCCGAAAAATCTCTTTTCGTGGTTTAAACTATCTCTGACTTCAGAGGTTTCAGAGAATCAATCTATCACAGTATCGCTGTCCTCTGCTGAACGTAGCTCAGAGAACGCCAAACCATCCCGGTGCCGGTTCACAGGGAGTCCCGTTAAAAGCAGTTGAACAGAAGCCACCGTATAAAAATAGCGATGTTGAGTGTCACAGTGACAGGCGTCCGCGTGTCTGCCGTGCCTGCGGCTTGATCGCAGCTCGTCCACAGCCCGCCAATCCACCGGCCATTTTTGTGGCCGACTGCGGTCAGCGACCCCGGGTCATCAATGGTCGCCTCTAGAATCTGCGACCTTGCCTCGAAGTGCTTAATTACGTTACGATTTTTAGGTTAGGTTTAAAAATATACTAATTTTATGACTCCTGCAGAGATCGGGTCATCAATGGTCGCTTCTAAAAGTCTGCGACCTTGACTCGAAGTACTTAATTACGTTACGATTTTAGGTTAGGTTCAAAAATACACTAATTTGATGGCTCCTGCAGAGATCGAAATTACAAAGTAAATGTCAGACATACTGATGGGGCTATTCATAATGCCTGTTTCCGTTCGGATTCAAAAATTGGAATGAACGTCATGCCAATTTGACATTACATTCTTTTACTAGACCTAGTTTTATTTTGACATTGGTCTTGTACAAAATAATATCAAATCTGAATGGACGTCGAATAAGTTTCCGAGAGATTTGAGAGAGACACGCATTTGAGAATAGCAGGCCCACTGATTTCAACTTGTCTAATGGCACAAAAAAGTAAAAAGGAGTTTCCATAATCAGACCAAGTGATTTTCGTAGTAGCTTACCTAGGCATTTAAATATTGTCAATTAGCAAAAGGAGACAGCTAAGTCCCACGCGCTAGCTAGCTTTTTCGGTGAAATTGAAGAGTTGTAACTTGAAAATTAGAAAAAGTTCAACGGTATAACAACCAAATTACATTCGCGTATCATTCAAACTTATAACCAGAGACGGGATTGTGACGTTCCTATAAAAGAGCCTCTCTCAGCATTCACGGAAAACATTATTTATAATTTAGCAATAAATTACAAATAATATTGCTTAGTAGAGTAGCATTGCAAAGCTCTCATTAGCCAAAGCTTAGTACAAACAAAACTATTTTAACCTGTAACAAACTAATTCGAACTCTATAACTCGCTAATAAGTCTCATTTTTAAACCAAATGGAGCATTTCTACTGAAAGTGCAATACAGAATCTCTGTCTCAGTGCAATAAAGTTCAAAATTGTACATATCATCTTGTTTTGTGCCTCGGAGGAGAGGAAGTTAAATTAGGGATTTCCAACTGTATTATGAAGGTGTTAGAGTATAAAATTGTTAGTAACAGATTAACGTCTCGTGGCTTTGTGAAGGGTTTACCCTGGGCCACAGTCAGTACGAAAACAGTGAATCAAGCGGTATACGGAAGTTATTCATAACTCTTAAAAAATGTAATGGGTTAAATTCTAAGAGATTACAGAAAGTTCGTCCGCCATATGTAGGGTAATAAGAAAGTAGATAAGATACTCTTTATTGCACACCAAAAAAAAAACTTTAAACTAGGCAAAGTATACAATGGTTGTACAAGGCAGCCTTATACGACAACGGATAATGTACTTAAAATTTAAAATTTGTAATGATATTGCCAAGAAGCGACCGAACAAAATCGTTAACCCATCAAGTTAGTTTATTATTGCCTTTTAGTCCGCGGCTTCGCCTGCTTGTATATCAGTTTGGAAACAGTACTGTTTCCGTATTTAATGGCACTTCACATCTTTTTCTCAGTGCTCCTACCTATGTGAAGTGAGAAGAATCTACCTCTAAATATACGAACTTACTTATGCATTTATGATATTATTATTAGTTTTTAAAAAAGGTTTTTATGTTTTGTTGTAAGGTTTCATACCGTAATTACTTCGACTGTGCCAAAGTATTGGCGCAAAGCCAACTTCAAGTTAGTCACAAACGAAAATACTGTTTAGGGGTTAAATTCAGGCTGAATGTGTCAATGTTTTAATTGTTTCAAGTCTTTTGTCTCGTGTCTGGTGAGCGCTTCAATAATAACAGTCTCCGATGATACTGGATTGACAGATATTAAACAATGTTCTTATGGGGCCTTCCACATTTTTTATAGTAGCTCGACATAACCTACCCTACGCCTGATGGAAAGCGAAAGAGAAGCCCAAGTCGCTGTGACAACGGGCAAGTAACTGGCCAGTTACTTGTCAGTTGCCACCGCCATGCCGGCCCAATCCTAACCCCCCACGAGCTCCGGAAACCCTACTCACCGGCAAATGAATAAATCAATAAAATAATAAAATTTTATTTATTTATTCATCTGGGTTTTATTTTCTCTCACAATAAAAAGGTGCCTAGGACAATATAGGATAGTACATAGTTCATTCCTTACAGAACCAAACTCAGAGCCTTGTCATTGTGAGAGACTGGTGCCTGAAGTAGGTACATAAATTATTAGATAATCATGTATTACAAGATGGTACATTGGACCATGGTTACCAAGCACAAATGGCCTAGATCCAACCTACATATCCACACATCTACCTCTCCCTGACAATAACAACGCATCCTAAGGGCAATCGAGGCTTACTAGAGCACGACCTTACCGCTCCGAGCAAATTGTGCGTGAACAATCGATTGTACCATTCGATTCGTTCATCTTAATCGATACTGGGTAGGGTTGGCATAATTCCGTTTACAATTGGAACGGAAATTATGCATTTTAAACCAATACTTTTTAGCTGGGACCTGCGCAAAGGCTTGATTTTTTTTTTACATTTGGCCTTAGATATACCTAAGGTTATTATTCCGTAAAGCATAAATTCCTTATGCTATAAAAAATTTACAATTTCGTTAGGTATAACGTCAGCTACCTTTTACGATATTGGTCGAATACAGACAGACTGAGAAAAATAAAACATTCTTAAGTTAGGTAGAACTTTATTGGATGTCATACAGTTGACTTGAAACTAGGTATAATAGACATTTTGTTATGTTCTGTTTAAGTAACCGAATAAACATCTTCGTCAGTGATGATAACCCTATGTGTAATTAAATTAAAAGAATGGGTACAGTTATTAGAGAAGTGTGGGAGACTATGAAGTACATATTTTATGTGATCCATAGATAATATTATAAAAAAAGTAAGACATATTTAAGGAACCCTTCTTCTCTTGTATTTCTTCGTCAAACATTGTGGAGAAGCGTGATACGTTATTAAACTACATGTCTTGATTTTTGAATTGACGAATTAAGTTCATTTTAAAAGTTAATACGACTGATTGCATAAGTCATGATATTCAGTAAGAAATACATAATTCTAAGCGACACGTGCTGTCATAAGCTATCTTACCTTTTATCAGTTAGTTAAACTTTTTGCGGTGATTAAATTACGGCTAAATAGAGTAGGTACTAAAAAGTAAGTAAACTCTTGACTCAGTCGTTTCATCTCTTTTGCACTTTTAAAATGAGAAGAAGAGAGATATCTGTCACGGTGACAAAAAGACACCAGTGCGCGCCTAGGCTAAGATGCCTATGACTGGGTCACTGGGGGTTTCCCTAAATCCGGAACCATTTACTTTTAGATACAGAAGTACGTTTCCTAATTTTAATAGGCTTTATCAAAAAATTCAGTGTTACGAAATGTGTTACGAAATGTCTTTGATGTGTTTTCAAAGTTTTAGGTTACAAAAGACAACGCATATTTCGAAATCGCATGAATTCCCGAAATCTTCAAAGAACAACTACTTACAATGCCGCCGAATAGTATTAAGTTCGAGAAAATCATTATTAAGAAACTGCTAATAAATTACCCGCCATTGACCATAAACGGATACGGAAAGAGTCGCATGAGTCGGCCATAATGTAAAATAGCTATGCTTAGCTTTCTTTTTATTCTTTGTCGGTAAGGCGACGGTAACTCGGAGATAGGCCTAATACGGCAGATACACGACTATCAGATTAGAAGTGAATTTTAAGTGAGAATCTAGTATTGCAAATAAGGTAAGACTTTCATAGTTGTTTATGCGGAATAAAATACTTTAATTTTTATTGTAGAAGTATTTCACCTTGTGCAAGAGAGGAAAAAGTGTCGTGGCTTGATTCCGTATTGCATCAATTTTGTAAGTCGAAACCATGGAAGTATTAAGTTCTAATTACTTCCATGGTCGAAACATAATAACACGTTATAGTATAGGGAGACATAAGCTGTCAGAATTGAAAAGACTTAACAAAAGTAACATATAGCGTGTCCCGAACGGGATTTGAACCCACTACTGTCGGTTCAAACATCAGAACTGCCAATTACCAAACAAGCCACAGGGTCAGTCAATGTTTAGTCGTGTTAAAATTGTTCAGGCGATAAGTTAGGTCATTCATTATGTAAAGTACAAGCTAGGTATTGTCTTCCTTCTATTATTATAAACAGAAATCCGCTACTGATTTTTTCTAATATAAAATACAATAAGCCATGATCTGTGACGAAGTTATGTTGCCATAGAGAGCAACGTTACTGGAGTAGCGATCTGATTATTTACATTGTTAGAATAACAATTGTATATCAAACTAGGATATCGGAATAAACAACACTTTCCAGGCTTTCAACAATAGATATTAACCAATACCACGCTTTCGCTGAAGGTACAAAAAAAATTGGCATCACTAATTGAAAGAGAAAAAATTGACTCGTTGCCTGTACATTTAATGCGGAAAGTAATCCGTATCCATTCGCCTATTTCTTTTTTGCCGGTCTGCTTGTTCCCCGAGACATATAATCTTCCGATGTGCATGGCGAAATTGAATCTTATAAAGTGTGTGTCGATGTGCATGGTTTTTGCTGAGCGCGTTCCATCGTAGACTTTGATGGTCGTCTGATGGTAAGCGACTGCAAACCCATTTCGAATTAAAAAAAATGCCATCGATCGGCGCCCTGTCAGTGCAATAAAATGCCATGCAATAAAAACTTTATAAGATTCCATTTGGCAGACATTCTCCGCCACTGCTCCTCTCCAGCCGGCTATGATCTGTGGCAGCCTCACGAGTGGAACAGAACTTTTCCGCTCTAGTTAGCGCATAGATGTCGCTCCAACGGCATTCTGCGTTCCCACGCGCGACAAGTTTAAAATTAACACTTGATGACGATGATGAAGAATGAGGGGGAGGGGGATCTCATCATTTTGGGTTGAAGTCATCATCTTCATCAATACAGTTGTTTTGACTGGCTCGGTGGCTCAATTGGTAGTGACCTCTGCCTTCTGAGCCAAGGGTCGTGGGTTCGATCCCCACACATTTGTGTGCATGAACATGTCTGTTTTTATTATTATAATATGTATTTATTTACAAAAAAAGTATCTAAGTAAGTTTATCAGTTGTCTAGTACCCATAGTACAAGCTTCGGCTTAGTTTGGGACTAGCGTGGCATGTCTTGGGTTACTTATTTATACATACGAGTAAGTTCCCTATCTCCTAATGGCATTTATAACACAAGTGCGCTCAGTATTCAAATTGTAGAGTTATAAAATTCATATTCTATGTCTGAACATGTTTTATTCAATACGATAGAATTTGAAATGATTCAATTGTGAAGCAAATGCGAATCATATTCTTGTTAAATTGAATATTTTGATGTAGAAGTCTGTTAAAGTATTGAGAACTATAAGCTGCTACGCTCTGTATACTGCTCTGTATGTAACTAAGTAAGCCCTGATTTAAATAAATAAATAACCCAAGACATGCCACGCTGGGCCACACAGCGCCATCTAGCCCCAAACTATGCCGAAGCTTGTACTATGGGTACTAGACAACTGATAAACTTACTTAGATACATTTTTTTTGTAAATAAATACATATTATTCATAGAAAACACCCAGACCAATACAAACAGACAGATTTATCGATTTTATACTCTTGAAACTTAACCCTATGGAGTCAAATTTTTCTTTGCTGATCTATTTAACAGTGTACCTTAGCAAAGTTAATGCTAAGAAATCAAGAGTTAACTCTTCATTCTTAACGTTAACTTTACTAAAAGGGAATGCCCTATTAGCTCGCGTGCACTCATTTGACATTTCGCTCATACTTTAACTGTCACAATGTTGTACCTTGTCTATGGAAGACATGGAAGTGGATGTCGAAAGCAAAAAGTCAAAAACATGTAATTGTCTGATGTATTTTAAAAGCTATCTACATCAGGTAGGTCTTTACCGGGAACCACAAGAAGGTCGCAAAGATTCTTAATGGCCCTTTGCCTTAACACTCCGATTTCCTTTTAAAATGTCAGCGGGTAGTCGGAACTTTTCTTAATAAATAAATAAATAAATAAATTTTCCCCGGTAGAGTATTCGCGGCATTTCATGGTTTCACGTTGTTGCGACACGGTTGGCCGGCCGCGGAAGAATGATTGGTGGGCGCACAGCAGTGCATCGGCAAGTTGAAGATTAATTTTTTTATTACTCTGGACTCAGTGGGAAAATTGATATTGTTTTGCTGTGCAATAAAGAGTATCTATCAATCAACGTACTTTGCTTGATTAGGTTAGGTTTTGTAATTATTTCTGGCGGTCTCATATCAGACATCCTTCGAGTAGAGGATAGCAAAATAGAGAGCGCGAGGTGTTAAATCCAAGGTATTTCGCAAGTTTTATTAGAGGCACTATTTATTTGTTGTTAAAGAATATTTATTTTGAAATAGTGAAATTGCCAATTTTCATTTCTTAATTTAATCTAAAGTGCTCTGGGAGAATATCCATATAATATCAGTTTAGACTCCTACTTCTCATTCATACCCTTGGTGTGGAACTCTTCGGAAATAGAATCTAATTCCGTAACTAAGCTTATCTGTTTTTTCCTCTTCCCTTTTGTCCTCAACGATTTGACGAAGATTGTTATCGTGTTCAAAAATTCGTCTTTCTTTGGGTCCGTAAGTAATTTAAAGTCAAGTAGTTGTCACGTTATTCTTACTGAGAATCGAACGTAAACCTTTCGCAGTTAAAACAGTATGTAGTGTATACTATACCATGTGACATTGAGGATATATTAACTTTGAATAAACTGTGTACAGTTACTAATAGCGAGACTTGGCTCATTATTATTCGATTCTTATTGACTGGGATCGATTTATCCGTTATCGAATTATCGCGACATTGTACTCGAGTGATCCGGTGACATTGACGTACGCGGAGTTGTGGATGAATTAAAAAAAATGTTTTTTTATTATGCTCTCGCATTGTACGGTTGTAGATTTGGTGGTTTGTTTGAATAGTGAACTTGTTTTGTTACGTCATTTTTGTGGATAAGTCTGCCCATTTACGCGATTAGGTGAGTTCGTTAGCATTTTTGTTTTACTCGTATAATTTCGATTTCGAATAGAAATGTTGAGAAAATTCCTAACCTATTTAAAGTTTTTGTTTTAATGGAAGGCTGTATGTTTATTTAATTGTTTATGATATAATGAAAAGTAATTGTTACGCGTCTGTTAGCAGTGCAATACGGATTGCTCTTTCACTGAACCTTTAGGCTACTATCGCAGGGCGTAGCTTCTCGCTCGGTGACGCTGCTGCCCGTCTTCGGTCTGTGGTATTTAGCTACGCCTTCAATTATGATGGTTATACCGCCACCAGTCGGTTGCCAGCGCCTCGTTTGTTATTCGGCAGGATGCACCAAGGGCAGGTGAGATTGACTTGAAGGAAAAGGACGATAGGCTGCTCCCTTACATCCCCTTGATCTGACCATCTCATGAAATGCGACTAAGTCCTGAAATATATAATTATGTGAGCATTCTACGGTGGATGTGGGCAATTCTGCGGTAAAGCCACAAATCTGCATGAGCAACAATCAACAATGTACACTACTGTACAGTGTACAGTAACGTGTAGATTACGACAGCAAATGTTTTATTAATGAGAATTCTAATGAATATCTCAAGTTATTTATATTAATTCCGTCATTGGATACCTCTACAAATAGATTCATGTTTTGATTAGTTAACATACATATAATACCCCAATAACTTATAGAATACCGCAGCCAAATGACCTCCGGGTCGTGTTGCTGCCGGTGAGTAGGGTTTCCGGAGCTCGTGGGGGGTTGGGTTGGGCCGGCATGGCAATGGCAACTGACAGGTAACTGACTAGTTACTTGCCCTTTGTTTGTCACAGCGACTTAGGCTTCTTTTGTTTTCATCAGGCTTAGGGAATAGCGATGGGTCGTTATCGGTTTTTGAGATAACGTAACGTAAGCGTTATGTGATTTCCAATAACTAGTTTCTTAACTAGTGATTTTTATAACTAGTTATTTTCACAACGTTCTGAAGCAAACGTGATAATTGTAACGTAAAATCGTTTGGTTAGGTAGCAGTATAACTTAATTCTTCTTCACGCACACGTATCGTGTATCGATTTTTAGGCGCGTTTTACATTACTCGTTTTACTCCTTTACGTTGTCAAAGCTATGTGTAAGGTGGTCAATGTAAAACGTCGTTTTCATCTTGTCATTACGAATATTGTAAAACCAGTGATTTTGCGTGAGTAGTGAAAGTAGCCAAACATCGACGCTATGCCTTAAACATAAGAGTGAATTCGATTTAACTTTATGGCGTTGTGATTAAAAGAGTTATTGAAGACTGATGCCTATTTCGATCGTTTAAATGGCGTTATGAATATCGCTAGTTTTTGTTGTAGTGGAAAACGAGTGATCACTGTTCGAGCTCGTAACTGCATATATAACCAGTTATGGTTAATAACGCCCATCGCTATTAGGGAAGCAATTATGTCGAGCCACTATAAAAAAATAATAAACCGAGTCCGTGTTTCCGAATTTAGAGTAGGACCACCCCATTTCATCCCGTGGGTGCCCTAGAACACGATTAAGGGAATATCAGGAATCAGGCAGCAGCGTTTACCTGTTCCTTGGAATCAGCTTCCGGCTGCAATTTTCCCGAAGCGATACGACTTAGGGACCTTCAAGAAGCGAGCCTACAGATTTCTCAAGGGCCGGCAACGCACCTGTGACTCCCCTGGTGTTGCGGTGTCTATGGGCTGAAGTGATATCACTTGCTATCAGGTGACCTTCAGGCAGGCCCGTTTGCCTCTGTCATAAAAAAAAAACCTGGGTACAGATAACCGCCCCTGCCAAGCCGGGGATCTTGTTGGTAAATACAGAGTAAGGTAAATCCCATGTCCAGCTGTGGACGTTTGCAGCCTGATGACATATTTCCCATTTAATCAGGCATTTGCTGAAAGCGAGGAAGATCAAATACTTAACAAATTTGATTTGTTTGGTTAATTTTTGTATTTGATCGTTACACGTACCATTTTTCGTCGCCACGACACATGACTTTGACTTTGACTTGACTTTGACTTTGACGTTATAGTAATAGGATTATCGACTTTGCGTTTAAAGTAGTCGTGTTATACGCTTGGGTTACTTACTATTGAGTCTCGTTGTGTAGGTAGCAAGTATGGCAAGCAAGCAAAAAAATCATTAATCAGTTTCATTATAAAACTTTAACAAACATTGCATTTCTCCCTCCAAGGTCGATACATAGAAAGCCTTTTGTAAACTTACAACCTTGCTTGAACATTAATCAAAGTTCTAGTACAAATAGAGGTTTCGCCTTTTGAAAGCTTGTTAAATTAAGTATTGATGGTATGGTAGCGACCAACAAAACTGTTAATGTATTCAACGAGCTATCGCTTTCGTTCTCACCAGTGGGCGCCACTGTAGAGTGAGGTCCTGAGGCATAGCTGTCAAAGTTTTGATAATTTACACATGATAATTTTATCCGGGCTGGGGGATCAAATTATGTAGTTCATTCGCACACTCCTCACAATGTAACCGATAAAATACTAATTAGGGTTGCAACTTTTCGACGGTAATCAAAGAAGCCTTTGTAATTTCGCATTACAAAGCAAGTCAATGCTTTTGATGAGGATTGATGATGAGCCTCTGTGCACCCTCTCTTTGGATTCTAACGCCTCAAGCTGGTATTTGGCTGATCCATCCCAAAAATGCGAACAGTACTCCATGCATGACCGAAATTTTCACTTGCCTTGCCACCGCCCGCGCCAGACCGGCCCATAAGATCCTTCACTTGTGCCAAAGGAAACACATTATGAGTTATATTTAATAGTACGACTAAGGTAGCAATTAAAATTAACCAATTTATGAACAGGAACCTATTAAACACACGTGTCATTGAGAATATTTTGTCACGCAAAATAGTGAAAAATAATCTTATCAACGACCGTGTATGCTTGTTGTTGATACGCTCAGATATGGACCTTGCTACATTAATATTCAATGTGACGCGGAGCAGAAAGGTACAGAATGTACTAGCTAAAGCCTGTAGTAAATGCCTATCTTTTAGAATTGTGTTTAGAACTTAGAAACATTTTTCTAAAGGACCCAGATGTTATTGTTATGTTGAATAGAGAAGAGCTGAAGATGATGACGAGCAAAGGCATTCCTGACCATCGGACAAATAATAATCGAAAGGCTTTCAACTCTAAACTTTGGCCCATTAGGTCTCAGTGGAGACCAAATGGAGATCTTGGCACCTATCAACACATTTATTTTTGAAAGAATAATTAGTATCGGACATAATAGCTTAAGCACTCGTGTATTAGGACGACAATATATCCAGATGCAAAACGAGCATGAGAACACATGAACGTTACCCCGTATGGGATTTAAACCTATTATTATACTCGTACTCGTATTGCAAACTTTTATTTGATTGCAAATTTAAGAAACAAGCTTGTCCTAGCTTAGATTTCCTGGGAGACACCCATAAAATTTGTCATCATCCGATAAAAATGGAAAGCCTCTGTTTGAGACAGGCATTTACTTTGTTATCGCAATTTTGCTAATTTTGGCTTAAAGCAATGTCACACGATCATCTTGCGTAGGTAAATAAACGTTGTTAACGTATAATGACCCTCTGTATTTGTAGATTTTTCTATGCCATTTGTTGAAGTCAAACCAGTCAAACTATGTGAGTTTTGTCAATTACCATAATGACTCTTCTCTCTCTTTCGCAGGTTCTCACTACGAGCGGGACGGCCACTCTATAAATGAAGAAAACAGCCAACAGACGTGTTTCTTAATCTGTGATCTCGTGCTATTTTAAGTGTTAACTAAATAATAAGTGCTTATTAAATTCCGTTCCAAAAGTGCTCAAATTACAAAACAAAATAAGTTCCTTACTTAACGGTGTGCGATACGTCCATGCAGTGAATTGATTAGTGTTAGGCGATGTGCCAAATGTATTAAAAAAGCGCCATCTGTTACTTAAAGTTCTATACTAATTACAAAATCAGTTTCCAGCGCCATCTATTGCGTAGTAGTGAGGTTAAGTGCTAATCTATCTGAGTGATTGAAATAAGTGAATAGCGCCATCAGTTGGTCGCAAGTGGAAGTGTATTGCGTCGGGGTGGACGCGATGCAGTGATGGAAGCGGGCTTCATCAGGGCGGGGGGCGGCGGCGCTGGGCCGGGCGCTGCGCCCCCGCCCGCGGTACTGGCGCCACCCGCCAGCGTCGTGCGGGCGCCCGGCCTCAAGCGCGGCAAGATGGAGGAAGCCATCTCCGATAGGGTGAGTAGAAGTCTATAGCACTGAAAAATGTTGAGTAAGCGCCATCTATTATCTAATTATAGGGGATAGTTTTAAGGACATTATAAATACGCTCCATCTATCAAGCGGGGGCAGCGATTCTACCATAAATCGTCGGATAATTAGAGAACATTTTGTTTCGCGACACGACGCGCAACATACAACGTACGCGCTGCATCGTTGCATACTCGTAGTATCCCACAACATTCCCCGCGTCACGCATAATGCCGTAGATGTTTAGGAACATGTTCTGCAACATGTTGCTCTATTTGACCCCAAGTGTAACCGTGGCTTTACATTTAATTTATCTTTTGATAGGTACATCTTTATGCAATATGTGAATACTAGGTATTTGTGTAACGACTAGGTAATCTTCTGTGATAAAGTTAAAAAAATGTTAACATTTCGTACCTTTTACATATAATTTATAATACTGCGGGAAATTTCGGCTTTCGTATTATAAATTCGTTATACTTATTAGATAACTACTTGTAGTTAATTTTTATTTTATAAATGGGCCTTAAAAAAAGATTCGAAGTCTTAATATCTTCCTAAAATAGATTTCCCTCCCGCGCGCTGTGACCTGTTCCAAAGGTCCTCTTCACTTGAGAAAAAGACTCTTCAACTAGAAGAGGGCTTTTTCCTCAGAGGCCATTTTGCTACCTTTGACTTGCCCGTTTACACTGAGTTTGAGAGTGAAAAGAATTTGTAAAAGTGGATTTTTTTAATATCAATTAAAAAATTCTTTCTTTCGGATGAAAATCATAATACATATACCTAGTAGAAATATCTTTATTTAGTAAATAGGTAGGTACCTAACTAGGAACAGCACTTATAAATCGTCAAAAACAAAGTGCAAATGAAAATATAATATGTGAGAGATGCTACAAGTATACTTTATTGAAGGACCTTTTACATTCAAGCAAATAAATTTATTTGTATTTGTCTTATTTCCCATAAATAACATGTTTTAAATAGGCCATCTTAATGTAGGATGCAATTACGTACTTCCCATAAAATATTGGCTTTTGTAAGATCTCAAAAGTACCTACCAAAGCGATTTCTCGTAATATCGCATTTTTAAATGCAGAAAATCATTTCAAATAACAGTTGAATACCAATTATGCTAAACTCTTACATTAAATTCGAATTTTCCTACGATATTTTTACCAAAACTAATAGCTATTTAGCATTTACTGACCAAAAAAGGTGTTTATTTAAATGGCAAAACATTTTACGCGTCCTAATAGGTCTTAAAGTTGTAGGTACATCGCGTGCGATCGTGATTGTGTCATATTCGATTGGATTTGGTCGTCTTTAGCTGGATTTGGTAGAACGATTTAGGTTTATAGACAAGTAAGTACTTACCTAATGGAATCCGAATGAGGTATTGGTGATAGATATTGTCTATCACACTGTAGATTAGTAGATACAAAATTTCTGGCAAATTTAGGTAACTTAGTGAACAATTGACTTCACTACATAGTACGAAACAATATACCCTTTATTTTCTGTCAGTCCCTATATGTATAGGGGCAGACAGAATTTTTTAAAAGCTTATATATCTTTTATTATACTACACAACGGATTTTGATGCGGTTTTTTAATAGAAAAAGATTTAAGAGGGAGGTTTAAAAAAAATTAAGTTATAAAACTAGGATGAGGCCGAAACCTAAAATGAGTGTTGGAGGCCAACGTGGAATATGGATCTTCACTACGGCCGGTCCTGCACCACCGTATTTTCGTCCCGGTTGAGAATTGAACCTACGACTCTTGGTATAGAAGGCAGGGGCTGCCAATTCATGAGCTACCGGCCTAGGCCATTTAAGTAAATAAATGGGATTGATCCCATGAAAAATGAGCGCAGGCCCAAGTTTATCGGAATCCGCCCATATTCGGAAACTTTGAATGAACATACGCGAATGTTGACTGGCTCGATGGCTCATTTGGTAGTGACCTCTGCCCTCTGAGCCAAGGGTCGTCGTGGGTTCTATTCCCGCACACTACAAATATATGTAAATAACCCAAGACATGCCAGGTGGCGCTTGGGGGGCTTGAGGCTAGGTGGCGCTGTGTCAGTGTGGCCCAGCGTGGCATGTCTTGGGTTATTTATTTAATGTTTCCGAATCTGAACAGAAACATGCGTTGTGAACAGCCACAGATCGATGCTGTATTTCATGTGAGAAAAACTTAGGTTATTACAGTTTTTGGCCAAACTTGGGATTTTAATGACGTCAGACCGACCATCATGTCCAAAAAAGCAAAATTACGGATAAAAGCTTATCCCAAATAGGTTACTAAATAATATTTCAATCATAATGCACGCGCTTTTTGCCCGTTCAATTCAAGCAAAAAATGCGCTTAATAAACTAGTTGCTTAGTTAATTTGTTGACAAAAAACGCAAAATAATGATGTAATGTTCCACAAACACACTTTGACACCTTAACGTCCTACCGTGTTCACCTTGAATTAGATTCAATTAATATACGAATATACATACATACTTATATATATGTATACATATATGTAACTCTTTGTCGATCCGAAAATTATATCTAAGTATCAAGACCAAAGTCTCGTCTTCCCCGATAGATAAAATCTTCAGATATTCAAGGCGAGAGTTAATCGGTTTTTTTGGTTGGCTTCATCGTAAGCTCTAGCGTTGCTGAACATCAGGCCAGTAGGGGTCAAGCATGGATAGCGACCTATTTACATTTTTGATGTATCTCTAGGGATGTAAGGGAGCGACCTGTCACCTTTTCGCTCCAAGCCATCCTCACCTGCCCGTGGTGCATCCTGCCGAACAACAAACGAGGCTCTGGTGGCGGTAAAACCATCACGGCGTAGCTAAATACCACAGGCCAATGACGGGCAGCAGCGTCACCGGAGCAAGAAGCTACGCCCTGCGATCGCCAATCCGCATGCCCAGCGTGGCGATTATGGGTATTATGTCCTCTAGAAGTTTGCCCTAAGTGTCGAACAACTGGAGAGGTCTATGTCTAGCAGTGGACTGCAATAGGCTGATGATGTATCTCTAGGCCTTACGCCAATTTTTTTTTTTGGTTAAAAGGGTGTACTTCCTAGTTGGTCCAATTGTGACCATAATAAAGTCGGGTTTTATTTTTGCTTAAAAAAATGCAAACTAAATAAAAAAACCGGCCAAGTGCGAGAGTCGGACTCTCGCACGTAGGGTTCCGTACCACTATACAGCTAAATAAATGTTTTTCTTTACGTTTTATTATATTGGAGTTAATTAAATGAAAAAATTAGGTAATTTGATTTATGACGTTTAAAAAAAAACTACTGCCTAGATTTCATTCAAACCAAATTTCGTTAGTAGTTTTCATAGATATATTTTTGACATACACATGATATATTTTTTTCAGTTTTATCATGCCCATATTTTAGAAGTTACGGGGGGGGGGGGGGGGGGGGGGCACTCATTTTACCACTTTGGAAGAGTCTCTCGCGCAAACTATTCAGTTTAGAAAGAAATGATGTTAGTACCTCAACATCATTTTCAAATACCTATCCATAGATACCCCACACGTATAGGTTCGATGAAAAAAAATATTTCAGTTTCAGTTCTATGTATGGGGAACCCCAAAAATTTTGGATTTTTTTCTGATTTTATTTTAAAATCTTAATGCGGTTCACAGAATACATCTACGTACCAAATTTCAATAATGTAGCTCTTATAGTTTAGGAATAAATTGGCTGTGACATACTGACGGACAGACAGACAGACATGACGAATCTATAAGGGTCCCGTTTTTGCCATTTTGGCTACGGAACCCTAAAAACGATGATATTGATAAATCGGCTACATTTCCTTCTTTTAACTTTGGTACGTCAAGCTAATATGTTACATTTACTTTATTTCGTCCATGCATTTATCAAGGCCGGTGACACACACTTTGGGAACCTCTTAGAACACATAACATCACATTTAACACATCTTCTAAGACATACAATAACAACTTGATTTTGACTCATATTTACACACAAGATAACAAGTTAACACAACTAGTTCACAAATCTACTCTTTATGATGGCACAGCTTAACTACAGTCAACATTTGTATGACCATAGATAATGTTTTCATGGAAAATTAGATCGCGACGCTTTATTTGTGTTGTGAAGAGACATGTTTAGGTACTTTTACAACTTTGGCCTAGAAATAAGAACGGCATTAATTAGTCTATCCTAAGATATATCCAACTAGTAAATAGTTTGTATATTTCTTATAAAAACGTAGTAAAACAAACTCTGTTACCAATCTGTTCCATTTGATAGCTCACCTCAATTCTTCTTATAACTTTTCTCTACCCAAAGGTTGTCTGCAAGAGATCACTTACATAGCAATAAGGCTACCTAAATTGTACAACACATATGTCTTCTACTCATATACCTAGGTTTTAAGTCAGAGTCAGCTTGTAGGTATGTCACGAGCCCCAGTAAGAGGCCGAGAGCGCCTATAACTTTTTACTGGTAGGGCTCCTTTCAAAGCATTTGCTTCGGTCCTCAGATGGTATAGATACGCCGCGCTGTTGTCTGTTGTCATAGCGACTTAACCGCTTTTAGGAAGTCCCTATCTTAGGCTTCTATAAAAAAGAAATATTTTTACGACTTGTCAGTTGTTAACTCTCTACCATCCTCCGAATATCGCCACCAAATACACGCACGATACACGATCGACCGTTTAATCGTTAACCGTTTTAATTTCACCCGTTCATCTTGCTGCACGAGACACCCAAACACATCCGCTAATCCATCCACTTACCTCCCATTAGACCCGATGTGGACCCGATACGCGCGTCATACGACGATCACTCAGTGCCCGCGCGACCTCCGATCGAGGCGGACGTTACGACGCGAGTGGAATTTCCCTCCCTCCCTCCCGAGCGAAGTCCCCAAAACAAGTGTCAGTGACGAAAAAGAACCGTGTTTGTGCCCCAAAAAGTGCCGTGATAGCAATTAGATAGAGATTAATCCCTATAATCTCTATCCATGATAGCAATTAGTGTCATTTCTCTCGTAGAAACTGCGGATATCGTCGGCTAGCTGCCGGGAAAAGCAGATATTTTGTGCAGACTCCGTTGGAAAGTGCATACTTGTGACACTGCGAGAGGTATACGGGTCGTTGGAAACTGAATTGGAGTAGGAATCGCTGAGGTATTTAGGTTATATTAGACGGTTTTAGAGCTGTGTTTAGTCACTTTAGTGTTCTTCGGCGTATAAAGCACTAAATTACATGTTTTATGTTTATGGAATCGTTAAATAACCGAACAGTAGTGTTTTGCTGGGTATATGAGATCTAATATCAGTGGTTTACCGAGTACAATTCAGTACCGGAACTGAGGGACTATAAAATTAATGACAGATTGATATTGCCATTAATTGACGGAACATTATATTTTTTAATTATTATTTTACGACTTCGAACACAGTCTTTTACCAACCTCTGCTTTCTAACTCAGGCTGAATATGATAGCTGATTTGTCCTAAGGCGTTGCTTAGATTGCAGAATAAGCAACAAACATGAATTCTAATTCCAGTCGATTCAATTAAAGAAACGAAGGTTTTTACAGCACAAGAAAAATCTTGAGTTTGAGACTAGATAGATTATGTGCAATATTGCTTCGTTCATTTAATTATTCAAGAATAGATTACTTTGATGATGTTTGATGTAGGGATTGCAATCCGGAAAACCGGATCCGGCAATCCGGCGGATCCGGCGTCAATATACACTTACCGGATCCGGTACCAATATACCGGATCCGGTGACCGGATCCGGTAATTGCATATTTTGGTAAAATACCTGCGCTATTGTATGAGTAGGCACTTTAAACATGTTGTGCGTGTGCGTGCGAGTCGTTTGACGCTGAGTCGCACCGCGCGGCGCGCCTCCACCCCCGTATATTTTGTTTTTGAGATTTTTCTTTTAGTAATAATAAAGGTGATTTCGTATTCGTATATATATCGTTTTTTTTGACTGGCTCGGTGGCTCAATTGGTAGTGACCTCTGCCCTCTGAGCCAAGGGGCGTGGGTTCGATTCCCGCACAGTACAAACATTTGTGTTCATGAACATGTCTGTTTGTATTGGTCTGGGTGTTTTCTATGTATAATATTATATTTACAAAAAAAAATGTATCTAAGTAAGTTTATCAGTTGTCAAGTACCCATAGTACAAGATTCGGCTTAGTTTGGGGCTGGGTAGCGCTGTGTGGCCCAGCGTGGCATGTCTTGGGTTATTTATTTATTTATTTTAACATTTCCTTAACAGTCCAAACTTAAGTTATCCTGGTTAGATCAATCCGGTCGGATCCGGCCGGATCCGGCCGGATTGATGGATATCCAGCCGGATCCGGCCGGATTGAAAATGAGGCCGGATTGCAATCCCTACGTGCATGATAAAAGACCAAACTTTTATTTCTCTAATGCAAAAAAAAACGAGGTATTTAGATTAAGCGTGAAGAGATGACAAGCAAATACTATACAAACTTAGCATTTATAATATTAGTTGGGGCAATCCACACGCGAAAATGGCAAAAAAGACGTTCAAAGAACAGGTTCCACCGCCATTCATACAAACACATTATTACACCACCGTACTATAATAATTGCTAACGAAGTCTCCACGGCCTTGGCAGACGGAGGCAACTTATGTGTTGCCTTCGCATTAACGACCGTATCAGTGATGTCACTAGAAGTACTTACACATAGCGTAATCAATAGGGTCCTAGGTACTATGGCCGATTGTTGGCGAATGATTAATGACACAACACACAATATAGATAATGAAATTGGGAGAAACAGCCATTTAACTGCAATGGCTGTTAAAGCGACACCTTACCTAGGCTTAAAGATTATATCTTTCCATTAAGTAGGTAGGTAGGTAGGTAACACTACAGTAAATTTTTTTAAGTCATTTTAAAATACATTAATCGAATGCTGTGCTCGGTTGTTATTGAAATGCAAATTTAGTCCTCTGTAATGTGTAATATTATTTAAGGAGTGTTTTGATTTGTATTTTGTTACCGTGCCAAAATAAAATAAATAAATAAAATATTTAATAAGAGAGGTAGGGCATAGCGAATCTTCGCTCGAATTAAGCTGCCCGTCCGGGGAAGTACCTCCACCCTATAGAATACCGCAACCAAATGACCTCCGGGTCGTGTTTCTGCTGGTGAGTAGGGTTTCTGGGGCACGTGGGGATTAGGGTTGGGCCGGCATGGCAGTGGCAACTGACAGGTAACTGACCAGTTACTTGCCAGTTGTCACAGCGACTTGGGCTTCTCTTTCGCTTTTCATCAGGCGTAGGGAAGTCATTATGTCGAGCTACTATAAAAAAAAAACTCTTATTTAAAACCATACAGTCCTTACATGAGAAAGTCACCAGATGGTGAGTGATCACTTCAGCCCATAGACACCGCAACACCATAGATCGGTTTCTTGATTTGCAGGTCTATATGTCGTATCCATTCGGGGTGGTCTCTGAAAAGCGGAATCTGATACCAAAGAACCGTTGCACGAGGTAGTAAATTTTACTTACGTAGTTTCAACGTTCTAACCATTGCGCTGATGATATGTGTGAATAGCCTTTTAAGCTAAGAATTCCCTAAGCAGCATTTAGGCGACGCTTTCACAATACTAAAAGAACAATTGATGCGAAATATTGCTTAGCATATCTCATAGTCTAGGATTAGAAGGCTGTTGATGAAAATAGTCTAGTCTTAACTTAGATCTAAGTTTATCCGTAGTTCCGCATTATGTCCAAAGATGGAGCGCACGGCTACATAGCGGCGACGTAACAGCTTCCTACAACACAGGGCTGCTAAGGTTATGAACATATGGTTTGAATACGTCATTAACAACTACTGATTTTACTAATCTACATTTGTTACCAATGTCTACCCCCTGCCTGTCAATCACGCCTGTCATCCGAGGGTGCATAGATAGTGAGTCAAATACCTATCCGGGGAGCAATAGAGTGCTCCCCGGGCGGACCTCGTGCAACGGTGTGGCTGCACCCACCACACCGTTACGCCCCTATGAGTGGATCGCGCCCCCGCACTCACCACTCGGGGCACGAAGGAGAGGCTCAGAGGGCATACGATGCGTTGTATGCCCTCCGGCGACGCCCGGGCCGGCGTAGAGCGGGCGCGTCTACCGCAACTTGACCAAGTCGAAGTCTTAAACACAGTGCTCAAAATCCTATAGGTTTTTAAGTACCTGTGCGTTCGCGCGACGCATAGTACCGTTTGTGAATACGGCCGGATGATTGGTGAGCACTATCTGTCGCATTTATTATTTACATAGATAACATTTTACCGACGCAGTGATTTCCGCTGCAGTAAGTAAGTCATCGCTGATACGAACAGTAATCTTATCAACACTTTGTCTCTGCGTAGAAGCCAAACATTGCCAAACGTTCGCGTCACATTTGGATACAAGTAATGTTAGTCGACCTTCAAACTATGTATTTTATTTTAACTATCTTCCAGACTACACTAAGATGAGGTACTTTTATTACACTCGATTTGAGTTGCGGGTGTCCATGGGCGGTGTCGACTGCTTACCATCAGGCATCACATTCGTTCGTCTGCCGCCTCTTGCATAAAAAAAAACTAAAGTATTTGTAAACTTGCTAATTATAATGAAATTTATTTCGTTATAAACCGGGCACAAAAGCTTGCAGGCACATCATGCTTTTAGTCTATGTATTGAGTTAAACAGAGGGATGTGACAACAGTTGTCAATATAATTAGCGCTGCACGCATTCTAAGTCTCATAATATTATATGTATTACAATTATTTTCTATGGATTATAATTGAGAACAAAGACATTTACGATGGAAGCCAATTCCGAAAGCGACCAGCCAAGTCGCAGGATATACAGACGAATTGAGCTGACATAATGTGTGATCTCTTTCAATATATTTTTGTTTCAGAGTAAGTATGTTTTACTTTGCCATAACAAAATACACTCCATTTAATATAATTTATTAGTAAACTCATCGAGAAGTCCAGATCAGTAAGGCACAGATGATGATAATATATGTTATGTTAAGATGTCCAAATATAATAAACCTTTCTCATTCTAAGTATTTATTAATCATGCTTCAGTCTGACGCATATACGAGTATGACACACACGCCTGTACCTCGCCTTATATTTGCCTTGCATACAGATTATGGCAAGACGAGATTCCTATTGCTGCCCGTTTGGCCATAATGGTAGTTGCATTTTAGATGTTCCGTGCAGATTCCAGGGGGCATTTTGTAATGAGGTGGCAAAGATCATGTGCCTAATGGTAAGGGTCCCGTTAGCACTTGACAGCTTTTTTATGGGGAAGGGAGTCAGCGTGGTTCGTGGGACTCACACACCCCAGAATAGGAATGTTTCCAGGGTCAGAATAATTACATTATATTTAGTCCATATTTAAGATTATAAAAATATATTGGACACGTATTTTTCCTTTTTTCATTTAAACAAAAAATAACTAAGATACCTAAAAGGTGCCTAAACAGGCTCTTAGCTTAGGAGTCGGTTGGTAAGTGGCCAAAATGCGAGCAACGCCGCCGGCGGAAGCTCACACCCATTACAATACAACGTATCAATTATTTTCTGACCTTCGGTGGACGAAATCTCAGCCTACAGATGCAAAATATTTGGTCACAGAGCCATGAACTCAATAGAGTTGGCACGCGGTTAGGTAACTTATGCATAATACGTACAACATTCGGTTTAGTGAACGGATAAGTATTCCTCGCCGTGCCACAGTAGATTTAACTATGCGTAGTATCCTTTTTTCTACAGGGGAATGTATTCTCTGGAGGAGGCGGCAGGGCGAGGCACAAGTCCCAAGCTTCCCAGAATAAATAAATAATAATCAATAAATAACCCAAGACATGCCACGCTGGGCCACACAGCGCCACCTAGCCCCGAACTAAGCCGAAGCTTGTACTATGGGTACTAGACAACAGATAAAAGAAGATAGATATTCTTTATTGCACAAAATACAAACATTTATAGACAAGCATACCACTAGTTGTCTGTAATACCTTGTATACAACTAGTGGTACAATTTAGGCGGTCTTATCGCTAGTAAGCTATCTCTTCCAGACAACTTTCAAGTCCGGATTTAAGAAGTTTTAAATTATAACGTTTTACTTTGAAACTATCCATTCGACATTTAACCCTCATGCAATATAGCGCTTATATTTTTTAGTCAGGATACTGCTTTCGAAACACATGCACTGTGGCATCAACATAGCGCTTGCAAGAAGTAAACTGGGTTTCGATCGAGAGGAAAGTTAACTAACTTATAGTCTAGAAAGGAAAGCATAGATTTCTCTGAGAAATTTCAGCGAATAAACTGCCGTTCATCTGACCGTAACATTGAAAATGTAATGACTAATTAATATCAAACAACAACAGAAGCCATTAAAAAAAACATACGGTCGAATTGAGAATCCTTCCTCCTTTTTTGAAGTCGGTTAAAAATGATCTCAAATAAAAGTATTCATTATTTAATTAACCATAAACAATTATTAATCTTTATTGCACAATAAAGCAGTAAAACAGTTGCGGACTTGAAGCCGGTTAGGCACTCTCTACCAGTCAACCGTGAGGCTAAGCAGACATTAGTACGAAAGTAGTGTGCTACAAAACTGGTTTAGTAACATGCCATAACATAATAAGAATGTTGTATGATGTCCTTGCTATGACGGATAAAGAATACGAATCTTCTAAATATCTAAATATAAAACTCAAAGGTGACTGACTGACAGTGATCCATCAACGCACAGCCCAAACCACTGGACCAATCGGGCTGAAATTTGGCATGGAGGTAGATGTTATGACGTAGGCATCCGCTAAGAAAGGGTTTTAAGAAAGGGTAGAATTGATCAAAACCCTTTCTTAATAGGGGATGAAACTATACCACGCGGACGAAGTCGCGGGCACAGCTAGTTTATTATAAAACTAGGATCGAGCAAAGTAGCGATGAATGAAAGAGGCCTACGTCCAGCAGTGGACTGTCATATGCTGATCATGATGATGTCCATCAGTGGACTGAGAGAGGCTAATGATGATCAGTGTGCCTAGCACGAACATTTTCGAAAAAGTATGCGTAACGTTACCGTAAACATTTGTATGAAACTTGGTGCAGCGCCCCTATCGAGCGTAAGAGGTACTACGTTTACGTACGTTAACGTAGTGAAAATTATCGCCCGTTTACGGTTACGTTACGCATACTTTTTCTAAAGTGTTCGTGCTAGGCACACTGATATTATAAAGATTGGGAGCCCGGATAATTATTGGAAAAACAAACCTTTTGTAAGTGAAACAAACGAGTTCTAAAAAGATACCCATCGTTTCAATCTGATTTCTATTACGAAGGTCCCATGTAGGAAGATAAAGATAATGAGTTGATAATTTTATGAATATTGTCAATGACAACTCACGCCTATATCGGCCTTGTTACAAACAACAGTGTTATTTAATCGCGAGAAGTTGTAGGCGTCGAGAGCGAAAAGTATCCTATAAAGAAGATATATTAAAGGCGTGGTAAATTGAAAATCTGCTAGTATTTGAATCCTTGGATGAAAAGGGTTCTATTAGCTGTGCATTGAACATTAAGTGGCAGCACAGACGACAGACTTTTTGTGCGATAGAGTCTGCGTCTGAGACATTTAAAAAGAGCATCTAGGCCTGCCGACAGAATGATCGAAGATGTGCGTCGTGTGCGTTGAGTCTGTGAAATATCGGCGACAGATTTTTGCGCGTCGTGTGCGTTACTGCATATAATTGCAAAAAAGTGCGTCACGGATAGTCTGTCGTCTGCGCTGCCCCTAAGTCGTTCGTTGGTCAAATCGATCAGGTCATTCTATATTATTAGAGTGACGGTCGAGACCAGGGGATTCAGCAACGATTGCTGAGTAATGTAAAAAAATACACCCGACTGTTGCCGAAACGCAACCGAAGTCACTACTCAGGGGTTAAGCTGAATGAACGATGTCACAAGCTGAAGTCTCAATAAGTTTCTCCTTTAGTATAATCTTACTACACCCACAGGAAGTAATGGGGCTGTGATTTGGATTATTTTTGAATAGGGCTTTCCATCCACTGTGTTGTGCCATTATAAAAAAGATCTTGTGCAATACCCTTATAATTAACGGCCAATGGCTGCCTTTAAAATCAGATACATACCAACATATATAAATGATCTGCCCTCTAACTACCACAATGTAAGGATTACGAGTACGTCTCGCGGAATATATTAAACGTTTCATTGTAACCGTTTTTTGCTTCAGTCTAAACAGGTTTCGCGATATTTTCGTTAAGTATACGCTTGCACAGTCCACACACGTGTTTCTATCGAGTTTATTCAGTAAATTGATATATTTTATGAAATTCTTGCACGTAGGTAATATTTATACGACGTGATTTGGATCTATGAGAAACGAGAAAGAAAATACTCATAGACGTTCCGTGTAATGAACATTTGTATTCTGTGTCTAAAATATAAATTTCTAAGTATATTTTTGTGTTATGTATCTTCATTGGTTTTCGATTACGCAAGTGCTTAAGCTACTTACTTTAAAATCAGATCATGTTAGCTAGTTGGCTGTTAAGTCCATTAATACACTTTTATGTAGTTTGTTAAATTATGATTGCTTACATTTTCCATTATTTCTTCGCTCCTAATAGTTGCAGCGTGATGTTATATAGCCTAAAGCCTACCTCGATAAATGGTCTATTCAACACAAAATAATTTTTCATTGCAAAAATTATACCATGTAAATGTGTTTTAAAAAAAAAAAAAAATTCGGACGAGTAGTTCCTGAGATTAGCGCGTTCAAACAAACAAACAAACTCTTCAGCTTTATAATATTAGTTAAGATAAATGTAGTTGGAGGTAATGTAGAAGGAAGCTTACAACCGGCCATTTTGGAAGTCTTTGAAGGCATTTTCTCCAGCAGCATATCCTGCAGCTGATTATAATGTTTATGATGATGCCAGTTTTATTTCAAACTACAATACCAATTATTTATTTATTGGATTATCAACATAAGACACAGATTGACTAATAGCATCAATTATATCTGCAGTTGTACGATCTGTACCTGTTACCTTGATTTCAGCGTTCCCACCACATCACATCGCGATTCCTTGATCATGTTTAGGTAACCATTAGACTTAATACTCGTACAAAGATAGGACTAGCACCACTGGATATTAATTAACTAGTGTTAGGTATTTTGTATTGACTCGTTGATAACAAGGTCGCCTGTGAACGTATCTTTTAAGAATTATCTAGTTAAATTGAGCCATTTGCCGAATGCGACTCGTAATGCCAGCACATAATGTGATCGCATTAAACTACATAATGCTGATTACTATAATAAAGTCTGTTATTATGTTGTTTAGCTTTTAACATCAAACTAGGGATTGCAATCCGGCCTCATTTTCAATCCGGCCGGATCCGGCTGGATATCCATCAATCCGGCCGGATCCGGCCGGATCCGACCGGATTGATCTAACCAGGATAACTTAAGTTTGGACTGTTAAGGAAATGTTAAAATAAATAAATAAATAACCCAAGACATGCCACGCTGGGCCACACAGCGCTACCCAGCCCCAAACTAAGCCGAATCTTGTACTATGGGTACTTGACAACTGATAAACTTACTTAGATACATTTTTTTTTGTAAATATAATATTATACATAGAAAACACCCAGACCAATACAAACAGACATGTTCATGAACACAAATGTTTGTACTGTGCGGGAATCGAACCCACGCCCCTTGGCTCAGAGGGCAGAGGTCACTACCAATTGAGCCACCGAGCCAGTCAAAAAAAACGATATATATACGAATACGAAATCACCTTTATTATTACTAAAAGAAAAATCTCAAAAACAAAATATACGGGGGTGGAGGCGCGCCGCGCGGTGCGACTCAGCGTCAAACGACTCGCACGCACACGCACAACATGTTTAAAGTGCCTACTCATACAATAGCGCAGGTATTTTACCAAAATATGCAATTACCGGATCCGGTCACCGGATCCGGTATATTGGTACCGGATCCGGTAAGTGTATATTGACGCCGGATCCGCCGGATTGCCGGATCCGGTTTTCCGGATTGCAATCCCTAAGTTGGTCGTTGTACTTGTGATAAATGCTTGTTTTGTATAATGTTTCATACAAAAATATGTCACAGTTACCTTTGCGCGTAGTTACATTGTACCGACATCTACTTAAACTTATAGGAAGTTAAGAGAACATAAAGCCATTCTTAGTAAATACTTTTTGTCATCATCAATAAATAAACCCAAGACATGCCACGCTGGGCCACACAGCGCCATCTAACCCCGAACTAAGCCGAAGCTTGTACCATGGGTACTAGACAACTGATAAACTTACTTAGATACTTTTTTTTTGTAAATAAATACATATTATACATAGAAAACATCCATATCAATACAAACAGACATATTCATGAACACAAATGTTTGTACTGTGCGGGAATCGACGACCCTTGGCTCAGAAGGCAGAGGTCTAGCAAATGAGCCATCGAGCCAGTCATCATCTGCCTGCCTGCCCTGTTGTCTAGTACCCATAGTACAAGCTTCGGCTCAGTTTGGGGCTAGGTGGCGCTGTGTGGCCCAGCGTGGCATGTCTTGGGTTCATCATCAGTCTATTGCAGTCCACTGCTGGACATAGGCCTCTCCAGTTGTTCGCCACATAGGACAAACGTCTGGAGGATATACCCATAATCGTCACGCTGGGCAGGCGGGTTGGCGATCGCAGGAAATAGCTTCTCGCTCCGGTGACGCTGCTGCACCCGTCACCGGTCTATGGTATTTAGCTACGCCTTCAATTGTGATGGTTATACCGCCACCAGTCGGTTGCCATTCTTGGGTTATTAATTATTTATTTATTTAAATGAGCTCAATATTTTCAAAATCCAAAGGTTAACCTGAGGATTGCAATGCACTAATAAGATCACGTAAACAAACCTACATACATACGAACTACGTACGTATCCAAGGAAATCAGCATCAAAACAAGAAACATGTACACCGTAGATGTATGTATACAGACACGCCTTATACAGCTGAGCAGGAAAACATGGCTGGCTAAAGCCGTATGTTAACAAACTGTGGGCCTCGCATACAGTATTAGCTGTGTCTGCACTTGTAATCAAATGTGCGTTCGATTACGCAATGACGAATTGGGTGGCGAGGACATTTTTGGCTTTAGGTGACACTATATCCATTAACTGTAAATAATGAATGCAGAGCAGAGCAGAGCAAGGTAACTGTGAAAATGAGTACGTAACGAAACCACATCGATGTCTTCATTACGCTATCTGTCCTAAGCGACTTGTTGTTATGCTTTCTACCAAGCGACACCCCCCCCTCGACTTAGGCTTCTATTTCGCTTTCCATCAGGCGTAGGGAAGCCATTATGTCGAGCTAATATAAAAGAATATGACTAAGAGAATATCAGGAAACGGCCAGAAGCGTTTACCTGGGTACAAATAAAACCTATTGCGGTCACCAACTTGCTTGCCAAACTTGGTGACTAAGCCAAACTCCCCCAAAAGACAATTAACGTTGGGCTATGTCCAGCAGTGGACGCTTAAAAACTGATAATATATCATGAGGGACCACCCACCATTGCCGTGCCATCAATATTGGCGTGTAGGCACTGAATATTAAACCATTAAGTCAAAACAAAAGGAATAGCCTTTGTGAGACTGAGGTCAAACCGCCAATATAACTTTATTACTTACTCATACAGAGATTTATAACAATTTTGCAACATTGCGTTGTGAAACATTTTGTATACAATATTTTGTTTTTACACCTACTCCCAATTGCATTTCAATAGTTTAAGTAAATCTTTATGAACAAGTAGTAGTTATTCTGTCTTCTGTGTGGTCGTAGGTTTGAATGTCGCCCATGAAAAATATTAACTTAATGAACATTTATATGTATACTTGGACGAAGTTCCGCGTAGAATTCTTGTTTCGGAATTGTTATTCGCGATTTCATGAGTTTTAATATAATTAGCGACCCACCTCGGTTCCAATTCTTATTTGCACCAAATCTTATTGTGGGCTATCCCTAAAGGTAGACTTTCGAGCAGAGCGGCTCCGGCGACACTAACGCAGCGATAGTATCGCGGCGATAGAGTATTATACAGTACGGAAATGTATGAACTAACGTTCGAGCGCGGCGTCACTGTTGCCGCGACAGTGACGCTGTATAAAAGACACGTATTTTTTCATTTGTAAATTAGACTAAAAATTACAATGTTAAAGCCCGTTAAAATTACGCGTGACGTCACTCGGTGAGGCATTTTTACAGGAGCGAGTGACGTCAAAGACTCCCACTCCTAACTTTTGATGCCTTGTATCTTTGCTTTTGTTTATTTGAATGAAAAAAGGAAAAATACGTATCTTTTATTTTTCAATAAGCTAATTTATACTTTAAACAGGTTCTTTTATCGCATAATCACTTAAGGAAGTTTATCTACAAGAGGAAATGATGACAACACTGAACACCATAAACTAATTCTATTAACGGCATGTCCCGCTAGATGGCTCTGCACCGGAAACGGCGCCATGACAGCAGGAAACGAGCAAAACGCGCAAACTTGTGTGACCATAAATTGAGGCCTGTGCCCTTTTTGGGGGCAATAATGCACTTAAAATGGCACATTGAATACTGATAAAGATATAATTAACGTGTTACTGTGAGTGGAAGTTTTTTCTACGTTTATTTATATGCAGCACGACTTAAATACGATTAAAAATATTTATCAGACAGTAGTGGAAATGTACAAGAAGGAACTAAGTTCGTTATTGGCAAAGTCAGTGTATTAAATCTTAAGATTGAACTCAGAAAACAATTCTTCAACTTTTACTTAAAATTTTTAAATTGAATATTTCAATAAGAGATTATAATGGGAAACTGCGTCGAGTCTTCTCATTTTCGATCCCACAGTGCTTAAAGGCGAAAGTATTTAACCAGTGCGTCCTACCCGTTATGACATACGGAGTCCAAACGTGGACACTCGGTACGTCTGGTCCACAAGCTAAAAGTTGCTCAGCGAACTATGGAAAGGGCTATGCTCGGCGTCTTTTTGCGTGATCGGACCCGAAATGATTTACCTAATCCAGCAGAGAACCAAATTTATCGACATAGCTCACCGGATTAGCAAGCTAAAGGGGCGAAAATTTCGCCCAATTTACAAGTCGCTAAGTGGTTATATCGCTTGCATGCTAAATGTATGTTACATGTGCATATGCATATGCATAATCAATCGCAAAAAGAGTACAATTATAAATCTTTGCATGTCCAACTAGACGTAAGCGTCTTATTTGCATAATTCGCGAGAATTTTGCCAGATTTTTTTTCCAATTGCCGCGTGTTGAAGAGAGATTGTTAGTTAACGACATTTTAATTGGTAAATAATTTTCTGGAAATTACTCGCTAGCAGTTTGGAGACGGTTTGAAATGCTTTGTATAGGCCTAGATTCGATGTAGGCAGAAATGTTGTTGAATTAAAAAAAAGCAATTGAAAATAAACGCGCGTGTTTTTTCTATATTATCTGCTGAACTGTCAAACAATTTGTCCCAGTTTGGTTGCAATAGGCTACAGTTTGGCAATAAATATCAAATGATGTCAGATACGTAATTTGTATGACACAAATTAATTTGATTCCAGAATAGAAGTGCTTGGGACTTGTACATAATAATATTCTGTAAATCAGCTCCCCATATTCAGAACACTACAGAAACATAGTCAAATTCGATATAGATCTATGGTTTGTCTTTTTTTTTAACCTAAACAGTTTGACAGTGACAAAGCATAGACTCTGAAATATGACTTAACTAGCTGCTGCCCGCGGCTCTGCCCGCGTGAATATTCGTATAAAACATAGCCTATGTGTTAATCTGATGTACAAACTATATTCCTGTAAAGTTTTATTAAAATCCGTTCAGTAGTTTTCGCGTGAAAGTGGAACAAACATCCATCCATCTATCCAAACAAACTTTCGCGTTTATAATATTAGTAGGATATAATACAATATTAACCTCCAGTTATGCACACAAGCACAAGCACAAATATTCAAATTTTCAATGTTTCACACAAACACAAACACCGTTTTTTTGCCATAGTGATGTAAATAGCACCTAAGATAATGGTCTGTAGATCTGTATCACAATGGTTGAGTGTGTCTTCGCATTAAGCAGTGCAGAGGCGTTCATTTGTGGCAACACCTTTCCAGCATTAGGTAATGCGTTCTATAAATGCATGGAAATGCATATTACGTATTTAAAACAATAGAAGACGTCATTGCGACCTCGAAATATGAATATGCAAAAAATCTGTCGACTTCGAGACGTGTTGAACATCGACGGTTCCGTATCAAGTTTACTATGTCAATTATGTATGTTATTTCTCTGATCTGATCATCAATTCCGTCTTAAGAGGTCCATTGCTGAACATAGGCTGGATGTGGACGCTGCTTTGCGTCTCTTACTGCGTCGTCACCCCAAGAATATCCAGCCCTAGCAGCCATCTGTTCTTTTAACCTAGTTTCCTGCCCCTAGCTCTCTCAGCCTGCTAATTCTCTAAGCTATGTCCGAGACCTTAGTTCTACGGATTACCTCGTTTCTCTGAATATCTCGTTACGCTCTCTTGTTCTTTTTCACGACTCTTATAGTGAAAGACCAAAACGGTTCCATATGTCGACCACCACACCACCGTTATGGTGCTATTAATATGGATCTTTTTCCGTCTACAGATCTCTAAAAATGTCTAGAGAATTCTGTTGTGGGCGTCTAGTGTGTGATTGTGAATGATCATGACTTTTAAATAAGGATATGACTTCATTTTTAACAAGATTCTTCCGAAGCCCCGGTTTTCTCATCAGTGCTGTAGAAGAAAGACTGTATATTATAGTTTTATGAATGAGGTTTATTATGCATCAACTAGTCTATTAGCAGCAGTCTATCAGCAGGCTACACGTCAAAGTGCAGGTAGGAAAAAAGTTTGACGTGCAAAAGTATTACTAGTGAATCTATTTGCAGAAATAAACTATTTTATTTATTTTATTAGACGACGCTAGTGAACGGTACCTCTGACATAGTGGTAGTGGGTTCGATCCCAGCACTATACAAACATTTGTGTTCATGAACATGTCTGTTTGTATTGGTCTGGGTGTCTGCTGTGTATTTATTACTTCAGGTATATTGTCGGAAACTTCAGTAGCCCTGAAAATTTGTTATTTTGCGGGTTAAACCTAAAAACTTATTGATATTCTTACAGTACATAATTGTCAAAAATTTACTTAATATTAGGCACCTTTGCTGTTGCTGTGACTACGAAATGATAAACTGGCGAAAAGAGCAAATAAAATGTATTCAAAGGACAGTACTCAGAAATCCGTGTAACTGTGTAGTATGAAAGAGAATGTGAAAAATTAAAAGTGTTTTTGTAAAATTTTAATAATAAAACCGACCAAAACTGGTTCTTAGAGCTCCTATGTATTTTTTTTATTAATACGAGTAAGTTCTGATACCATTCTACCAAGACTTAAGTATCCAGAGCCATAAACACTTTTAAAAAGAACTGATTTCACTTGACAGTTGTGCAAATTATGAAGCTAAAACCGACAGACGTTAAATGTGGCCTATTATCTCAGCTCTACTTTTGAGACCCACAAGGATACTTTGGTGGATAGGTGACATTAACTTAATCTGTTGTGTACACAGTCAATCAATTTCACAGTCAATGTCAGTAATCGGCATCAAAAATTACATTTTCCATTAATAAAATGAAACTACGTCTTACAAAGTTCGATACGAAAATCAACTGGGATTTATTTCAATAGGACTGAACGAATGAAAGTACAAAAAATCCACAGATGCAATAAAGGTGAAAAGGTTAATGTATAACCTATGACCTGTCACCATAGATGGCGCTAATAGTCTCTATTTTGCTATTTTATAACACCTCTCGCCAAAAGATCCTTGTAGAGTAAAGAGCACAAACTTACAGCCTGTAGGTATAGAATCAGCTGTATTATAAAACCGTTATTAGTGTCACAACATTCAGGAATTACGCTCTAAGTTTTTGGCAATTTTTGAGCTAACTTTTCATCGCTTTGCCAACGTACACACATTACCTAACTTTAGTATTGACTGTCATCCTAAGCAAACGATCAGAGCAGTGTGCAATAATTCGATTACTAGTCGGCTCATTGCACCATCTCTCTGTTTAGCATACCCGGCATTAGTTGACGAACCGGTTATCTCGTGAATGCGCGATTATGCCTGACCTTCGGAATTAAAAATGCCTTTCTTGTAACAGTTTTCAACGACGCAGCTGATTGAAGTTTACGTTTCACGCGTGCAAACGTTTGTTTTGCTACAACTGATATCAACAGTAATAATTTGGTTTTTGACTGCATCCTAGGTCTAGACAAAAGACATGTGACCTGCACATAGGCCTCACCAGTGGTTGGGGCTTTACCCATAACCGCCATACTCGGCAGGCGGGTTGGCGATCGCAGGGCGTAGCTCCTCGCTCCGGTGACGCTGCTGCCCGTAATCGGGCTGTGTTTTTAGTACGCCTTCAATAGTGATGGTTATACCGCTACCAATTGGTTGCCAGACCCTCGTTTATTATTCTGCAGGATGCACTACGGGCAGGTCACTCCAAGCCGTAGCTCCCTTACATTGCAGACAAGAACTTGAGTTTTTATGTCAAGATTACTAACTAGCAAGCTTGTTATGCCGTTTGTTCTGCGATTGATCTCTCTCCGGTCGTGTCAAACTGTCATAATGTCATCGGATTTTGTCGATGAAGTGCTTCGTGTTTGCTCGACTCCTGCACTATGATATCTGCAGTACACTTAACTTACTTTAAAGATTGACTGCCGTAGCCGAAATTGGGTCAGGCGAATATTCATATTTGATTAGGTTACGCCTGCTAAGATTTAATCCGGTTATAATCGCAAAAATCACTATTTATACAGCATCTGCTCTCAAATTATGTTTTAACACAATAAATTGCACTTTCTCATTCATTCATAAAAAGTTCCACGTCGAAATGAAGAGATAAACTTTGCTTGCACGTGTTCTCTAACGATCTCGTAATCGCTGGCGTGACAGAAATAAATGTTGCCACAACCAGAAAGGTTGTGACCTTTACGAGTACAAGCAATGAAAGTGAACGCACATGTCATCCAGACGCATAAGTTTCGATCTTGATAGATATCAAAGCGAAAGGTATTCTGTCTTCGCTAGTTACAGCCGAAATTCCACTCTCCATGAGCTTTCACCATCATCATTATCACCAGCCTCTCCAATCGTACTTACAATCCTGGATTCTTTAGGCGGGGCGTGAAACGGCATCTCAGTGGGCCTTCAGGGTGAGGGCGACAAGCGCAATGGGTTTGTTCTATTGTGCCTGTCGACCTAACTTTTGGACCTCACGACTGTTTACCATCAGGTGGAGTAAGGTCATCCCGAAAGCTCTTCTTATAAAAAAAATATCTTTCCCTACTTTGCTCGATCCTGGGCTTCTGCACATATCAGTCATTATCATCAAACTCTCGCAGTCTACGTACGCCTCTCCAATTGCTTTCCACTTTGCTTTGGGCTTCTCGCATCCAGCAATTCCCAGCCATTTTGCGCAAATCATCGCTTCACCTGGAAGGCGTCCTACTTTTTTAGGGTTCCGTAGCCAAAATGGCAAAAACGGGACCCTTATAGATTCGTCATGTCTGTCTGTCTGTCTGTCTGTCTGTCTGTCTGTCTGTCTGTCTGTCTGTCTGTCTGTCTGTCTGTCTGTCTGTCTGTCTGTCTGTCTGTCTGTCTGTCTGTCTGTCTGTCCGTCCGTATGTCACAGCCAGTTTATTCCGAAACTATAAGAGCTGCATTATTGAAATTTGGTACGTAGATGTATTCTGTGAACCGCATTAAGATTTTAAAATAAAATCAGAAAAAAATCCAAAATTTTTGGGGTTCCCCATACATAGAACTGAAACTGAAAATTTTTTTTTTCATCGAACCTATACGTGTGGGGTATCTATGAATAGGTATTTGAAAATGATGTTGAGGTTACTAACATCATTTTTTTCTAAACTGAATAGTTTGCGCGAGAGACTCTTCCAAAGTGGTAAAATGTGTGTCCCCCCCCCCGTAACTTCTAAAATATGAGCATGATAAAACTGGAAAAAATATATGATGTGTATGACTATAAAAACTACTAACGAAATTTGGTTTGAATGAAATCTAGACAGTAGTTTTTTTTTAAACGTCATAAATCAAATTACCTAATTTTTAAATTTAATTAACTCCAATATAATAAAACGTAAAGAAAAACACTTATTTAGCTGTATAGTGGCACGGAACCCTACGTGCGAGAGTCCGACTCGCACTTGGCCGGTTTTTATATACTCCATTTGCCAAGAAGCGGTATCCACTCCATGACCTTTGCCCGTCTAATATTCCAATTTCATCTGGGCAAGCGCTGCGGCCCACTGAATTAGATTTGTTTGCATTTGGCCGAAGCCCCGCGCTTGGTCCAAATAGGGCAGGTTGAAAAAAGGAAACATTCGCTTTCTCTGTGTTTGCAATTCTGATGTAACTCTGAGTGGAATGTTTGATGTTAGATTGGATAGTGTTTGTACTGTCTGTGGACTTTTTAAAAGATTTTTGCATGAGGAATTGAACATTTAGGCCGATTCTCGACTTGCTTTGCCTTGTTTCTTTTTTTTTTGTTTTGTAACCCATGTACCTCGTGTTGACACAATATGACAGTTGCAGTTTGCAGTGCTCATTATACGGGACGATAGTTGTTAGATCTTAATTCTATAGTACAGAATATGCTATAGACTTTTGTATTTATCTATTTAGATTCACGCATCTCCCTCGCATCTCTTCGATTGCAGAATCTGAGGATGTCCCGGATACACGAATATCGAATTTAACAGAATATCTTTAATTAATAGAGTTATAAAACTAAAAGATACTCTATAGACGCGCCTCAAAATTCCTGATACCCCAAGAATCTTTTTTGTGTAAGGGGGACGGAAAACATTTGCGTCAATGACTGTATCTCGGCCATTCTCCGGCCAATTTTGATTTTGGTTTAATTGTTCATTGAGTATTTACAGCCCCGTTTTACAACCGTAGTAGAGATACCACCAAGGGGCACCGTTTCATGGTGTAGGTCCTAAATACTCGCACGGTGCGTTTTGCTCCTACTTTCTTAGTGCGAACGGCCAAATTATGGAACCTTGCCGGTGAATTGTGAATTGGCAAGTAGTGTTGATGTATATTTCCTATTGCACCAACTATGTCCCCGAACCACAGAACCACCTACACACAGAGTGTACGTACAAATACCAACTATAATCTTAGCTTTCATTGTAAAACGCGGTAACAATACTACACAATTAGTACTAAACACACCCTACCTGTGTTTAACTTCCCAAACGGTTGCGTGCCCTATCCACTGCTCCACCATTACATGGGCGGGACAAGTCGCGTCACGCCGTGATATCGGCGATCGTGACACGATCACGATACTGGTGAACGTTACAATACGATAGATAGACAATGAACGGTCCGATGTAAATGGGACCAGTGAGAGGGATATGGATTAGCTGTATGTAGTACAGAAGCATGAGTGAGATAAAGCTACCTACATGCAAAAATTGCTAAGCGATTTCGCAGTCATAATGGAGCGCGCTCATACAGCAAAACTGACCAAAAAAACGGGTTCATTTTCGCCTTGAACATCGGAAGATTATAAATCTTGGGGAACAAAGAGCCCGGCGAAATGTTCCGTAGTTTGGCCGTTCGTACCATGAAGGTAGAGTCTTTGTATTCCTGAGCGCCTGATCATAAAAAGGGGTGGAAATCCGATAGAATACCGAAAGACAAGCGACTTTTCGGGAATGTTCAAGTGGAACTAGACAAGCGATGCAACAAGAATAACGACAACATCTTCTGGACAGTTGTTTGTGAACATGTTTGCTTTGTTTTTAAATCTATACTCGCATTTGTTTATCTTCAGATTCTTACTTTGATGGAATTTTTATGGATATGAACATTGTAAGAAAAATTGGCATCTGGAAAAGAAATATTGAGTTTCTGGCCGGTTCTCCACATTAGAAGCTACTTTCATCGATAGAAGGCAGAGTCTTTTGACGATTTGTATTGCAAGTGCTTATTTCAAGTCTATTAATAAAGATATTTGTGATTGAGGTTGATGAACCATAAGTAATTTTACAACTGTCATCTCGCAAAGATGTAAATAGCAGACTCAAAAGAGATCCTGACAGACTTGTATATAGTGACATCCCTAGGTCTGACAAATTTAAACGTAACTGTCCAAATATGTGTATCAGGATTTTCAATCAAATTCCAAATGACATTAAATATTTGAGATTTAATTTATTTAAGACAAAATTGTATAAATGGCTAATGGATAAAAAAATATATGACATAAAAGATTTATTTGACCGTAGATTTTGATGACATGATTTTAAATTAAAATAACTTTGACTGTAACTGCTATGTGTTCTACTAGGTACTTACATATTTATTTTTGTATACAATGTTATTTCAGTAGCTGCCTATGTAATTTGAATTTAATTGTGTCATATGATTTTGCATTAATGTATCAAATTTCAACTGCCTAAATCAAATTTAGACCCGACATTTGCATGCAATTTTATATATTGCAAGACATGAGCACTTATTATTTTTTAAGATCTATGTATGTATACCATGTTTTATGCAAATAAAGAATTTATTTATTTTATTTATTTATTTAAAAAAAAGATTTTTATTTAAACTTAAGCGAAAAATTACACCTACATCTGTATCTGTAGGTACTGAGTTCTAAGTTAGGCATCTGAAATCTGTTTACACGTCTAACATTGCGCCATTGAGGTCGTCAAAATACTTAGTTACAAGTGAAACTGAGTTATAAGAAGCTCCTTAAATGGCCAGTAATCGATATTGTACATTATTATATCGGAGAGTCCGTCTGTCTATCCCGCTAATGCGCTAGAAAGTACCATATAGCCTCGGGCGATATTACGAAGTTCGCATTATTTCACATCCAGCGTTAACTTGTTTATCTAAGCCAAATGTTCCCAAACTTCTTGCTTGTGTCTCTTCCACCTCGTTTGTTTAACATCCGACGATTCATTCTACTGCCTCTGTTACTCTGTTTATCTCTCCTTTGTCGTTTCTTTTAACATTCGATATATTTACGAATATCAAATGTTGTATTTAAATATATCTGTAATAATTTCATTGTTCTGTTTTCCATAACACAAATACTCTTACTACCTACTTACGGAATCAGATCAAAATATGTTCTTGCGAGTATCCTATAGATGCTACAGATTGGCAGATCTAACATACCTTCACATTGTTTCACAGTTTTGCATAGCAAAGATACATTCAAGGGAGGCTTGTAAGTTATTTCTAATTGTACATAAAATATCTTTATTACCTATGAGGTATTAATATTCCGCTGAAATTAAGTCAAAATCCTGCCATTTCATGCGAAAGTAAATCTGCTGTTGTGACAGACAGAAAGAGCTTCTTTCGTATTTATAATATTAGTAAGCATAATATAATCGAGACACTTGACAAACATTGAGAACCTCCATCTCAGATCAGTCAAAGTCATCATAAGTGGCTATCTATGTCACGCTAAATCTGCCCCTCACTGATTAGTTTACTCAAGGCATTATGAATGGAAAGTGCATGAGAATTCATTGAGCGATGGATCTCACGAATTCACTTTCGATTGATACGCAAATACACGTTGTTTCCTACGCATATGTTTAGTAAAGCGCAAACACCATACGCGATCTGCGAAGCGATCATCTTTGAACATCAGATTAATTTCTCCCGCGGACGCTGCGTTTGTTCAATAAACTCCGCCGAGGTTTTACAGTGCAGAGTCCTTTAAACTTTCCTTACAAGATTAAATCGTTTTAAAAAGGTCGGCAAAGCGCACATGTCTCTGGGCATTTAGAACTGTTCGTTTTCAGCGTTTATTTCTTCATGAACTTGCTAACTCTGGAACGACCTTCCAGCCGCGGTGTTTCCTTATCGCTACAACATGTTCTTATCTGAACATAGTTTAGAGAGCTCTTTCCTCACAAAGCCTTCGTAGTATTAAAAAACGTCCATTTATAAGTACCTTCAAGTATTACTAGGTGTCGGTATTCTCCTTTACAGTCAGGATAGTCGTAACTTAGACTTATCTGACTATGTATCCTGTTTTTGCTTTTTCCTCTCTTTCTCACTCATTTGAAATCTGTAACAAGGGTTGGCGCGAATCCAAACCGGCATTCAGCATTGTTTGAGACGCCTCTTGAAATGTCGAATCGCTTTTCGAGGAAAGCTTTTGACACTTGTTTTGTTGCGAAACAAAGAACTGTAGCCCAAGCACGAACTTTTCGTCAATGCGTAAAGTAAACGTTGCGTATTTGACGATACGTGATAAAATACGCAGAAAGAAAGTCATAACAATCGCCGACTCGATACGATTACGTCGGGGACGTCATCCTAACCTAAACGTTCAGAATCCATATCAAAGCGATTTGAGATATAAACCCGAATAATTATTTATTTAACTAACAGGTGGGTTAAATTTAATTTAATAATTAAATAATGCTTATAATAGTTAGAATTTAAAAAAATATGATCGTAAATTTTTAAAATTCTAACATTATTTTCAAGTTTAATAGAAATGCTGTTTTTGAACGTCTCTCGTTACGTTTGACACTTTGACAGTACGTCAAACAAAATTTTGTTGGCATATTTATTGTAAAACTATTTCATAATATTGAAAATAAATAAAATCAAGGAAAGCCATTTTATTTGAAGATCATAAGTCGTATCCTTTTGGAAAAGAATCAGGTGGAAGCTGATTCCAAAGAAGTGCATTTGGCACGAGGCGAAAATTGCGTGTGGATGACTTTCAACTATTAAGATGATATGGATGAAATCTTGTTATTGCAACCAATAAACTTTACCTAAATTAAAGGAGGCGTACCATACATTCAGCAGAGGATGGAGCGAGGTCAATAGTTTGAATAAGAAATAGTTTGGAATTATTTTTGTATTATCTTTTGAATACATAAAAATGATTAAATATACGTATAAACATTTGTCTTTAATTTACAAAGCTAATAGCCACGAATGCCTACTACCGTTCCCATAGAATCCGTGAGGATTCACAGGGACTGGTAATAGACAGTCACTCGAGGAGACTTCCCCACGTTGTACCCTATCGCCAACCTGCCTGCCCAGCGTGGTAATTAGGGGTAAAGCCTATAAGGCCAATGTCCAACAGTGGACTGCGTAAGTTTATCATTTGATATCAGCGTATTACGTGAACATCTTGGAGAGCTTTGCATTACTTTTATGTTAAAAATGACTAAGCTCACTTTGAAACATAGTCAATAAGTAGAAAAATCTAAATTATCAAGTAAAATATCTTGTCTCACTTAAAAATTTTAAGTGACGAACTATTCGTAAGTTCTCGATAGCCAGCCTTTGACATTTACTTTACATACGTCAAAAAAAGTTCGCGCATGCGCTTTAATACAAATTTGTTTACGTTACGATACGAAGGCGATGATTTTCACTACGTTAACGTACGTAAACGTAGTACCTCTTACGCACGATAGGGGCGCTGTACCAAGTTTCATACAAATGTTTACGGTAACGTTACGCATACTTTTTCGAAAATGTTCGTGCTAGGCACACTGTACAAAAGTGTATTTTTATTTTATTTTTATTGTTTATTCATCACACATCTGCTATTTCAGTATCTAAATATCGCTTATAAGCACTTCAATAAAAGTTTTAATTTCTAGACATCATTCTCTATCAACAAATTCCTCACTAACAAACCGGAGTCAAGAACTTTACAGTGATACGTCATCTTAAGTGCCCTTGACCTGGTCCTGCACCTTATTACTCCCATCGTGCAATTGTTCATCCCATCGGACTGGGAGAGAGACGTTAGATAGCGTGCATCATATAATGAGAAACTCGGGCATGAACATCTGTTATATTTTCGAAATATTCACTTTTGTGACAGAAACTTCCACGAGTATGAATTGTTTCGAAACTTCGTTAACTAACCCACTTGGCACTTCGTTAAAAGTTGCTACGTCTCGCATTTTAGTTGTATTAGGAGCAATATTGCAACGGCCACTGCACTTATTAATGCTAGTGTATTATGCCCTCGGCCGCAGCGACTTTCCCTTAGAACCAGACCTCAAATTGCAACGCTTTCTCAGTTGCCATCTGGTCTATCTTGTATTTATAACTCGGAAGCCTCAGAGCATTCACTATAAATGACCATTGAAACTTAAATACGATTCGGAACTTTTTCGTTTTCGTGATCTCATTCGTGGGAATTGTTTTAATTATAGTAATCATCCGGTATAAAGCCTGTTATTTGCTCAACTTTGGGAGGATTAGCCTTAGCTAACACTATTGGCAGGCGGGTTGGTGATCGCAGTAGGTTTCTTGATATTCCCTTATTAGTGGTCTTCTAAGACACCCTCGGGTATGGTCCTATTTTAAATTCGGAATCCACACGGACACGCAAATTAAAATACTACGTTAATTTAAATTTGACATTTATTTTCGGAAATTGTGATGAGGGCTCTAGGGCACTCGAAAAGTTTGACATTTTGGATCGGATATTCGGAACTAATCAAAACACCTCCACTTCCAGGAGACAAATTTCCTATGGCATTGTAATTGCCTTCAGGGAGAGTAGTCTTGTACCATGCTATGTGGGCTTGGCTGTATTTTCCATTGCTCATATATGTGCACACAGTTATACAAATGAGAATGAAGTGTATGTGATAATTCGGGTGACCTTGGGTTACATCAGTAGGAAGCGTCTGATGTAAGCGCTGGAGTTTATGATCTGTGTTAAGTGTTGTTTTTTTTTATAAGAGCAATCTGCGTTCGGGGTTCCGTGGGAGAGACAAATGGGAGTTCTTTTAGCGTATTTTCACCAAATCCAAAATTTCACAAGAACATTATATAAAAAACACATGCGTTCGATAAAAGTGTCTCTACCACCGATTCGGAATGCAGTATTTTACCGGCAGGAAACTTGTTTTGTCTTACGAATTCAAAATATGCATTCTTATTTTAGACTTGAGACAAGCACTTATCGTCAAATTACGTACATGTACAGTTAAAACGACTCTACCGCCAGATTCTAAATGTTCTATCGAGAACAAACTCGATAAACTCTTTTTCTAATAATTAAAATGAAATTTTCTCAGTTTTTTTTTCTAATAATTAAAGTGTGTTTTGTTTAAAGACATAGGTAACTACTGTTTACTGAACTGCCATTCGAAATAATTAATTATGTACTAACGAATCACTGTTGATAGATCTCTATACCCAGTATACAGGGACAAACATGGTTCAACAAAAATGTTTAGTAAACACTTTTCACTAAAAATTAACTACGGAACCTTACGTTTTCTGCGTCGGAGCCACCTAACCCTTTTTTATTGCGGTTGTAGGATTATTATTTCACTTCACATGTGAATTTTTGAACATGTATTATCTACTTCAGCTTGTTTAATATTAAACGAAAATTTTATTTCAGCACCTTTTTATGAAAGTTTTTGAAATTATCCTCACTTAGTAATTAACTAAATTAATGACTCAAAGATGTCTACTTTCTTTAGAAACTATACATTTATTTTGCTAGGAAAGTATTTCATTTCAGCTGGTTAATATTTAAACATTTTATTGTAGACCAGACATTTGACTTAAAATTAGGGAGCAAACAATATGTTAAGCATTTGAATAAAATTTTGGTTTGACCATGAAAAGATTGGAAGTTTTTTTGGAAGGAATTCGACACAGTAATTTATGAAAATAATTTCCGTCCACTTTCTTAGTAAACATAATTTTAACATTACTGCTGTTTAGATAGAAATTGTATAAATAACCAACCAGATATGCCTATTATTCTCAAAGATGAATGAATATTAATATTTACTAAATAGATCTCTTCTTATCAACGTAACGATATTGACATTCGTGGAATTATTAGCTTTGCCTTGAACTTAAAATGGGCTCAATAAAAAAAATTAAAATAGACAATTATGACAGTTTATTTTTTCAACGACCCGTCTGCCCCAGGAATCCGTCTAGTGACAAAAGAAGAAATAGTGCCATACGAAGTGTGAGGCCTTGGGTTACATCTTCAGAGCCAAGTGATGTGCAATAAGTGTTGTTTTCGTTCAACAACCCCTCGCTAATTGGGTAATTAGTGGATTTCGCGACGAGATAAATCATTTTATGTGTTTAAAATGAAAATATGGCGTTTATCGGGCCGAGGAACAGTGTGCCAGTCATCAGGGACAGCCTGCATACACCGGCGTACGAGGTGAGTGAACTTTGGTGTTTGACATAATATAAATATGCCTTACTTTAACAGGTCTTCTATAGCGTATTATGGAAAGGGTATGCCCCTTTCCATAATACGCCCAAGCGTACCCCTACCTCAGGTTATAACAGATTCGAAAACTTTCTCTCTCGTTCATTCAAATTTGACATTAGTCCGCTACAACTAACGTCAAATTGGAATGACGTTTATTCAAAGTTTCTAAACCCGCTGGTCTCAAATTAAAATTATCTCTTGAACTATGAATTCAGAAACTCAGTAGTATTTTGTAAGTTGTGTTCTAAGTTGTTTGGCAAAGGCTGTAGTCATTGACAAGAATAGGCCTGTTGCCGTAAAAAATGTAATTAATCCGTCTTTTAGTTTTTTTTTTCAATTCTCGTTAAAATTACGCGTGACGTCAAAGAGTTGAGTTTTTCGCACTGAGTGACGTCAAAGACCTCCACTCCTATATTTTGATGCCTTGTATCTTTGCTATTTTGTTTAAATAAAAAAAGAAAAAATGCGTGTCCAATATATGACCCTAGAAACATCCATAAACCACCACTGAAACTAGCGCCGCGGCGCTTGCGTCACGGCTAATGCTGAGTGGTCACCCTTTTGGTGCATTACCCTATAGTGTATGTGTTACTATGTTAGATGTGCCTATAAATAAATATAAAAGAAATTATTGTAGACAATCCTAAAACAAAATTTAGTGATTGGGCTACCAAAGGTATTTATACAAGCAGAAGAAAGTTATTTGATCTATATGAATCCAAGGCTCATTCCAAGGATGACAGATTCATAGAATATGTTAGAAATTACTCAAAATTATTTAAAAAGGTTTGTGCTATAGCCAAAAGAAATTATTTGAAAGAAAAAATTAGAAATTCCAATAATAAAGTTAAAGCCACTTGGAAAATAATTAATAAAGAGACTTGTAAAATAAAATCACATAATAACAAGATCTCTCTTAAAGTAGGTAGTAATCACCTTAGAACTGATGCAGAAGTAGCAAATGAATTTGAAAACTACTTCTCTAATATACCTATATCAGTTACAAGTAAAGTAAAGTCATGTGTACATCTGGCTCAGTCTTTTCTTAAGGACAAAGTAAGTACATGCCAAATCTCATTTAAATTTTCTCATATAGATTTCATCACTATATTAGAGACCTTTAAAGAATTAAATTTAAAAAAGACTGAAGACTTATGGGGAATCTCAGTTGTGGTTCTAAAAACAATTATACCCACTATCGCCCCACATTTGGCTATAATATTTAACGAGTGCGTAAATTTAGGCCAGTTTCCAAATTTAATGAAGTGTAGCAAAATTGTTCCATTATTTAAATCGGGACAAAAAAGTGACCCTTCAAATTTTCGACCTATTTCTATATTGCCAGCACTTAGCAAAATCTTTGAGAAAATAATTTTTAACCAGCTTGTATCTCACTTTAAGGAAAATAAATTGTTGCATGAAAAACAATTTGGCTTCACTAGAGGTAAGTCCACTACCGATGCAGGAGTGGCTCTCATGAAACATATCTTTGACGCATGGGAAAGAAAGCAGGATGCCATAGGTATTTTCTGCGATTTGTCAAAAGCATTCGATTGTGTTGAACATACTACTTTACTTATGAAATTACAGCATTATGGTGTCTCAGATGTTGCGCTAAATTTGTTGCAGTCTTACCTTACAGACAGAATACAGAAGGTTGTAGTAAATGGAGTTGAGTCTCCAGGCGCCCTTCTACGTATGGGGGTGCCCCAAGGCTCAATATTAGGACCCTTACTTTTTTTAATATATATTAATGACCTTCCATATTTTGTTGAAGGTTTATGCGAAACAGTGCTGTTTGCTGACGATACTTCTTTGATTTTTAAAGTTGACAGACACAAGGAGGTTTCCGTCGAAGTGAATAGTGCTCTTTCCCAAGTTCTGCTTTGGTTTGATACGAATAATCTTTTGTTAAATTCTAATAAAACCAAATGCGTTAAATTCACAATGCCAAATGTGAGGCAAAGTAATACTAATATAGTTATAAATAATGAACAAATTGAATGTGTCAACTCGACCACTTTTCTGGGTGTAACGTTAGATTATAAATTACAGTGGGCTCCTCATATAACCGCCTTGGCTGGAAGACTCAGTTCGGCTGCATATGCTGTTAAAAAAATTAGGAACCTAACAGACATTGAAACAGCAAGACTTGTTTATTTTAGTTATTTCCATAGTATCATGGCGTATGGTCTGCTTCTGTGGGGATCAGCTGCTGATATCCAAACCATTTTTGTGTTGCAGAAGAGGGCCATTCGTTTCTTGTATGGACTTAACTCGCGTGCTTCACTTAGAGAATTATTTAAAGAAATTAATGTTTTGACTGTAGTATCACAATACATATTTGACTGTATTGTGCACGTACGAAAGAATATTCATCTTTACAAAAGAAATGCTGATTGCCATAAATTTAACACGAGAAACAAGAACAAACTTGCTGTTCCAAATCTCAGGCTGCATAAGACTGGCAATTCGTTTGCTGGGCTAAGTGTAAAATTCTTTAACAAAGTACCACAGAATATTGTTGAATTACCAATACATAGGTTTAAGTCTCATATTAAGTCATGTCTTATGAAAAAAGGATATTATAAAATACAAGACTTCCTAGACGATAATATTACATGGACATAATGAGCTGCTCGCCTGCACTTAACAAATATTGTATTAATGTATGACATCAACCTGTATAATGATTATGTATATTTTTGAAAAAAGCCAAAATTGATGAGTTTCTTGCGGCACTTCTTCTCATCAGGCCTCATCCTTATCACGTCGAAGTGCTAGTAGGGAAAAAAAAGTTTGACGTGCAAAAGAATTTACTTGTAAATCTACTTGCAGAAATAAATTATTTTATTTTATTTTATTTTATTTTATACCTACCTACGTTTTTTACCTTTATGTTGCTGTTAAAATTGGCATGTATTGTTATGCACTAAATAAACGTTTTTTCTTTCTTTCTTTCATAAAGATCAGTGGATATCGTGTGCCCAGTCCATAGGCGGCGGTTACCGTTTAACATCCGCCAGGCCAATAGCTTATTTATCAATCAATAAAAAAAATGTGGAGCCGCGCTCGAGCAGTATTTAAATAAGAAAGCATGCAAATAATGCGATCGTATCACAGTCAATATATATTAGTGATTTGGATCGGATGATTTCTAGTTTATGTGAAAGTGATAGTTGTATAATTAAAATTGCGTAAGGTATGCTATAATAAACTCTTTGATTTTCTAATAAGGCATGGTTTAATGAATATTGAAAGTTGGGGCAATATTATTTTAATTTATACTTTTTTATTAGGCTGATAGATTGCAGTCTAGCATGGCAGCGGCTCTTAACAGGAATTTATCGCTTAGGCGCCAGGGGTCTACTTCGCAAATATCAAACTTCTTTTTATACCTACTTCTATGTTTTCCTACTTCGCAAATCGCCTACTTATCGAACAGTCTTTTTCGCATTCAGCCTACTTTTCAATTGAACTACTTTGCAAACCGACTACTATTTTCTGTAATGACATCTTCGGACAGATAATAACAGAATTTATTGATGCCTGTCTCTTACCACAGCAACTTGGGTTCTTCTTTTTAACCCCCGACGCAAAAACGACGGGTGTTATAAGTTTAACGAGTCTGTGTGTGTATAAAATACTAGGGATCATCAAAATGCATGTGGCATCGTAGCTCCCAAACGGATGATCCGATTTTAATGCGGTTTTTTTTTACTTATCATCTGGTGAAGAGGGAATCACCATGCTTTGATTATCATCAGTCTGTCGCAGTTCAAAGCTGGACACAGGCCTCTCCAATTGTTCATTTGGTAATCCCTACCTTCGGAACCAAGGGTCGAAGGTTCAGTCCCCTCCCCAGACAAACATTCTTGTGATGGGCTTTTGTGTTTGCTTGTGTGTCTGGGTGTTCGTATTTATGTTTGAGTATTTGTTCATTGTTCTGGTACCTGTAGCACAAGTGCTCAAGCTACTTACTTTGGGATTAAAGCAATCTCACAACATCACATACTTACATTGCTCCGATCCCAAAGTAAATAGCTTAAGCACTTGTATTATGGGTATCAACAAAGACCACAAATATACTTATAGTACAAATATAAACACAACACACACGGAACAAACACAAATGTTCATCACACGAATGTTTTTCCCTAGTGGGAATCGAACACACGACTCTTGGCTCTTGGTTGGGAAGGCAGGGGTCACTACCAATTGAGCCACCGAGCCAGCCAGTATGTAATGTAGTCTGATATCATTATATTTATCTCACTATACTCGTATCTATCGTCCACTTCGTTGGTGGGTGTATCACGCTGCGTTTCATATGGAAAGATCTCTAATCAAGGAATTTTCTGTCCCAATTACATACAATAACTGTTCCGAATCGCCTTATTGAACCAGCCCATTGGGCAAGCAAAAGTTTATGTGGGTAGGTGTGCATTACATTTACAATGTCAGAAGGATATATTAACATATACAAGGACCCTGAAAACCTTACCCCCCTTTTGGGCAGTCATGTAGAAACAACTACTCCGTAATCGGTTACGGTTAATGATTTGTTTACAAATTTCAAATGACCTTGTGACTACAACCTGACCAAATGGACCATATCGCTATGATAATGTCTAAATGTGACCTACAAATGACCAAATAGCGCCGAACTAGTGTTGTCATCTATTTTTGCCGCTATGAGATCAGCGGACATAATGTGTTTAACCATAAAGCAGCGAATGACGTTTTAAATTGGTGTAAGGAGGGCGTGGGTGGGATATGGCCATAGCATAGGCAAATAACGGCAGTAACACGGAAAACAGACTGGATCAAATCAAAATATTCTTTCTTTAAATATGCGTACCAGCCATGGTGTTGCAGACGTCCACAGGCTGCGGTAACAACTCGTCATCATCATCATCAGCCTATTGCAGTCCACTGCTGGACATAGGCCTCTCCAGTTGTTCGCCACCTAGGGCAAACTTCTGGAGGATATACCCATAATCGCCACGCTGGGCAGGCGGGTTGGCGATCGCAGGGCGAAGCTTCTTGCTCCGGTGACGCTGCTGCCCGTCATCGGCCTATAGTGAAAGTGATGTAACGTGTGTGTAACCTACCTAGCAGTATGTATGAACTATTATCGGCATTTATCTACTTATATTATATTTAATTATTAGCCTTCCGTCTCTATATGGCGACCGTGACAGGACTCGAACCTGCAATCTTCGAAACAAGCGAAAAATGTTGTGCCTTGTGTCAATAGTGTTAGTGAATCTCAACAACGATGCCACTACTTCCCATCACCAGTGACGATGTTTCACCTCAGCACGCTGAACATTATTTTGGCGGCGATTTTCAGTGAAAGTGATGTAACGTGTGTGTAACCTACCTAGCAGTATGTATGAACTATTATCGGCATTTATCTACTTATATTATATTTAATTATTAGCCTTCCGTCTCTATAGGCCTGTGGTATTTAGCTACGCCTTCTATCGTGATGGTTTTACCGCCACCAGTCGGTTTGCCAGAGTCTCGTTTGTTGTTCGGCAGGATGCACCACAGGCAGGTGAGGATGGCTCGGAGCGAAAAGGTGATAAGTCGCTCCCTTACAACCTCTCAACATCAGGCTTATTTGCCACCATAGGAAAAAATAGTTAAAAAAAAGCACTTGTATCTTTATCAAAAGTAATTCTATAAGCGGTTCGGATCTCCGGGCTCATAAATACCGGCTTGAAATTACGCAATTGCTATTTAATAGGCTATGGCTAAAAATTGTAATTAGTCAGTCTTTTAGCTTATTCAAAAATAAAAGACACGTATTTTTCCTTTTTTCATTCAAATAAACAATAGCAAAGATACAAGGCATCAAAAGTTAGGAATGGGAGTCTTTGACGTCACTCGCTCCCGTAAAAATGCCTCACCGAGTGACGTCACGCGTGATTTCAACGGGCTATAACTTTGTAATTTTAGTCTAATTTGCAAATAAAAAAATATGCGTCTTTTATTTTTGAATAAGCTAAAAGACGGATTAATTACAATTTTTAGCCATAATAGCCTATTAATTAGCAAATTGTCTCTGAAGAAGGAATAGATAGTGTACCATGTTTGTGCAACTATTGCACGTGTAATTGTGTACGTTTTGAATATTTGGCTAGACAACAGAGAATTATGATAACCTAGTTCCTAGAATAGGTATTGCTTTCATTTAAATATCTTTTTTGTACAGTTGTTCAACATAAGATTGGTTGCTTTGGCTCTTAATTAGATCAAGAGGATGGAATTATTAAACTTCGTAACTATGTGTGCATTTCTAGACCCTTCGTTGTTTTGTTGTGTTTGATAAACACTAGTTCTTTATTAGTTACTTAACTTGCTAAGATTGGGATCGAACCAATTAGTGTAACTTACAATCTCGTACTGTTGTGACGCAACCGTTCATTAAACCATAACCCTTCCTATTACCGCAGTCGGGTAAAAACGTGAGAGTTGTCATGGATACCTCGTTGACATCCAACACAAATGCACTTTCTAACGTCGTATGCGATACGATATGCGATAGAGAAAGTGGGTTCGGAGATATGCGTTGAGATCGTGTATATCATAATATTGTTATAATGTCGTCAATCAAATTGGAGAACGGATCATTTTATGTTAGAAGGACACTTTTTTTTTAGTCTGCCTTTGTTGTCCCACTGCTGAGCGAAGGCCTCCCCTAAGTCACTCCACAGCTCCCGATTGTGAGCCGCCTTTTGCCAGTCTTGCAGATGGTTGTCTAAGTTATCTCGCCATCTTTTCTTTGGCCTGCCTCTCTGACGCCATCCGTCTACCGGCATTGGGTAATGATCTTAGCCCACCTTGCGGAATCCATCCTACTGACATGGCCCGCCCATTCCCATGTCAGCTTAACCGACTAAAATTCCATCCTCATCATCTCGATGGCTGGCGATCCTTGATTGTACGTTTTATGAGGAACTTCTTAACTCGCGCCTCGGTTTTGTGGAACCAACTTCCTGCGACAGTCTTTCTGAACAGCTACGACTTGGGTACCTTCAAGAAAAGAGCGTATTCATATTTAACTCGGTTAGAGTTGCGGGTGTCCATGGGCGGTGTCGACTGCTTACCATCAGGCATCACACTTGCTCGTCTGCCGCCTCTCGCATTGACTACCTACATTACAAGTATAGGTCGCTGAATGCACAGTGTTTTTTATGGTTTCATAAGGCATATGGCCAGCAGTGGACTGATACAGAAAATCTGTAGTAGTGGTATTAGTAAATCTAAAGTCATTTGAAGTATAATACACAAATACACCCAAAATAAGTTTCTGTCTTAAGGTGTAACTGTGTGGCCTATGATGTCCTCACATATCCTACGGACGAACAAGTCGTACTGAATTAAACGCTTTTACGATTGGGTTTATATGCATTTTAAATTATACTAAACTGCTCATGACTGCATCTCTTCATTTGTGCCAACGATGCAGACGAATACTTGTAGAAATGTGCACTTTATAAATATTACTAGCTTTATAAATATTTTGATTCGTGATGGAATGTTGTCCACGCTCCACAGTGAAACGGTGACATCGCAACCCAGCACGTGTGTCTGTGTATTCATGTATGTTTGTCCGTTATTATCTCAAGAACTACTGGACGCATTTTCACGCTGTTTTCGTCGGTCAACAGGTTGTTCCGTGGGGAAGGTTTTTATCTAAATGTTATGTTAATTCTAGATTTCATCCTTATCATCTTGATAGTTGTCTTCCACGGTGCGTGTTTTCTGCCTCGTGCAACCGGTCTTTGGAATCAGCTTCCGGCTGATATTTTTCCGAGTGGATATGACTTTGGGACCTTCAAGAAGCGAGCCTATAGATTTCTCAAGGGCCGGCAACGCACCTGTGACTCCCCTGGTGTTGCGGTGTCTATGGGCTGAAGTGATCACTTACCATCAGGTGACTTTCAGGCCCGTTTGCCCCCTCTATCATAAAAAAAATGTCTTAATTGTTTGAAATATGACTGGGATAGAATCTGTCGCAAAGAATCAAGTCTGGAAGATTTATTTCGGTTAATGTATTTATATTATAGACTTTTATATCTCCATAAAGCGCATTACATTCATACTTGCTTCTTATCAGCCCAATGGCAGACTGGCAGATAATGCCTATGCGGCTTTTAGCCCGCCTTTTGTATACTATTTTATTGTTTAAAATCAGAATGTTTATTATCTACCCAGACGGATCACGGTATTAAAGATATATTGTATTGGTTACATTAGCAGCAAACCACACGTAATTACGACGACGAAAGACGTAATTACTAAGACGAAACGTTAATTTCAATTTAATAACGAAAATGGTTGTTATTATATTAAGTTACATTTAATTTAACCTACAAGAGTTGATTGACAGAAGTGTTGAGAGTCGTAATGTATGTTTAATTATAATATGTCTGTGTTATATTGTTAGGGCTTGTGTCAATGTGTTTTGAATGATTCTTAAAGAGCACATTACAATCATCATCATCATCTCGCGGTCCATTGGTGGGCATAGGCCTCTTTTTAGGGTTCCGTAGCCAAAATGGCAAAAACGGGACCCTTATAGATTCGTCATGTCTGTCTGTCCGTCCGTATGTCACAGCCAGTTTATTCCGAAACTATAAGAGCCACATTATTAGATGAGTAGATGTATTCTGTTAACCGCATTATGATTTTAAAATAAAATCAGAAAAAAATCCAAAATTTTTGGGGTTCCCCATACCTAGAACTGAAACTCATTTTTTTTTTTACATCAAACCTATTCGTGTGTGGTATCTATGGATAGGTATTTGAAAATGATGTTGAAGTTCCTAACATCATTTTTTTTCTAAACTGAATAGTTTGCGCGAGAGACTCTTCCAAAGTGGTAAAATGTCCCCCCCCCCAAACTTCTAAAATATGGGCATGATTATACTTGACTATAGTATAGTATTACTATGAAAACTACTAACGAAAATTGGTTTGAATGAAATCTAGACAGTAGTTTTTTGTCGGAACCCTACGTGCGCGAGTCCGACTCGCACTTGGCCGGTTTTTTCTAAATGACTGCAATGATAGCCAAGGTGGCTTTGTCACCATCACCTGACTGTTGGAGTAGCGGAAGGCTCTCACCCATAGGGGCATAGACCTCTCCACTAACTTACATGATGTTGTTATTATGATTTTTAAGCACAGTACTTATCTGTGAACTACGCTTTGCATTACATAATTGTGTGTGTATATGATCTATGAGCTTTTAATGATTGATGCTTACGCAATCGTGTGCGGTTCCCATCGAAATTGTTGTTGTAATAACTAAATACAATAACATACACAGACACAACTCAACTCGACATACAAATGTTACCAAACATCCACTTATCATCGTTAGTTTGGATAAACAGATAGAATATTCGTATTGTATAGTATACGAGAGGTAGGGCATAGCGAATCTTCGCTCGAATTGAGCCGCCGTCCGGGGAAGGACCTCCACCCTATAGAATACTGCAGTCGAATGACCTCTGGGTCGTGTTTCTGCCGGTGAGTAGGGTTTCCGGAGCTCGAGGGGGTTAGGGTTGGGCCGGCATGGCGGTAGCAACTGACAGGTGACTGACCAGTTACTTGCCCATTGTCACAGAGACTTGGGCTTCTCTTTCGCTTTCCATCAGGCGTAGGGAAGCCATTACGTCATGCTAGTATAAAAAAAAATACCGGCTGACTGACTCCTGCAGACTCCCTCCGAGAGACGACATCAACTTGTAACGACAGTTTCGTTGTAAACGACGTCGTTCCCGCCTCGACTTTACTGTCAGTGGTATGTCAAATGTCGCACAAAACACATGTTACAAAGTGACATAACTCGTTACAAAGTGTGCCAGTCAGCTAGCACGCCCACAAGCGTGGAGAATGCTTTATGCCGGACAAATGCTTCAACGGTTGCCCAATGGCGGAGTTAGCTATGGAATTGTGTGTCTCAGGTGTTTATGATTCGTGGAATTCCATACTTTGGAATACAGAAACACATAGAAATGACACCAAAGGACAAGCAGAAAATTTATCACACAGCCATACTGGCCGCCATATAAACTCTGACGCCTAAACTGGGAATGGGTATAGCTTACCCTAAGTGTTGCGGAGGTCTGAGGGCAGTCGCTCTGTGTAAAAGCTTAGCCCTCGCCAAATCTCTCAGTTTGGGAAGCCGACCCTGAGACAATCGGGAAAATAAAATAAATAAATAACCGAACTTGTATTATGGGTACTAGACAACTGATAAGCTTACTTAGATACATTTTTTTTAAATAAATACATATTATACATAGAAAACAAGGAAAAAGGCTAGGATGATGATGACAGCCATACTGGCCGGCAAGATGCTTTGGTAACAAATGTACTAGTTAGTTTGAAGTTAGTTAGTTGAAGGGCCGGTTTCCGCAATATGACTGAGCGCCTATTTTGCGTACAAATGCACTAAATCTAGGTATGAAGTTTGAAATCATTTTGGTGTGGCTATGTTTAGCCGACTGGGGTTTTGAATGCAGAACTCCTTGTTTGTAAGCGATCATGGGACCATAGATGTCATCAAAAGGTATAGTAATTTACTATGATTAGGTATAGGAATATACATAATATGTAAAGTAATATACAACTATTATAATATAACTTAAAACAGACGGTAAGTTTACATATTTTTTCTAAGATCAGTAAATAAATTTCAACGTTATAAATATACATAAAATAATTATCATATAATGTAAAAGTTTTACAATTTTGTCCGTACAATTGTACATCAATTAACAAATATACTGTCTTTTATTGCACGCAATTAATTGCAACTAGTTAATAATTTATCGGACGTGTAATAAATCATTAAATCAACGCAAATAAATAAATAATGTATGAGATTGAGTAATTGATACTTAATAATTTCAAAGTTTGTTATGTCATTCGTATATAAAAATTACTACGGCTCGTTGATGTGAGTCAGAGATCTCGAATTCGAGTTCTGTTAAGTCAACAAATGTGTCTGAAAATGCACATGTAGTCGACGTTTAATAAACTTTACGAGTATCTTCTTGAGATAACGGCATTATAGGCATCCGTAGATCCACCCACCACCTACATGTCAATTCCCGTGAACAATTGCATAAAGTCCATTTTTTATAAGTCCATCCACTATACTAGGCCTATTTCTGATAATGTCGAGAGAAAATTGGCAAAATATTTTGACAAAGTTACTTTAAAACTACTCTTCTAAACAAATTAAAGCATATGTACCTACTAGTAATAGAACGACCATGCCTGATCAACTACCCATAATACATCTAGATATTTTGACAGATAGGTTTACACCAGACCACCAGACCCAGGGAACTCCCCTGGCTAACAGTCTGAAAGATGGTTGACTGAATAATTTCAGTTTTCAGTTAGGTATAGCTCCAACTAATAGAAGTATGGGATCTCCAATTAGAATAACTTTAAGAACATTTGTGTAAGTATTTGGATCAGGAAATAATTTAGGACAAGAATTCGAGCTAGGTATTGGTCCGAACAAGTGATGTAGCGAGTAATTTAGTAATACGCTAGGATATTCTAAAGAACCGACAGACCTGTTGCGTGTCGGATTAACAAACTCATAACTTATGGAATATTCACATCCCACCTGTACGTCTTGAGCTTAAAAGCATTTCTTGAATAAACATGATAAATACGCGTAAATCTATTTACAAATTAGCGTTAGGTAGCCGAAGCTATGTCGGAAGTAGCCCACGCGAATGCCAATGCCTTACCCGACCGCTGTGTGGTATGCCGGTCGCCGTGGCCTTCTGAACATAGCATTCTGTCGTTTGTCTACGTTGTTTGGCAGATAATGATCCTTGAAAGGGATAGTTTCCTAGACGTCTAGGTAGTTTTACTTAAGAAGTCTCATCGCCATTTGGTCGATCCTCGTTATGCCTTATCTATCAAGAACATCACACAATATTGACTAATGTTTTTTTTTAATAAGGCACGGCGGACCAAGTGAGCAGGATTGATTTTGCAAGGTAGACTAGGATCATCACCCAATGGCAGCCGCGTGGACAATCTTACTTAGGCAATCACCTGCAGGACAGGCCAAATGTAGCTGGTAGCCTGGGGCTGTGGAGACATTTAGGGGAGGCCTACGCCCAGCAGTGGGGCAAGGGCTAATTAAAAAAACAGCCTAGCGGCGTCCCATCGCCTGATGGAAAACGAAAGAGAGACCTAATGAAATCAATCACTTTTCCGTTGACACCAAGATTATTCTGGTTAAGTGGCTATACGCTGACTGATCCCGGAACGCGACCTAACCTAAATCAGTTAATAGTGACGTCACGCTTATGTATCAGTTTGTGAGAAGCGTTTTGGGCAGGTTCCTATTTCAAAATTTGTGCTTTTCATCCTAGCGGAGTAATTTTTTCACCAATGTATTTGTTGTTGATTGGACATCAAAATGTTTCTATTGAACGAATGACTGCTTCTTTTCCCATCAAGTTATGTGCGTGATGGAACAGTGTTCAACATGTCTGCTGAACTCTTGCGCTATATCTTCTGCACGCTAGTCTCCTTGCTGCCCGTGGCCGAAATTCGGTCAGAAGAGTATTACTACATTATCCAGTCAGTTGGTCGTTAAGCCACGGCCACGCGTGGGCTCAGTATGCCGTATCGAAAGCGGCTAGACGTTACGACATGGCACTTATGTTAAATGGGCTCGGTTACCAAAGGGTAGTAGTAACTACCTATATGTTTGTTCTTTTGTGCTATAATTTCATTGGTGTAACAAAATCTAGGCAATATTTTGCCAGCTGAAAATGAAAATTATCTTTATTCAAGTAGGCGTATGACAACCACTTATGAATCGTCAAACTATGCAAGTACAAATAATGAGTAGATTCATTCACCGTGTTCGGAAGGTATGTAAGGGAGCGGCCTATCATCATTTCGCTTCATGCCAACCTCACCTGTTCGTGGTGCATCCTGCCAAATAACAAACGAGGCGCTGGCAATAGACTGGTGGCGGTATAACCACCGACTGAAGGCGTTGCTAAATACCACAGACCGATGACGGGCAGCAGCGTCACCGGAACGAGAAGCTACGCTCTGCGATCGCCAACCCGCCTGCCCAGCGTGGCGATTATGGGTATATGTATGGTGGCTTCTTCAATTGACGCTAAAGTTGCGCATCTCAACGACTCCATACTTTCTCTCTTCAATAAGCATGCCCCTCTTCGTCAAGTAAAGCTCAAACGTCCACCTGCACCTTGGATCACTAGAGGAGTACGCGCAGCGATGACACGACGAGACCGGGCGTTTCGTAAATTCAAGCGGGATCGTTCCGATATTAACTGGGCACATTTCAAAAATGCTAGAAATCGTTGTAATCAGATGGTGAGAGCAGCCAAACGGAGGTACATACACGAACATGTTATAGATTCCTCTTCGGCTCAATTATGGAAGTTTCTCAAAAGTTTGGGTATTGGCAAGCGCCAAACCCAACTTTCCTGCTCGTCTTTTACTCCTGATGACCTAAATCTCCATTTCTCAACCACAGTGACACTTGACAGGTCCACTAGATCTCAAACTATTACCGAAATATCTTCCATGCCGCCACTTCTTTTAGAGCCATTTTCGCTGACCGAGGTATTTGTAGATGAGACAAGGAAGTATATCCTCTCCGTTAAATCAAAGGCCACTGGCTGTGACGGCGTTAGCCGAGCCATGGTGCTTATTCTTCTCGATATCCTTCTCCCTGTCATCACGCATATCCTTAACTTTTCTTTACGTACGGGGGAATTTCCCTCACTATGGCGAAAGGCCTACGTCATCCCGCTCCCAAAAATCCCTTCTCCTGCTACCCTTAATAACTTCAGACCTATTTCCATACTTCCTTTCTTGTCGAAGATCCTTGAATTAGCAGTACATTCCCAACTTTCAAAATTCATATTTAAAAATAATTTGTTGAGTAAATTCCAATCTGGCTTCCGCCCCGGACACAGCACCAGTACAGCCTTGTTGAAAGTTACCGAGGACATCAGGCAGGGTATGGAGGGTGGCTTGATTACCGTACTAATTTTAATTGATTTTTCCAACGCATTCAATACGGTTGATCATGCTATTTTTCTGTCCTTGCTCACTCGTCTTAACTCATCTTCCACAACCATCGATTGGTTCTCGTCGTACCTCGGTGGCCGCCAACAGGCTGTCAAGATCGATCAGGCACTTTCCCGATGGTGTAACCTTGCTACTGGTGTCCCTCAGGGGGGCATACTATCGCCTCTTCTATTTTCTTTTTTCATAAATTCAATTACTTCATGTCTTGTCTCTTCTCACCATTTGTATGCAGACGATCTGCAGCTGTATCAGCAGAGCACGGTGTGTGATATCAACGTGACCATCGAGAGTATAAATAATGATCTCCGCCTCATTGCTGACTGGTCGGATCGGTATGGAGTAGCTGTGAACCCTGACAAGTGTCAGGCGATTATCGTGGGTAGTGCACACCAATTACGAAATTTGGACACTGCTACTGTTTTTCCAATCCTGTACCGTGGTGCTACTATTCCGTATTGCGCTACTGTGAAGGATCTCGGCCTACACATCGATTCCACCCTTAGCTGGTCTAAGCATATCGACGAGGTCAGCCGAAAGGTCACCGCTGCGTTGTGCTCTCTCTATCGGTTTAAACATTTCTTGCCTATTAATACCAAAGTGTCACTCATTCAGTCCTTGATACTTCCTATAATCGACTATGCTGATGTGTGTTGTCCTGACCTCAATCAATGTTTTATCAACAAGCTAGATCGTATCCAAAACAACTGTATACGTTTCATATTTGGCCTTCGTAAATTTGATCATATTTCTTCTTTCCGTATACAGCTTCACTGGTTGCCTATTTCTTTACGTCGTAATATTCATATTCTCTCTACGCTTTATTCGGTTCTTCATAATCCAAACTTTCCCACTTATCTTAAGACTATGTTTCAATTTCTTAGCTCGACACACACTCGGGAACTTCGCTCTTCAAGCAACTCTCTCCTAGCCATTCCTTTACACCACTCGAGCTTCGTCTCCAACTCCTTTTGCGTGCAGGCGGTCAGACTCTGGAACGGACTACCCGAAAGCATCCGTAGTGCTCCGAGCAGGGCATCATTCAAAATAAGGCTCCAAAAATATTATTGGCTCCAACATTCGGTGCAATAGTTCCTTCTATCAGTCGTCGTTCTAATGTATATTATTTTTTATAAGTATGTCTTGTCTATAGTATAATGTATAAATATTTATTTATTAGTCTATTTTATTCACAATTATGGATTATAAAATATGTATGTTATTATAAAACTATATTATATTTATTTCTATATAAATGAATATCTATATACATGTATTTTTTTTTATTATGTACGTATTATTATATTGTATTACTTTAATATTTATTGTTGTTCTATTATATTAATTTTCAAATTTTGTTTTTCAAACAAACTTTTTTGGCACACTACCCTATTGCTAGTTTCTGCTTAGCCCAATGGTTGACTGGTAGAGAATGCCTATGTGGCATTAAGTCCGCCTTTTGTACACTACTTTACTGTGCAATAAAGATTAAATAAATAAATAAATAAATAAATATATCCTCCAGATGTTTGCCCTAGGTGGCGAACAACTGGAGAGGCCTATGTCCAGCAGTGGACTGCAATAGGCTGTTGATGATGATGATGTTCAGAAGGTCGTTTTCTACCGAGAAGAACCGGCATGAAACTCGATAGCTACCTACTCTCTTTCATCGCCAAAATTCTTGCCCAGTATGGCGATTAACAACTGGAGAGGCCTATGTTCAATAGGCTAATGATGAAATCATAAATTCATCTTACATCAAACCCTTCACATCAAAATCAATGTTCAGAGTACACCGAAACACAATTTTAATTTCAATAATTACTTCATAGCTTGCTTTCGAATACTATAAAGTTATTAAATGAAATTGAAGACTTTCGCTTTCACCGGTCGCTCGATAGATCGGCCGATAGATCTGGAGCGGCGATATAGTTAACGAGTTTGAACAATATTATCACCTGCCACTTTTTTGTTAATGCCAATCGGACCTCTGTAATAAATAATGTATTTTTACCTAACACTGTCGCGTGATATAATGTTAACAGAACAATAATTCAAATGAGAAAATTATTCATCTGTTTGCTTATTGAGAGCCAAGAAAGCAAACCCCACTATTTTTTTATGACAGAGGGGTTAAACGGGTCTGAAGGTCACCCGATGGTAAGTGATCACTTCAGCCTTTAACCTTTAGCTGGTGACGTGATTTTAATTTTACGTAAGCACTGACGTGGGGGCTTCAGAGGCCCGTACTTAAAAATGATTTTTTTTTGAAGCTAGAGGTTTAATTTGTCCTGGTATTTTATAATTACATTAAATAAATATAGTTCTAATAAAACAAACAAAATTATGAAACGTTTTTAATTAAAATAAGTCTTCTTTTTAACAATTAAATTAAAGTTAATATTTTTTAGACAGAAATGACTTGAGATCAGAAATCACCTTAAATGCTTTATTTTTTTCAACAAAACAAACAAATTAAACGTTATTATAAAAGTTCAATAAGAACTGTAATAAACTAAATAATAAAGAACCGTGGTACTATAGAGAAAATAAAAAACTGCAAGGCATGAAATCCCACAATTTACGCACAATCTGGGCAAACTTCCTTCGCGCATTGAAAGCAAAGATGCTTTTTACATTATGTAACAAGTATGTGTAGACTTCCTCTGGAGCTTCAGTGGACACGTATGGTACCTTCTCCTTTGTTTTACGTCGTCTGCTGGAACTTCTGGACTCTCAGGCATAGCAGATCCTAACACTCGCGTCAAACTACCAACAGATGACAGTGGAACATCGTCTTCCCATATTACTTGTTGCTCATCATGTTCTTCGGATCCTAAGTTAGTGTAAAAATCTACGTCATGACCTCTTAACCGCTAGAATCCTCATAATGAGGGTTTTTTTTAAAAAAAAATCAGAAATGCCATCACATGGGCAGCAGGTCCGACTGGAAGTAATTGGTTAATTCTGATATGGCACTGACATTTACATAGCAACTGACCAATCACATGAATGCTGGCCGCAGGCTTACATGACACCATCTATCGGATATTTCATTTTGAAACACCCTCATTGTTCAAGTCAGACCCAAAATTACTATCACTGAGCATAGCAAATCTTCCATATATACTAATATGTAGGCTATCATCCTTATTGGATGACCGTTTTCTTCCGGATGATGTACTAGGTTCCATTTTAGAAAAGCTAATCAAATATTGAAAGAAAAAACACAAAAAATGAACATAAAGCACTTTTCAAAAAGTTACGTAAATACTGACGTGGGGTCTGAGAGGCCCACAAAAAACTTTAAAACGAATTTACTCACCGAATTTGCGTGCGACAACACATTCACCACTTTAATGGCCTCTAGCTGACTAAACTTGAAGGTACTAGAAGTCGCATATGCGTAGCATGCGAGAGAGGAGAGTAATTCAATATTTTTACTTTGGCTAGGCCTGAGCGGCCCCCACGTCACCAGTTAAAGGTTAAACATCACAACACCAGGGGAATTGGGATGATGACTAAAAAATAATTTAATGTCCATCAGATAGATTAATGAAAAATATTGGATACGTATTTTTTATTTTGCCTCTTGTTCAAAAACTTACGAAGATACATTGATTTTAAATGTCACATGACGTCACGTTAGAGTACAAAATATACTCTAACGTGACGTAGTTAGCCCCCACTCCGTAACTTTAATGCGCTATATCTAAGTATTTTCTTGTTATTTCTACAAAACAAAAAATACGGGTCTTATATTTTTTTATTATCTAAGAGACGGACTAATTATTTTCTTCATTTTCATACCTTGTCATCATCCGTATTAGCCTACGTCAAGCGTTGCCGGCCCTTTATAAAGTAACTGGGCTAATTATTTTCTTTTTCATACCATATCTTAATTTTTTTAAATTGACAATGATGATTAAACTACTTCTAAAACACTAAATTTACTTTCAAGGATACAATGGGGTACTTGGGCCTTGGTTACTTGCTCGTTGCTGCAGCGACTTGGGCGTTTTTTACTCACCATCAGACGAACAGAAGCCTCTAAGTTAGACTATTATAATCATAAAAGTTCAGGCCATTTCTCGTTTCAATTATATTTAGCAATTACAAATACAATCATATTTTATCGCTTCAATGTAAGTGGTTTCAAAAGACAATTTAGCCATGAAATAAAGTATCTAATAGCTTAATAAACTCGTCTGTTTATTTGTCAGTTGTGTAAGTCAGGTGTTACGTTCACCATCTGCCTTAAAATAGTGCTTTTATTGTGAATTCGTTGTAATATAGTATGTTTATTTGCATACGAATCGCGTAGTTTTATTCACCTGCCTTTTTATGTACTGTGCTATTTCTGAAATTCCAATAACTTTTTAACCATATTCAATGTATGATAGCTTGTATCACTTGCGTGGAATTTTAGTTGTGGACATTCCGTTCTCGACGTTACGAGTTGTATTTTTAATGGAAGCCTAATCGTTATTCCTATTTTCCATAACCTGCCGGTGAATCAGTATTCTCAAAATCGGTTTTGCCGTTTCGGAGATGTTGAACAAACTCGCAGACTACAGACGGGAATAATATTTTTGTGTTGCCATAGGTATAGATTAAAAAAAAGTATAGAGGTAATATTATAAAAATATCCGTGTGGTTTCCAGATTTAGATTAGGACCACCCCATCTCATTCGGTGGGTTTTTTTTTATTATATTATAGCACGTCAAAATGACTGCGTTCTGCCTGATGTTAAGCAAACGACGAAGTCCAAAAAGTGAAAGTGATCCTCATCACACATGCTTAGTGCAATGTGGACATGCAATGCATGTGTCGCAAAAGACGACTAAGTAAATATCAGGCAATGAGATATATACCCGGTGCAACGGAAATAATGTTAAGAGAAGGGCAATGCCATTTTGCTATTTGCCAACTGCCAAATTTACCCCCTTTCAACAGTCTAGCGAATGCTAACATACACGTACTACGCAACTAAGCCCATAGACAACAGAACTGCGCGTGCGCAATCAACCAGAGACGCTAATCTATGCGCAAACAGCGCCAAGTTTCATGTGACAAGCCTGGTCTAGTTCCTGAGCAAACATCCCTTGAGCCTTGACTAGATAACGTCACATAAATATCAGATACTTTAAACTTCTTCGCTCGATTTGAGCCGCCCGTCCGGGGAAAGACCTCCACCCTATAGAATACCGCAGTCAAATGACCTCTGGGTCGTGTTTCTGCTGGTGAGTAGGGTTTCTGGAGCTCGTGGGGGGTTAGGGTTGGGCCGGCATGGCAGTGGCAACTGACAGGTAACTGACCAGTTACTTGCCCGTTGTCACAGCGACTTGGGCTTGTCTTGCGCTTTCCATCAGGCGTAGGGAAGCCATTATGTCGAGCCACTATAAAAAAAAACTTGGCTTAAAGAGCTCATACTCAACGTATACTTACTTCAAGAACTTCTTGATACCAACGATGACTACTTGACAAGAACTCATCGTTAATAGGACCATTACCTATGCAACCTCTTTTATTTGTAGATTTCCAAATAGGTTTCTCTTCAACTTACCTAAAACCATCCGGATAACATGTATTCAAACTTGTAGATTTTTTGGATTTTACGTGGTTCATGCAACCTCTAGCTTAAAAAATAATCCCATCGAAGCGTCTTAGAAAATCTTCTTCTTCGTCGTTTTCTTCATTGCCGAAGGTCGTACCTGTCCTGACCAGGCCCTGGAAGCTCTGATCACAAATATGCTAACATTGTGGTTCAGAAGGCAAGGGGAAAACACTGCACTATTTCTCCCAAGAAACCCATCTTAGAAAATACGTCGAATCAAATAAACAAAAGTAAAAAATTGAGGGTGTATTCCGATTCGTCGACATTCCACGTTTTTATCAGGTTACTCATTCGCTAGCAGACCGTAAAAAATGAAAAAAGCCGCCTCGGCAAGGTCACCAAACCTGTTCCGCGACGGACGCGCGGTCATCCTTGCGCGCGCGCAAGGACGCCGCCATCTTGGATGCGCGGCCTTGTCGGACGGGCGGAAACAGGAACGAAACTTGCTGTACAGTGGGGTATTTTTAACTTCTGACGTATAAAGAGGGGTGTTTGGTTTAACTGGCTTGATGACTCAATGACTGGTAGTCACGCCTTCTGGACTGGAAGTGGTCTCTTGTGAAATAAAGACAAATGACAGGCCATTATTGAACTCACGTCTTATTAGCTGGGACCCTCCCGGGGATGGGGCCCTCCCAAGGCAGGGGCCCTCCTGAGGCCCGTGGCAGTTTGCTGGGGCCCTCCCAAAGCAGGGGCCCTCCTGAGGCGAGGGTCCGCGGCATTTTTCTGGTCTGCTGCCCTAAAGTTACGCCAGTAGTTAAGGGTATGCTGAGATGCAGGCGGGGCACCACAGAGCAGGGCATGGGCACTCGTGTAATTTTAGAAGTTTTGATGAACTGATATTCTCTTTGTTTTTAATTTTGCTGTTATTAACCGAAACTTCTCGTTGTCAACAGATCAAATTGGAGAGCGTCCTCGGGCTGACCGTGAGCAGCAATGCGGCGCTCGACTGCGACCCCAACACCGAGCTGGTGGCGTATCCTGCAGGGTGAGTGCAGCATCTTGATAGCTTCTATGTTATCTTCAGCCAGGAGATTTGCTGAACATTCGAGAGAAGTAGGATATAGCGAATGTTCGCTTGAGTTGAGCCGCCCCCGCCCGGGAAAGTACCTCCACTCTATAGCATACCGCAGCTAATTGACCTCCAGGTCGTGCTTCTGCCTGTGAGTAGGGTTTCCGGAGCTCGAAGGGTGGTGCTGCATCGGCAGCTGGGGGTTCAGATAAACACACGTGTGATACTCCTGGTGTTGCAGGCGTCCATAGGTTGCCCGCAGAGGTTGCAGTTCTAACGCCATCTATTGTTAGTCGTGGGCCCCTTGGGTCATGGTATATTCAGGAGTTGTACCGGCTACCGTGTCCTTTTCCGAAACAGAAATACCTTCTTACACAGGACGTGTATCCCATGCAGGAAACTACCTAGCCATAAAATCTATCTTATATCAGAGGAATATCCTCCAGCTAAAGTGGGTCAAATATCTATGACGAATATCCCGGTCTTAGCTTGCGTCGGCAATATCCCCTCGATGGGGCGTGAAATGGCGGTATACGGGCACTGGTTCTCAAAGTGTTTCTAAGAGGAAATCTCCAACCGTCTAATTCCGTGACTATATCAAGGGTCCAGGGAGAACATTGTTCTACGAGTATAAGATCGACATCGTAATGGACATCATTCGGAGATCTTCTACTTCTACGATGATTACTAACTTAGGTGTTTTACCCAGAACACCCAAACCCAAGGAATTTAGTTCATTTGCCGAATGTTTCTTGAAGGCTCCCATGTCGTAGCCGTTCGGAAATACTGACGTAGAGTTGGTTCCACAAAACCGACATTTCGCGTTTCAGGTGAACGCCTCACTTAAATCTCGTATAAGCTTTGCCGGCCGCCGAAAAAACAAACAAACGGCATAGTATGGAGGCGTTCAAGACAACCGCGACACGTGACACTTTCTTAAACGAGCTCTCACACCTATGACTTGGTATTTCTAAATCGATGACTTTAGAAAACAGCTTGGGTAGTTCCTTGCTTGTGTAGTAACTTCTCTTTTGCTTACAATCAAGCAAGAAAGCTGAAAACATGATGGTGCTGTAAAAAAAAGAAGTTTGTCCACCGTTCAAAATGTTTGAGAACCTCCGTGCAAACAGATGCTGTTTCATACATCATCCGCAATATGCACTTTAGTGTGCAATACAGTGAAAAGATTATGACGTGAAGCGCTCTCCTCGGTCGGCCTGGTTCCAATGGAATAAACAAATGGAAATGGAATGGTTCTTTTCGATGGAAAGTACCTTCCGAATTTCAATATTGTCTATTTTATTTGTTCTTGGTACATACAATACTTATGATGATTGGGATATAAGGATATCGGCCTATCATTATTTCGCTCCAAGCCACCCTCACCTGCACGTGGTTCATCCTGCCGAATTACAAACGAGGCGCTGGCAACCGACTGGTGGCGGTACCATAACCATCACAATTGAAGGCGTACCCAGCGTGGTGATTATGGGCAGCATATTCTTTAGATGTTTGCCCTAAGTGGCGAACAGCTGAAGATGCCTATGTCCAGCAGTGGACTGCAATAGGCTGATAATGATGATTATCATGGGATGTAAGGAAACGACATTCATCTTTTCGCTCCTAGCCACCCTCACCTGCCTGTGGTGTATCCTGCGGAATAATAAACGTGGCTCTGACAACCGACTAATGGCGGTATCACCATGACAATTGAACGCGTAGCTAAATATTACAGGCCGATGGGCAGCAGCGTCACCGGAGCGAGAAGCTACCCCCTGCGATCGCCAGCCCACCTGCCCAGCATGGCGTTTATTATGGGTAAAGCCTCTAGATGTTTGCCTAAAGTGAGGAACAACTGGAGTGGCCTATGTCCAGCAGTGGACTGTGATACGCTGATGATGATCATCTCTGAACGATTCCGTCTTGGCGACCACTTCCCACCCCTAAACGTTGACTCGGCGCTCGTGTGCTTGAAGGTGGCTTATGCATTATTGATATTGGGCGCAGGACAAGCAAAATAAAAAGCATGTTAGTTTTAGATGAGACAGTTTGTATTGATGTAAAAAAAAAGTTATTGACAAATCAATGACAGATAGATTAAAAGAATAAACGATGCCGAGCCACAGGCTTCCTGCAATCAAACTTGCAAACTGTATATTAGTGTACGGTTTAATTTAGGGTTCAAGTTTAACTACTTAGCATGTTTCACATCAAAAGTTGACCTTAAACTTCGCGAAGTGTGACCTTTGACCCTGACTCATAACAAGCTATAACCTATATTAACCTTCCTACCCTTTGGTTTGCTAACGAGGTCATATTATACAACTTATCTAACTGACATTGCTAAATCGTAATCAGTAGGTCTAAGGAAGTGGATATGGGCGGGCCACGTCTTGAGATGTTTAATGGACGATGGTTTAGATAAGTACTGCAGTGGAGACCTCGTTTTGGCAACGAAGTGTGGAATCTTACGTAACAATGAAGCGATGACTTGAGAAAGGTAGCGGTAGCGGATGAATGCGAGTGGCCTAAGAGCGTATTGGTTGGGAGTTCGGAGTTGACTTTGATGAAAATAGGCTAGGTACAATTTTTTTTATAATAGCTCGACATAATGGCTTCTCTACGCCTGATGGAAAGCGAAAGAGAAGCCCAAATCGCTGTGACAACTTGCAAGTAACTGGTTAGTTACCTGTCAGTTGCCACTGCCATGCCGGCCCAACCCTAACCCCCCACAAGCTCCGGAGACCCTGCTCACCAGCAGAAACACGACCCGGAGGTCATTTGGCTGCGGTATGCTTAGGGTGGAGGTCCTTTCCCCGGACGGGCAGCTCAATTCGAGCGAAGATTCGCTATGCCCTACCTCTCTTGTGTGCATACGTGTGTGCATAGATAGATATTATTTATTGCACACGAAACAGTCGACTTAAAAATACGTGGATACAAAGACATATCGTAGTACAAATAAGGCGGCCTTATCGCTGAAAGCGATCTCTTCCAGGCAACCCTTGGGCAGAGGATAATTAAAAGAAGGGGTAAGGTGTACATTTACGAATTAAGATCGAAAATGCATAATAATGGTGTACCATCAGGATCTCTTACATCTCCTTAGAGTCTTCATCCGCCTTGCTTTACAGGTAGTGGCGGAAATTCAATTAACAAGCTAACTGTCATGGGGTTCACCGCCGCCCGTCAATCAATTTACTTTTTGGCAGTTAGTACCTAAGTTTGCGATCAGAAAATGAAATTTCTAATCTAGAAGTTAGAATGGGTTAAACTGTTCTCTTTTATGTTAATGTGTAATGGCAAGAACAAAATGCACCTGATGATTCTCGTAAGCACAGCGTGAGCCCGTGACAGCTGTAGTGCCAATAATAAATTATTATGTACAGCCGCTTCATAAGAGGATAAATAAATAAACTCCAGCAACTGCACTTTGCCAATAAATGCCTTAGTTTTAAGTTAGCAATCCATTCATAACATCCTAAGATATTACACTACAAGACACAAATGACGTCCGTGTATATCGTAGATTAATCGTTAAAATCCGAAACACACTGTCATATCCGCAGGGCGGGGTATGAAGGCGTTCAAGGAAATTGCCCTCGCCTCGCCAGTCTTGGGAGTAACGTTGGTGTACAGGGCTGAACTTGACCATCTTAGTGCCCCATTGAGGCATGTTAGAAACTTATCAGAGCAAGTACTGGATGCGAGAAGGCGATAGACAAAAACAATGATGGTGTTCCAAAATGAAAGGCCAATAGATGCGGTCCAGCTATCATGTGATTGGTCAATTGCTGTGAAATGTGAGGGCCATGTCAAAATGAACCAATTACTTTTCAGTTGGACGTGATGCGTATGTGGTGGCATCTTTTTTCAGAAAACCCTCGTTAGAGAAGCCTATGTACAGCCTGCGGAAGCCTGATGGTGATGATATGATGCAAATTATTTCTGAAATATCTCAAGATTCTACTTTCATCACAAATTGCTGGTCTTTCGGTCTTTTTAACGATTATATTTTATAGAGTTGCATTTTCCTGTTCTTTATACTGCGGCAACGGTTACATTTTGGCCCCCATTTGCATGGTGAGAAAAGCGTAGCTAAACAACTCCTTGATCTTACTAGTCTTTCGATAGCTGGTCGATACCGCAGATGTCATGGACTGATATGATGGTTATGGTGAGTTTCCCCAGAATCTGGGCAGATCTAACGAATTGACCAATGATATTGTCTCACCGACACGGAGCGGAGATGAGACGTCCGCTATGCCCTACCTCCCTTATGCTAGGTTACACGCGTGCCACGCAGCCCGGGAAGCAGCCTGGCAAGCAGCTCGGCGAGTAGTCCTGCCTACACACTGCGCACGCACGTGCACATTCAAACAGTCGAACAGCCCGTTCACATGCTTGTGTTTGTGTTTGTGCCCGTTGAATGTCGTATTAAACGCGAGCGTGTAAACGCGACATTAGATTTACAATAAGAGCCTCCGGGCTAAAAATATGTTTTAATCATAATACCAAATGCCTCTCTGTGTATTTCGACCTGAGTACATCGGTACTCTCATCCAAATTGCTTTTCGAGGCATCTGTCGTGTTTCTTAGACTTTTGGCAATGTATACAGCTGACGGGTTTTCGTGTACTTTCAAAGTAATTTTATTGAGAGCTAAGTTTTGAACTTGGTAATTTATAAAAGCAATTTCTACCTTTGGTATGTATTTTTAAGGTCCGTTTTCCTTATAATGGTTGGTTTAAATTATTTTTATATAAATGAGAAAGCTGCTCTTCCTTGAAAAGCAATTACTAAGTTAGCTTTTGAACAAGTTCTAACATTATTAGCGGTATTCCCTATATTTATTTATTTATTTAAAACGGTACACCAACAGCATATAATTACAATAAGATACAAACATAAATTCTTGTACATATGCCCATTATAGGCGTACACAACATTTAGTGTAATACACTACACACTATGTTAATGGGGGGATTTGCCTTAGTCACCACGCTTGGCAGACGGTTGGGAACCGCAGCAGGTTTTTTTATAGTAGCTCGACATAATGGCTTCCCTACGCTTGATGGTAAGCGAAAGAGAAGCCCAAGTCGCTGTGACAACTAGCAAGTAACTGGTCAGTCACCTGTCAGCTGTCACCGCTTTCACCTCCTCACCAGCTCCGGAAACCCTACTCACCGGCAGGAACACGACCCGGAGGTCATTTGACTGCGGTATTCTATAGGGTGGAGGTCCTTCCCCGGACGGGCAGCTCAATTCGAGCGAAGATTCGCTATGCCCTACCTCTCTTGTTTCATTTGTATCTAGGTAGACGCTGCTGCCCGTTTCCTGATATTCCCTCAGTCGTCTCCTGCGACACCCACGGGATGAGATGGGGTACTTGCATAATAATACCATGATATCATGTCAACCACCACTCTGTTTGCACGACAAATAACAGTTAAAAATGAAACAATCAAGGTCGCCATTTTAAATTCGGCGTAACTGTCAGACGGCCATTACGTGACCGGAAGTGACGTGACGTAACGAGCGGGTCGATGACCCGGCTCGTTCATTCAATGGTCAGTCTTGATTGTGGTCTTGATGAGTCTTGGGCTTGAATGGAGTGGGTTTTGTGACGGTGTTAGGCGTTTTGGTGGCCGAGGTGGGGCATTGTTTGTTGTGATCAGCGTCAGAAGCGTTAGTCGTTGTATTACCCCGACTAACGCTTCTGACGCTGTAGCAGCCAACCAACAAATAAATGTATATTGTCGTGTGGATTTGCCGGCCGCGCGCGTCATACAACAGTCTACGTTAGTTACCTAGAGGCTGGCACCGACTCCAAAAATAAGTGATAATTGTAATATTTAAATAATTATAGTTATACATATAATATGTATTAAGGATAGAATTACTTACGTTATTTATCGCTTTATAGTTTTGGTCGTTTGTGTTTTTTTTGAAGTCGGTTTAATTTTTTTTAATTATACCTGTACATGTAACTTAAGTTTTTTCTTTTTAATTCTAATCAAAAGTATAGTTCTAGACGTACCTATCCTAAACAGGAAACTACCAATACTTCAATTTAATTTTAGTCACTTCATTTTCATACATTGGTCACATCTGGGTCACTCCTGGGTTGAAGAAGAACCGCTTCGTCTCATAATATTTATTACCATCTTTATCCAATTAAGGAGAGTGTATAAAGTGCATAACAAGCTATTAAAGTTAACAAATAAATAAAAAGCAATGACTGGCTCGCGTTTAGGCGAATTATACCCAAGGGCGCGCGAACGAACTTGGCAGTGGGTAAGCACGAGTGGGATGGATAAATATTGGTTCTGTACGCTTTTAATGGATTAATTTTAGCCTTTGTTTTATAGAAAACAAGTTAGAGGGCGGTATAAAAGGCCAATCTACGCTAATATTATAAAGACGAAAGATGTGTATGTTTGTAATGAATGACCCTAAAACCACTGTGCCCATTTCAAAAGTTCTTTCACCATTTCAAAGCAGCATTTACCCTGAGTTATTTTTATTGTTAGAAAATATTAGAGATCCTTACTAAAACCCAATGAAATGTGAAATACCCGAAACGAAACGAGGGCTGGTCGCTAGTAGAAAATAATTATTAAAAATCGTCTTTTTTAATATGTTGAGAAAATAGTAAACCAAATATCAAAAGCTTCCGGCCTGTAAATTTCTACTGCTGGACATAAGCCTCCCCCAATGACGATTGTCTTTTGGGGGGATTGCCTTAGTGCCGGCATGTATTAACATTAACAGGCCGGTTAATAACCCCAATAGGTTTCATTTGTACACAGGTAAACGCTGGTGCCCATTTCCTTATATGCAAGTAATAAGAAAAACAATCAAGGGAACCCTAAACATGAGTTATACAAGCAGCCCTGCCCGTAGGTGCGGCGGTCGCGCCTCAAATCGATACAAGACCCCCTCCCGGCTTCGCGTGCTAAGCGGATTTTAAACTAGACAAACAGCTAAAATAGATTTTAAGCTTTGCCTCACTTCTGTGAGGCGCGGGATGGAGACGAATTTACGACTTCCTAAGTCTGTAGTATACAGATACAGACCATGTACGACCCTTAAATGTCGATCTTATCAACTTAGAAATACCATCAGTTACGAACTCGAGTGTCCTAGAATAAATCTATATAAATAAAAATTAATCAAGGTATGTAAGGGAGCGGCCTATCATCTTTTCGCTCCAAGCCAACCTCACCTGCCCGTGGTGCATCCTGCCGAATAACAAACGAGGCGCTCGCAGCCGACTGGTGGCGGTATAACCATCAAAATTGAAGGCGTAGCCACAGACCGATGACGGGCAGCAGCGTCACCGGCGTGAGAATCTACGCCCTTCGATCGCCTACCCGCCTGCCCAGCGTGGCGATTATAGGTATATCCTCAAGATGTTTGCCGTAAGTGGCGAACAACTGGAGAGGCCTATGTCCAGCAGTGGACTGCAATAGGCTGATGATGATAACCTCCACCATTCACCATTTAATGTGTCTGTCTGTACATTATTTATATCGCGTGATCATTGTGGTTTTACCATAATTTATGGGTAGCTCATACGACTGGACTATATGATATAGACTTAGAAGTTCCCTGAATCTACCATTGAATGTCTATGGTACAAATAAAGCTTGACCTGTCGTTAACATTTAAAGAACGTACAGCAACTAGCTGTAAGTACGTATTCGGCATACGAAATTTCCCCAAGGTTCGCACTTTCGTGTGTGAAAATCGAACCCACAACCTTATAAATGGACTCCATTATTCCACCACTTATAACAACAATCTAGCGGTACCTTGGCTAAATTATTCCTTATCATTGCCACACACAATGACATTTCAAATAAAAAAAAAACAATGTCAGTCAACGGTGGTCCCGGTCGTTGCCCCCAAGGTGTGTCACGTCCCTTTCCGGCTGACTCATCCTGTATACGAGTACAGAATGCTCCCCTCGCGACTGCCTTAATTACTTAATTGGATTATGAATAGCAGACTTTTTTTTTCATAATATTATTGTCACTTGATGGCAAGCAAGAAAGAGGCAAGAAGTAAAAGATGATAGGTCGCCCCCCTTACATCTTTTCATCGTTTTGCTCCAAGCCACCCTCACCTGCCCGTGGTGCATCCTGCTGAATAACAAACGAGGTTCTGGCAATAGTTTGGTGGCGGTATAACCATCACGATTGAAGGTGTAGCTATAACACGTGCCTATGACGGGCAGCAGCGTCACCGGAGCGAGGATCTACGCCCTGCGATGCCCTGCCCAGGCATAGCGTGGCAATTATAGGAATCCAGATGTTTGCCCAAAATTGCGAATAACTGGAGAGGCCTATGTCCAGCAGTGGACTGCAAGGGCCGATGATGAAACCGGCATTATACCACCACACGGCCCTAGCTTAGAGGACGTGAGCTCAGTATGACATGTATCTTGAGTTCTTGACACACGGGAGCGTGTGAGCCAAGTTCCAGCGAAGACAACTGTCTATAATTTTTTACTGGTAAGGGAGACCTTCAAAGAATTTACCATGAGCTTCTGATAGTATAGTGACGCCGCTGATAGGATCCCAAATCACACGCGGCATTGGGTTACATCAACCTACTAAATGACCGACAAGGATATTTTGACAAGAGGGTGACATTGACATGAGGGCATTGGCAAACAGAAATGTCAGAAATCAACGTCAAAATTGACATTTCGTACGAGGGCGGGCGTAACTTCTGAATTTGGACAGATGCCAAAACATAGTTGATCTGTTTTAATTGGTCAGTTCAGTTGTTCCCTTTGGAATAATTTTACTAAAAATAAAATAAGTGATCAACAGAGTACATACAGAGTTAAGAAGTTGGTTAGATAGGAATAAAACCCAATCAAGTTCCATTATGCACAACTAGTAGATCGGTACAGTTGGCCGGAGTGGAAGGACACAATATTAGATCTGTGTCCACAACTTCCTTTGACAAATAACGTTTCACATACTTAATCTCTTAAGTATCACTTTAAAATGCCCAATGGCTGCTTCAGCTTATTCCGATCACCCATGGCATCCGTCATGGCATCGAGACGGGGCGTCCGAGACGCCATGGCATGCGCGGGGCCGTGAGAGAGGCCGGTGGTCCCGCGCGCAGTGCACATACTGATGAGCCGGGACGGGGTTCGATGTTTGGCGGGCGGTTAAATAAATAAATAACGCAAGACATGCCACGCTGGGCCGCACATCGCCATCTAGCCCCAAACTAAGCCGAAGCTTGTACTATGGGTACTAGACAACTGATAAACTTTTTTATTTGTAAATAAATACATATTATACATAGCAAACATCCAGACCAATACAAACAGACATGTTCATGAACACAAATGCTTGTACTGTGCGGGAATCGAACCCACGACCCTTGGCACAGAAGGCAGAGGTCACTACCAAATGAGCCATCGAGCCAGTCAAGATTGGTTGCACACATCGTATCTTATGTGAAAAAAAAAACAGTTCTTATTTAAAAATGAAGCTTTTAATAATTTCAGTCTGGGATTTCGTTCACGCAAGACAAGGTACCTTTTTTCTTGCCAAAAGCAAGGAATTTTGTTACTTGACATTAAGTAACAACGCAATAATTTAGTTTCTGCTTTGTGGGAAAGATTGGGGAAGAATGCGGTAAATGTAGAGGAATTTTATTAATTTCCTTCCCGCTTTATTACCGACCGTGGCCTCGGCTGATCAGCAATGCGTCTGCCAATAGCCCACGAAGGAGATTGGCGTGTGTAGTCGTCATTTGTATTACCTATGCATTTAGTAACGTTCTCAGTTCGCGGAACGGAGAAAAACATTAGAAGCGCTTTGCTATTTAATTTAATGAAAAAACGGCAGTCACCGAACATACATGAACAGTTGGGAGTTGACAACATGTCGCTTCGCTTTTCAATGTGGCGGGAAAGAAATAAAAAAGAGAGACCATCTCTCTCTATCTCTTTCTCTCCGGAATCGCGGCACAGGTCGTCTCCAGTCTGATCCGTTCCGCATCAGCGGAACTGCTCAACAAATCTGCTCTCTGCATAACTTAAGGGTTGACTGGTAGAGTGTGCTCCTAGCATTGAATTCGCCTTTTGTACCATTTTGAGCAATAAAGTTCAACGAAATAAAACTTTAGACGTTGAAAACATTCCCATAGGTTTTCATCTCTATTTCAAAGAAATAAGTCACAATCTTTACTGTACATTTCTCTACCCGTTTTCATCTCGTGGTGTGCCTATCGACCTAACATTTGGACCTCACGACCACTTACCATCAGGTGGGGTGAAGTCATCCTGAAAGCTCTACTTACAAAAAAAAATCTCATTTCAGATTTCTTTAACAGTTTCTATCTCATTCCAGATGCACCGTGGTCCTGTACAACGTGCGCAAGAACAGACAGAGCCACGTGGTGAACGCCAGCAGGAAGAGCGTGACGTGTGTGGCGTTCAGCTCCGATGGCAGGTTCCTGGCCACCGGGGAATGCGGCCACGCGCCCGCCGTACGAGTGTGGGACCTACAGGTCAGTGGGGCCTAACAGACAGTGGGGACCTTACAAAGAGTGACGTGTGAGGCGTTCAGCTCCGATGGCACGTTCCTGGCCACCGGGGAGTGCGGCCACGCGCCCGCCGTACGAGTGTGGGACCTACAGGTCAGTGGGGCCTAACAGACAGTGGGGACCTTACAAAGAGTGACGTGTGAGGCGTTCAGCTCCGATGGCACGTTCCTGGCCACCGGGGAGTGCGGCCACGCGCCCGCCGTGCGAGTGTGGGACCTACAGGTCAGTGGGGACCTAACTGTCAGTTAGGAGCTATCAGAGAGGGACCCGTGTGGCCTTCAGCGATGATGTGATGTTCCTGGCCACCGGGGAGTGAGGCCACGCGCCTGCCGTGCGTTGTGGGACCTACAGGTCAGTGGGGACCTAACTGTCAGTTGGGGGCTATCAGAGAGTGACCCGTGTGGCCTTTAGTAACGATAGGATGTTCCTGGCCACCGGGGAGTGCGGCTACGCGCCCGCCGTGCGAGTGTGGGACCTACAGGTCAGTGGGGACCTATCAGAGTGACCTGTGTGGCCGTCAGCTCCGACGGGAGGTCGCTGGCCTCCGGGGAGTGCGGCCGTGCGCCCGCCATGCGAGTGTGGGACCTACAGGTTAGGTTAGGAGCAGGGTGTACCCAGCAGCTTGCTGAGCTAGCTAGCTTTAAACTAAGTACGCAAGTTTACAGCTCCGTTAGTTAGGCCATATGGCCGATGTTTGTTTGAGGGACCTACAGGTCGGTTGGGAGCAAACTCCCTCACTCTCTTGGTAGGCAGGATACGGCAGCTCAAATATAATTATATGCTAGTTTGTACAACGTCATATGTTCGACTTGCTGTAAAGTCTGCTGCTATGTGGTAACTGACACGAAGAGTAAGTTGTTTTCTCCATAATATGTAAGTGGTACCCTCATTTTAGGCTTTCTCTTAAGAAGAAGATGTATTCTTGGATCTTATTGACCGTACCATGTTCATTTTGCAGGACCCCGCAGCGTCCGGTGCGGTTCAAATCGCGGAGTTTCCTGGTCATACGCATGGAGTCAGTTGTGTGGTAAATATCATATTTATCTAAATATTTTAAATATTTCTGAAAAAGGTTTTTTTTTATATAGTGGCTCGACATAATGGCTTCCCTACGCCTGATGGAAAGCGAAAGAGAAATCCAAGTTGCTGTGGCAACGGACATGTAACTAGTCAATTATCTGTCAGTTGCCACCGCCATGCCGGCCCAACCCTAACCCCCCACGAGCTCCGGAAACCCTACTCACCGGCAGAAATACGACCCAGAGGTCATTTGGCTGCGGTATTCCATAGAGTGGAGTGGTTCGCTATGCCCTACCTCTATTAATGAATTAGGATAATGTGAGAACAATTTTCTTGGATTTTATGTGTTTATTTAATTGTTTCCAGGCGTTCTCAACTTCGAGCAAGTACCTGGTATCCGTGGGGTCCCAACACGACATGATAGTCAACGTGTGGGACTGGCGAGCCAATCTCAAATTAGCTAGCAACAAGGTAAACATTAAAATTTTATTGGATTTCATGATCATGAACTTCATCTATTCAAGCCCAATTTATACACAATGCCCCTCATCGCCACTCATCGTCTTAGAAAGAGTCATTGTCAATATTATTATTATTAGTCTCATCATCATCATCATCAGCCTATTGCAGTCCACTGCTGGACATAGGCCTCTCCAGCTGCTCGCCACCTAGGGCAAACCTCTGGAGGATATACCCATAATCGCCACGCTGGGCAGGCGGGTTGGCGATCGCAGGGCGTAGCTTCTTGTTCCGGTGACGCTGCTGCCCGTCATCGGCCTGTGGTATTTAGCTACGCCTTCTATAGTGATGGTTATACCGCTAGCAGTCGGTTTGCCAGAGCCTCGTTTGTTGTTCGGCAGGATGCACCACGGGCAGGTGAGGATGGCTTGGAGCGAAAAGGTGACATGACAGGTCGCTCCCTTACATCCCTGATCTCTTACTATCCTCATATCGGACGGTGAGAATGACGGAACAGAACGTGCATTTAGCGGTATAAAACTCGTGCATGTTTTCTGCATGGGATTCTGGAAATTGGACACTGTGTGTATAGAAAATCGATTGGCAAAGGTAAGGCGTTCACGTGTAGTGCAGAAAGTACAGAGTTCCCATAAAAGAGAATGATGAAGAAAATGAAGACATAACCGAATCTTGTCTCAAGATAGTGTACTTTGCGCATTTATGTTATCGAGATGTTATTTTTGATTCCAGGTGTCTTCCCGAGTGAAAGCGGTCAGTTTCTCCGAAAACGGGAACTACTTCGTGACGGTCGGGTTCAGACATGTCAAGTTCTGGTATCTGGAGTATTCTAGGAATGCTAAGGTAAGGGCATGCAACGACATCATCTTTAAATAGGTATACTTTAATACGGGCATTATCTATCTTCTGTCTTTCGAATGGGGCTTGAAGAAGCATCTCACACCGACAAGACTCTCGGCCGTATTCACAAACGTTACTATGCGCCGCGCGAACGCACAGTGCCAAAAATCCTATACGTTCTTGGGTACCTGTGCGTTCGAGCGACGCATAGTAACGTTTGTGAATACGGCCGTCTGGCTACTGAGAAGAAATTGATTTAGGAGATTGTTTGCCCATTTCTACAACGGATTGGATTTCTTTTTAGCTTACCCCAAGTGAGAAGGACTTTAGTGGGCCTGGGATTGCAACTGTCTTCAAATTGTTTTGTCCCGCCAGAAATAAGAAGAGATAGGCGGAGCCGTCAATCTTCACTGGTTTGCATTCGGTCCCATCCGACCCTTTCTTTTTTTAATTACCAACGAGACCCTTCTCTATTCCAGTTCAAGGAGCCAGTGCCGCTGATGGGCCGCTCCGCCATCCTGGGCGAGCAGAAGGACAACGAGTTCTGCGACGTGGTGTGCGGGCGGGGGGCTGCGGCAGACAGCACCTACGCCATCACGCGCGGCGGCCTGCTGTGCGAGTTCAACAGCAGGAGGCTGCTGGACAAATGGGTGGAGCTGAGGGTGAGTCTTTGTCCCCCCCCCCCCTATCCCACAGCAGTCGCGGTCATATGCCACTTGCGGCGGCCTGCTCTGCGAATTCAACAGCAGGAGGCTGCTGGACAAATGGGTGGAGCTGAGGGTGAGTCTTTGTCCCCCCCTACCCCACAGCAGTCGCGGTCATATACCACCCGCGGCGGCCTGCTCTGCGAGTTCAACAGCAGGAGGCTGCTGGACAAATGGGTGGAGCTGAGGGTGAGTCTTTGTCCCCCCCCCCCTATCCCACAGCAGTCGCGGTCATATGCCACTTGCGGCGGCCTGCTCTGCGAATTCAACAGCAGGAGGCTGCTGGACAAATGGGTGGAGCTGAGGGTGAGTCTTTGTCCCCCCCTACCCCACAGCAGTCGCGGTCATATACCACCCGCGGCGGCCTGCTCTGCGAGTTCAACAGCAGGAGGCTGCTGGACAAATGGGTGGAGCTGAGGGTGAGTCTTTGTCCCCCCCTACCCCACAGCAGTCGCGGTCATATACCACCCGCGGCGGCCTCTCTGCGAGTTCAACAGCAGGAGGCTGCTGGACAAATGGGTGGAGCTGAGGGTGAGTCAGTTTTTTTTATAGTAGCTCGACATAATGGCTTCCCTACGCCTGATGGAAAGCGAAAGAGAAGCCCAAGTCGCTGTGACAACTGGCAAGTAACTGGTTAGTTACCTGTCAGTTGCCACCACCATGCCGGCCCAACCTTAACCCCCCACGAGCTCCGGAGACCCTACTCACCAGCAGAAACACGACCCGGAAGTCATTTGGCTGCAGTATTCTATAGGGTGGAGGTCCTTTCCCGGACGGGCGGCTCAATTCGAGCGAAGATTCGCTATGCCCTACCTCTCTCAGTGTAATATGTCGATGATTATTCTTTTGTTCTGTCTGTGTCATTTTGTTTAGACCATGCCTCCGAGGACAGAAGGTTCGTGATCACTCTTGAGAACAGCTTATAGACGTGGCTTAGAAGGGAAATGGGTCTATAGTTCTTCAATAGGGTTTTGTCTCCCCTTTTTGAAGAACAGGACAACCACACTCCTAGTCCACGCCTCCGGAGTTCTCCCTTCAAGTAGGACAGCGTTAAAAAGCTTTCGGAGTTTTCACTCTTTGACGTCACGCGCAATTTTAGCAGTCTATATTTTTGTAATTTTTGGTCTAATTTACAAATGAAAAATATACATATCTTTTATTTTTAAACAATCTAAAAGACAGAGATAGGGGTAGGGCATAGCGAATCTTCGCTCGAATTGAGCTGCCCGTCCGGGGAAGGACCTCCACCCATATAGAATACCGCAGTCAAATGACCTCCGGGTCGTGTTTCTGCTGGTGAGTAGGGTTTCCGGAGCTCGTGGGGGGTTAGAGTTGGGCCGGCATGGCAGTGGGAACTGACAGGTAACTAACCAGTTACTTGCCAGTTGTCACAGCGACTAGGGCTTCTCTTTCGCTTACCATCAGGCGAAGGGAAGCCACTATGTCGAGCTACGACAAAAAAAAAGACGGACTACACGACGACTTTACATTTTTTACGGCAATAGGCCTATTTTACATTTGAGATAATAGCAAGTTATCTCTTCCGCAGACCACATCAGCCAATTGCATGGCGATAGGCTCCAACTACATCTTCGTCGGCTGCGCAGAGGGCATAGTGCGGTGCTTCGCGCCGGACTCGCTGCGGTACATCACTACGCTGCCCCGGACGCACTACTTGGGAGTGGACGTCGCGCAGGGTACTAATATTAGGTATGTGATTTTTTTTTGTATTAGGTATTTTATTTGTGTATTAGGTTTAGGTATGATATTAGGGTTGTATATTGTATAATGTGATTCCCGATCCGGATGAAAATGAGAATTCCATAACATTCCCCTTTTCACAACAATTCTGAAACTGATTCGAATTCAAAAATTTCGTTTTTTTTAATATGGACTCAATTGGACTCTTATCTCGGGTTTAGTGTTGACGTGGATAATTTCCCAATGTTATTAGAGAGAAAGTTAGAAACGATGCTTTGTGATTTTCTAATCTAATCGATTTGACAGTGACAAAGCATTCTACATCAAGGTCCCCGAAATGTTGTTTATTTTTTTATAGTAGGTATGTATCTGAAATCTGGGTCTTTTTCTTCAAATTTCAAGAGTCACAAATTTATCTGCTGGTAAGAGCTTCTTGCGTGGCACTTGTTAAAAACTTTGTAAGTTCCCAATCAAAAGAAAAACATCCCAAATTCGTTACTGACCGATATGTGGCCGAATTAGGATCTGACGCTGCCCTCATACAAAATGTCACTTTTGATCTTGATTTTGACATAATTGTTCGTCACCCTCATGTCAATGGCACCAACTTCCCACTATTTTGTGACATCACATTGCTATGTAAATTTGTACCGAACCTTTCGTATATAAGTCCTATTCTCAATCGACTATGTTGTTTTCAGTCACATGTTCACACAACCGCCCAACGCGAGGTATCCCGACGCAGTCGCGTTGACGTACGACGAGAGGAACCACAAACTGACCTGCGTCTACAACGACCATAGTCTCTACGTGTGGGATGTCAGGGATATCAAAAGGGTAAGTTGAAATAGGACATTGAAAGACTATGTTTCGGGATGGAATTTTCATAAGACAGTCCGGTGATGATGACAAGGCCGCCCCTGGCCATCATCGTAGTCATTTAGAAAAAAAATTATTTTTTTTGTTTAATTGAAAAAAGGAAAAATACGTGTCCAATACATTTTTATAATCTAAAATATGGACTAAATATAATGTTAGGCTGGTATCACAGCTGTCCGGGAGTCCCGTACGGGCAGACCGTGCGCGGAAAGCCCGTACGGGTCACGCCCGCAGCGCTCTGAAACGTGGGTTCATTCAGTACGGTACGGTTGCTTTGTACGGGTTCTCCCCGGAGCGGGTCGGCCGCGTCGCTGTCAAACGATGTTCTAGTTCGTCATGTGTGCTCTCGCTCAGGGCGCCCGTAGTTACAGCCCGTACTGGACTCCCGGACAGCTGTGAAACCAGCCTAATCGTTTTGACCCTGGAAACATCCCTATTTCGGTCTCCCTATCTCGGTAGAAATCTACTTTCCGAACACGGCGGTAGCTTTTTTTATATTTTTTTAATTCACATTTTTACATTACTTGTTGCTAACTTGACGATTCATAAGTGATTATTTTAAGTCTATGTGATTAAAGGTATTGTAGCGGTCTACAGTAGCAGTTTTGCAGCGCACGCAGTTTTGTATTGTGCGCTGCTTAACAGGCAGTCGTTCCCCGCCGCGCATTTCGACCACTCGCTACCAACATGTATTTTCATTTTATTTCATATTGTGCGTGTGCGCAGGTGGGCAAGTCCCACTCGGCGCTGTACCACTCGGCGTGCATCTGGGGCGTGGACATGGTGGCGGCGGAGGCGCCGCTGCCGCCGGGCACGTTCCTGACGTGCTCCAGCGACGACACCGTGCGCGCCTGGCACCTGCGCCCGCCGGCCGGACCCAACATATACACCAACGTGAGTCACATACAGGCCCCTCTTCCCCACTGGGCACTATGGGCACGTGCCCAGGGCCCCGCGATCGAATGGGGCCCCCTAGTTCCTGCCAGATTACCAAATGATAACTGATATTTAGGTCATAGGGGCCTCATGATCCTAATGTGCCCAGGGCCTCAAATAGTTTAAAGACGGTCCTGGTCACATACAAGGCTTGTTGCCTTAAAAATGTTTTTTTTTTAATTTTTTTTATAGTGGCTCGACATAATGGCTTCCCTACGCCTTATGGAAAGCGAAAGAGAAGCTCTAGTCGCTGTGACAACTGGCAAGTAACTGGCCTGTCAGTTGCCACCGCCATGCCGGCCCAACCCTAACCCCCACGAGCTCCGGAAACCCTACTCACCGGCAGGAACACGACCCGGAGATCATTTGGCTGCGGTATTCTATAGGGCGGAGGTCCTTCCCCGGACGGGCGGCTCGATTCAAGCGAAGATTCCCTATTATTAACATATTAAAAATTATGGGTACCTATGGGATTTTGCCGACCGCACTAGTGAATAGCTCCGCCAGAGTGGGATACTGGTTCTCGAAAATAAACCGAAAGAACCATCGTTTTTAAATTAAATACAATATAGTGACATTGAATTAAACAAAAATAAACTTTTAATTAAATTAAATAAAAGTTAATTAAATAAAATTTAATTTAATAAAATTAAATTTAACTAAATATAATTAATTCTTTTTTCAGGAGCTATGTAAAGTGCTATACATCGATTCGGACCTCAAATTCTTGAAGGACGTGGACCTCACGGCGACCAACGAAAAGGACAAAGCCAAGTCCTATGACGACAAGACCGGAGTCAGGTATGCTCGTTAAGTACTTACACTCTATTGTTCACTGACTGAGCTTGTTAGTCATTTTTAGGGTTCCGTAGCCAAATGGCAAAAACGGGACCCTTATAGATTCGTCGCGTCTGTCTGTCTGTCTGTCCGTCCGTATGTCACAGCCAGTTTATTCCGAAACTATAAGAGCTACATTATTGAAATGTGTGTGCGTAGATGTATTCTGTTAACTGCATTACGATTTTAAAGTAAAATCAGAAAAAAACCAAAATGTTTGGGGTTCCCCATACATAGAACTGAAACTCAATTTTTTTTTTCGTCATATGTGGGCTATCTATAGATAGGTAATTTTAAATGATGCTTAGGTTTCTAACACCATTTTTTTCTAAACTGAATAGTTTGCGCGAGAGACTCTTCCAAAGTGGTAAAATGTCGTGCTACTATAAAAAAAATACAAAGAAAAATGAGAATAATGCAATTTCGTCCACAGATGCGTCCGGGTGTCCCCGGACGGGCAGCACATCGCGTCCGGCGACCGCGCGGGCAACATTTGGGTACACTCGGCGACTGGGTCCCTGCTGCACACGCTGGAGGCGCACGACGCCGAGGTGCTGTGCCTGGAGTACGCCGCCCGCCCGCGCCTGCTCGCGTCCGCCTCCAGGGACCGCCTGATACACATATTCTGTGTGGACCGGGTATGTACACACGCTGCTGCACACGCTGGAGGCGCACGACGCCGAGGTGCTGTGCCTGGAGTACGCCGCCCGCCCGCGCCTGCTCGCGTCCGCCTCCAGGGACCGCCTGATACACATATTCTGTGTGGACCGGGTATGTACACACGCTGCTGCACACGCTGGAGGCGCACGACGCCGAGGTGCTGTGCCTGGAGTACGCCGCCCGCCCGCGCCTGCTCGCGTCCGCCTCCAGGGACCGCCTGATACACATATTCTGTGTGGACCGGGTATGTACACACGCTGCTGCACACGCTGGAGGCGCACGACGCCGAGGTGCTGTGCCTGGAGTACGCCGCCCGCCCGCGCCTGCTCGCGTCCGCCTCCAGGGACCGCCTGATACACATATTCTGTGTGGACCGGGTATGTACACACGCTGCTGCACACGCTGGAGGCGCACGACGCCGAGGTGCTGTGCCTGGAGTACGCCGCCCGCCCGCGCCTGCTCGCGTCCGCCTCCAGGGACCGCCTGATACACATATTCTGTGTGGACCGGGTATGTACACACGCTGCTGCACACGCTGGAGGCGCACGACGCCGAGGTGCTGTGCCTGGAGTACGCCGCCCGCCCGCGCCTGCTCGCGTCCGCCTCCAGGGACCGCCTGATACACATATTCTGTGTGGACCGGGTATGTACACACGCTGCTGCACACGCTGGAGGCGCACGACGCCGAGGTGCTGTGCCTGGAGTACGCCGCCCGCCCGCGCCTGCTCGCGTCCGCCTCCAGGGACCGCCTGATACACATATTCTGTGTGGACCGGGTATGTACACACGCTGCTGCACACGCTGGAGGCGCACGACGCCGAGGTGCTGTACCTGGAGTACGCCGCCCGCCCGCGCCTGCTCGCGTCCGCCTCCAGGGACCGCCTGATACACATATTCTGTGTGGACCGGGTATGTACACACGCTGCTGCACACGCTGGAGGCGCACGACGCCGAGGTGCTGTGCCTGGAGTACGCCGCCCGCCCGCGCCTGCTCGCGTCCGCCTCCAGGGACCGCCTGATACACATATTCTGTGTGGACCGGGTATGTACACACGCTGCTGCACACGCTGGAGGCGCACGACGCCGAGGTGCTGTGCCTGGAGTACGCCGCCCGCCCGCGCCTGCTCGCGTCCGCCTCCAGGGACCGCCTGATACACATATTCTGTGTGGACCGGGTATGTACACACGCTGCTGCACACGCTGGAGGCGCACGACGCCGAGGTGCTGTGCCTGGAGTACGCCGCCCGCCCGCGCCTGCTCGCGTCCGCCTCCAGGGACCGCCTGATACACATATTCTGTGTGGACCGGGTATGTACACACGCTGCTGCACACGCTGGAGGCGCACGACGCCGAGGTGCTGTGCCTGGAGTACGCCGCCCGCCCGCGCCTGCTCGCGTCCGCCTCCAGGGACCGCCTGATACACATATTCTGTGTGGACCGGGTATGTACACACGCTGCTGCACACGCTGGAGGCGCACGACGCCGAGGTGCTGTACCTGGAGTACGCCGCCCGCCCGCGCCTGCTCGCGTCCGCCTCCAGGGACCGCCTGATACACATATTCTGTGTGGACCGGGTATGTACACACGCTGCTGCACACGCTGGAGGCGCACGACGCCGAGGTGCTGTGCCTGGAGTACGCCGCCCGCCCGCGCCTGCTCGCGTCCGCCTCCAGGGACCGCCTGATACACATATTCTGTGTGGACCGGGTATGTACACACGCTGCTGCACACGCTGGAGGCGCACGACGCCGAGGTGCTGTGCCTGGAGTACGCCGCCCGCCCGCGCCTGCTCGCGTCCGCCTCCAGGGACCGCCTGATACACATATTCTGTGTGGACCGGGTATGTACACACGCTGCTGCACACGCTGGAGGCGCACGACGCCGAGGTGCTGTGCCTGGAGTACGCCGCCCGCCCGCGCCTGCTCGCGTCCGCCTCCAGGGACCGCCTGATACACATATTCTGTGTGGACCGGGTATGTACACACGCTGCTGCACACGCTGGAGGCGCACGACGCCGAGGTGCTGTGCCTGGAGTACGCCGCCCGCCCGCGCCTGCTCGCGTCCGCCTCCAGGGACCGCCTTATACACATATTCTGTGTGGACCGGGTATGTACACACGCTGCTGCACACGCTGGAGGCGCACGACGCCGAGGTGCTGTGCCTGGAGTACGCCGCCCGCCCGCGCCTGCTCGCGTCCGCCTCCAGGGACCGCCTGATACACATATTCTGTGTGGACCGGGTATGTACACACGCTGCTGCACACGCTGGAGGCGCACGACGCCGAGGTGCTGTGCCTGGAGTACGCCGCCCGCCCGCGCCTGCTCGCGTCCGCCTCCAGGGACCGCCTGATACACATATTCTGTGTGGACCGGGTATGTACACACGCTGCTGCACACGCTGGAGGCGCACGACGCCGAGGTGCTGTGCCTGGAGTACGCCGCCCGCCCGCGCCTGCTCGCGTCCGCCTCCAGGGACCGCCTGATACACATATTCTGTGTGGACCGGGTATGTACACACGCTGCTGCACACGCTGGAGGCGCACGACGCCGAGGTGCTGTGCCTGGAGTACGCCGCCCGCCCGCGCCTGCTCGCGTCCGCCTCCAGGGACCGCCTGATACACATATTCTGTGTGGACCGGGTATGTACACACGCTGCTGCACACGCTGGAGGCGCACGACGCCGAGGTGCTGTGCCTGGAGTACGCCGCCCGCCCGCGCCTGCTCGCGTCCGCCTCCAGGGACCGCCTGATACACATATTATTCTGTGTGGACCGGGTATTTACACATGTCGCACTCCCCTGGAAAAAAAACATAAGTCAAAAATTAAAATTTTTCAGTACGCCCAAAAAAACCGAATTTATGAAAATAACTTCGTTATATCTAGACGTAGATTTAATTTAATGATCAGACCAATACAAGCAGACATGTTAATACACACAGTAGGGATGTTTTTGTTCCCCGCCCGTTGCCAGAGCGATTTGGGCTTCCTTTTAGCTCTCCATCATGCAAAAGGAAGCCGCGATGCTGAGCCAATAAAAAACATTAATTAGATTACACTATATGTATTGTATATGTTGTATTGTTTATTTTATGTATTTAATATATTATTTTATTTTATCTTACTTGTCACAGTTTGCACTGCCTTCCCTTTTCTTTAGTAATTGTCCTCTACCTGAAGGTTGTCTGGAAGAGATCGCTCCCAGCGATAAGACCGCCTACATTGTACCTACTATATGTTTGTATACTCTTTCCTGTAAATGTTTATGTTTGTGCAACAAAGAATATCTATCTATGGACTGGCTCGGTGGCTCAATTGGTAGTGACCTCTGCCTTCTGAGCCAAGGGTCGTGGGTTCGATCCCCACACATTACAAACATTTGTGTGCATGAACATGTCTGTTTGTATTGGTCTGGGCGTTTTCTATGTTTAATATGTATTTATTTACAAAAAAAAAAGTATCTAAGTAAGTTTATCAGTTGTCTAGTACCCATAGCACAAGCTTCGGCTTAGTTTGGGACTAGATGGCGCTGTGTGGCCCAGCGTGGCATGTCTTGGGTTATTTATTTATTTATCTATCTATCTATCTAACATCAACTGACCCATTTCTCCGTCCGCAGGGCTACCAGATCCTGCAGACGCTGGACGAGCACTCGTCGTCCATCACGGCCGTGCGCTTCCTCAGCTCGGGCGGCGGCCTGCAGATGGTCTCCTGCGGCGCGGACAAGACCATACTGTTCAGGCAGCTGAGGACGGTGAGTCTAACAGATGCTTTACATTATGTACCATACAACAGGGAATATGCATGAAAAATAATTTCATGTATTTACTAATTTATCGTAAAAAATATAAAAATATATTACAAACAGTGAAAACAAAATCAAAATTGGCTGAAAATTGGGCGAGATACAGTCGTTGAAAGTAACTATATCCGTCTCTCTCACGCCAAACAGATTTTTCTATGGAGTTTGTATGGCGGGCATGGTACTTGACGTCATCCGCCACGTCGGATCTCTCTGTCTAAGCAATAACTTTAACGCTTTATAACTCGCTTAATAGAAAAGGTATTTTAAAAATTCTTCGATATTTATGTATCTGGAAGATAAATGATCTCAATAAATCCATAAAAAAAGTCATGCATATTCCCTATTGGAGGATGGAACGGCCTATCATCTTATCGTTCCAAGCCAACCTCACCTGCCCGTGGTGCATCCTGCTGAATAACAAAGGAGGGGGTGGCAGCCAACTGCTGACGGTGATAACCATCTCAATAGGGAATATGCATGAAAAATAGTTTCAGGTATTTACTAATTTATCGTAAAATAGTTCAAAATCTACTACGAACAGTGAAAACAAAATCAAAATTGGTTGAAAAATGGGCGAGATACAGTCATTGAAAGTGAATATACCCGTCTCTCTCTCGCGAAACAGATTTTTCTATGGAGTTAGTACGGCGCTTACGGTACGTGACGTCAACTACCGCATCGGATCTCTCTGTCTAATCAATAACTTTAACGCTTTATACCTCGCTTAATAGAAAAGATAGTTTAAAAATTCTTCGATATTTATGTATCTGGAAGACAAAAGATCTCAATAAATCCATAAAAAAAAGTCATGCATATTCCCTATTGTAGACGTAGCTAAAAACCACAGGACGATGACGGGCAGCAGCATCACCGGAGCGAGAGCTACGCCTATTAAAGGTATATCCTCCAGATGTTATATATATCGCTACGGCAATATACAAGTAACGAAATTGTTCACTTGACATTCCACCGATTGCAGAATAATAACCAATTTGGTTGATTTGGCTACTTGTCTCTTGTCATAGCGATTGGAGCTCATTTTTCGCTTTCCATGGCATAAGGCCGCTATATTGTCCGGCAAATAAATTGTTGTGTAAATGTTACATTGTATGAATACGTTTGATTACTTTCAGACGCAGGACGGCAGTTACCAGTTCGCCCGAGGGCAGAACGTGTCCGGCCGGACGACGCTGTACGACATGGAGGTGGACGCCGGGGGACGGCACATCCTCACTGCTTGTCAGGTTGGTGCAGAGGAATGCCCGTCTCTACCAGGGCTGCAAGGGGAGCGGCGCCCCACCCGGGGCGCCAGTCGAGCGCTGAATTTATGGATATAATTTTTTTCCAAATTCACTGTTAGTAAATACGGATGATGACAAGGTATGAAAATGAAGAAAATAATTAGTCCGTCTCTTAGATAATAAAAAAATATAAGACCCGTATTTTTTGTTTTGTCGAAATAACAAGAAAATACTTAGATATAGCGCATTAAAGTTACGGAGTGGGGGCTAACTACGTCACGTTAGAGTATATTTTGTACTCTAACGTGACGTCATGTGACATTTAAAATCAATGTATCTTCGTAAGTTTTTGAACAAGAGGCAAAATAAAAAATACGTATCCAATATTTTTCATTAATCTGTCTGATGGACATTAAATTATTTTTTAGTCATCATCCCAATTATACTGGTAACGTAAATCACTACTTCTCGCGCTGAAAAGCACGTTTTTAAAAGTCAGTAATAATAATTGTCATTTTCTTCGCTAACGAGCTCTAATAAAGGCTCTCGATTGCTGCTTATCATAAAGTGCTATAGGTCGAAGCGCTTTTTTTTATTATTCCTACGATGATGATATAGTCTTATATATATATATAGTCTAGCCATTGTCATCATCAATGGATTCCCCGTATAACTCAGATGCAATGCCATGCATTGCATTGTACGCTGGCCCACCCCAGCGTGAAGTGAGGACATTCAGGCTCTTACAATTATTGTTGGTTTCAGGACCGAAATGTGCGAGTATACAGTGCAGTGCAGGGCCGACACACGAAGACCTTCCGGGGCACCACGGCTGAAGACGGAACCCTGATAAAGGTCGGTATAATCCTAACGTCATCTTCCATGTCATCTTCAACTGACATCTGTAACGTACTTTCGACGTCCGTCCACAAACGTCAAACTATAAACAACGTTAAAATAATCAAAAACTATTTAATACTTCCTGTTGGAACACTATCTACTAAAAAACGTTGCGTAGTTTTAAAAATCTAAGCATACATATGGGCTGACAGACAGACAAATGCGACCTTGTTTTAGGCTACGAAGTAACGAGGCCAACATACAAATAGGCTATTATGGCCAAAAATTGTAATTAGTCCGTCTTTTAGCTTATTCCAAAATAAAAGACACATAATTTTTTATTTGTAAATTAGACTAAAAATTACAAAGTTATAGCCCGTTGTAATTACGCGTGACGTCACTCGGTGAGGCATTTTTACAGGAGCGAGTGACGTCAAAGACTCCCACTCCTAACTTTTGATGCCTTGTATCTTTGGGATGTAAGGGAGCGACCCATCATCTTTTCGCTCCAAGCTAACCTCACCTGCACGTGGTGCATCCTGCCGAATAACAAACGAGGCGCTAGCAACAATCACAATTGAAGACGTAGCTAAACACCACAGGCCGATGACGGGCAGCACCGTCACCGGAGCAAGAAGCTACGCCCTGCGATCGCCAACCCTCCTGCCCAGCGTGGCGATTATGGGTATATCCTCCAGAAGTTTGCCCTAGGTGGCGAACAACTGGAGAGGCCTATGTCCAGCAGTGGACTGTGATAGGCTGATGATGATGATGAGTTGGTAAAACTGTTCGTTGCTACCTCGAAGCTGTCTGTAGTACAAGTGTTGCCCGGCAGGTGGCGCTGGACAACAGCGGCATCTACCTGGCCACGTCGAGCACCGACAAGATCCTGAGCGTGTACGACTACTACTCGGGCGAGTGCATGGCCACCATGTACGGACACTCCGAGATCGTCACCGGCCTCAAGTGAGTGTCCCAACTAATGCTATCTTCTTCTTCTTCGCTGGGCACTCTTGGCAGAGTGGTCGTGGGCTGGTCACTGTCATGGACGCAATACGTTTCGCTATAATTCTCCGTCTCTGCTGGTTGTCTGCATTACGTGGTATTATGTGGTGCAATTAAATAAATAATAAATAAATAAGCCAAGACATACCACGTTGGGCCACACAGCGCCACCTAGCCCCAAACTTAGCCGAAGCTTGTACTATGGGTACTAGACAACTGATAAACTTACTTAGATACATTTTTTTTGTAAATAAATACATATTATACATAGAAAACACCCAGACCAATACAAACAGACATGTTCATGAACACAAATGTTTGTACTGTGCGGGAATCGAACCCACGACCCTTGGCTCAGAGGACAGAGGTCACTACCAAATGAGCCACCGAGCCTGTCAAATTTAATTGTAATTGATATCCAAGATACAAGCTTGCTTAGTTTGGATATCTCTGGAATTTCTGTAAATGATAAATGTAAATAAAAAACTTTTTGATTTTGACGTACACACAGCACGGTATTTGATCCAGTAGATCCTTTGATAAGGTCGATCCAACGGGTTAAGGGCTAGCAACGTATAACAACTAATGCTATAAACAAGAATAAAACCGTTTTGTTTTGCAACATGACGCGCAACGTCCACACCTATATTCACAAACGTTACTATGCGCCGCGCGGACGCACAGGTACCCAAAAGTCATTGTAAACTCCTTACTTCGCATAGTGTATTAAAAGGCCGGCAGCGACCCTAGAACTATATCTGAGTTGAGGTGTCTGACTGCTTTCCATCATGCATCACACATGCTCGTCTGTCGTCTCTTGTATAAAAAAAAATTTAAAAATTGTTATTTTTTATATAAGTATTGTTTGTGAATACGAGTGTCAATGTATGTGGTAACTGTACAACGTTGCAAAGTGTTGAGAAACATGTTTTGCAACATTAAGGCGGTTAACACACTGAATACCTGTAATCTCCGTTTGTGTAGAAAACACGCACAGTCCAAACACGGGAGCCCTGTTTAACCACGTTTGAAGAAGGACATGACAAGGCTATCAGGAAACTTTTTCTTTGGAACGTTCCAGAGTTTGCGAGACCGTAGAAAAAGCTACCCTATGACTCTTTCTTTGCTTATCAACTTTTATTGACAAAAAATTGTAGTATAGTTTGTTAAATATGTTCCTTATCCAGGTTCACTCCGGACTGCCAGCACCTAGTGTCTGCGTCGGGAGACGGCTGCATCTTCGTGTGGAGAGTACCTCATGATATGGTTGTCACCATGAGGGCCAGGCTCGCGCAGCAGGCGATAAGGCAGGGCAAGTGAGTATACCACTGTCTATGGTTTCATCACCAGCAGCCTGTAAACATCCACTGATGCTTTTTAAACGAAGCGTAAAGAAGCATCTTGCGGACTAGCATGGCTGTCGTGACTGACTATAAAGTGAGGTTTCCCGCCCGTTGTCAGAGTGACTTGGGCTTCTTTTCCAGCTTTTCATCAGGCAAAGGGAAACCACTCTGCTGAGCCAATGTAAAAAAAAATATAATTGTTATTTGAGGGAAATCACTTAGTCATCACGGTCAATTCTATAAACCACACAGACCTTATCATCTGAGCTGCACCACCTTGTTAGGGCAGCCCTTCCATTTCCAGAGAGCGGCATTAATATCTTTCTAAACCCCGCAGTTTCCCCTAAACGATCTAATTTTCAAGTATAGAGCTAAGGGCAAGCTAAAAGATCTTTTATTATTCATTCATTCGTCTTCATTCATTTTATAGTTCATTCGCGTTAAGAAAATAGTGACTCATCACCGACAGCCGGCCGTCTAGCCAATTAAAACGCTAGAAATTATAATTATAATTTCTTAACGCGAATGAACTATAATTACTCATGCATTCATTCGTTTCAGTCACTCAGTCATTCGCTCATTTCAGTCACTCATTCATTGGCGAGTTTTAATTTCTTTAATGAATTCCATAATAACCTGTGTCCCTGTTTCAGGAAAGTGTCGGCGGCGTCCAACGGCATGTCTGGTCTGGAGAGCGAGTGCGAGTCGCAGCGGGGCTCGCCGCCGCGCGAGCCGCCCGACGCCCAGGGCTTCGCCACGCCCGTCGTGCCCGACTACACGTGAGTGCGCCAGCCTGTCAGGGTACACTGCTGGACATAGGCCTCTCTAGCTGTCCGCCACTTTGATCGATCTTAGGCTTTATGCATCCAGCACTTTCAGGCATATTGACGTAAAAATGTAATTAGTTTAGATCGTTCAAAAATAACAGACACGTATCTTTTTCATTTGTTAATTAGACCAGAAATGACAAAGATAAAGCCCGTTAAAATTACGCGTGACAGAGTGAGAGTTTTTCGCCACTGAGTGACGTCAAAGACCCCCACTCCGACATTTTGATGGCTTATTATCTTTGTTATTTTTTGCTTAAACGAAAAAAGGAAAAAGACGTGTAGCGGCCGATCATCTTTTCGCTCCAAGCCAACCTCACCTGCCCGTGGTGCATCCTGCCGAACAACAAACGAGGCGCTGGCAACCGTCTGGTGGCGGTATAACCATCACTATTGAAGGCGTAGCTAAATACCACAGACCGATGACGGGCAGCAGCGTCACCGGAGCGAGAAGCTACGCCCTGCGATCGCCAACCCGCCTGCCCAGCGTGGCGATTATGGGTATATCTCCAGATGTTTGCCCTAAGTGGCGAACAACTGGAGAGGCCTATGTCCAGCAGTGGACTGATGTGGGCTGATGATGATGATGAACATGTCTGTTTGTATTGGTCTGGGTGTTTTCTATGTATAATATGTATTTATTGTCAAAAAAAAATATCTAAGTAAGTTTATCAGTTGTCTAGTATAGTACAAGTTTCGGCTTAGTTTGAAAAGAAAAACCGTCGCTATTCCTCCCACACTGTAGCTCGCCTTGTACACGCAAGGAGGGGACCATTGAGGGCTGTTTTGATTTTGGTCCGTACTGTGTGATCTTGTGCCTGCATGCAGAGCATACGCCTAAAAGAAGAGTAACATAAACGAGTGCTATTATTTTGTTACCAGGCTCCGTATAGGCCGCCTGCCGTCGTGGGCCAAGAAAAGCCTGGGAGACGAACTAGTGCCGCCCGACACGCCCGCGCCCGAGCCGCCCGCGCGCGGCAAGTGGGCCACCCGGATACACCCCACCGCGGGTAACTAAAATTATTCTTGTCATTTTTGACCGACTTCAAAAAAGGAGGAGGTTTTCAATTCATCTGTGTGTATAATATTTTTTCATTTTGTCAAAGTGATGGATGGTAAAAGTTGTAAAGCTCAGCAATAGTGACTTTTGAAGACCTGACACGGCGTTGCTGAAAAATTTAAGGGCCTCATTGGCAGTTATATTGATAAATATTATCCCAACCATTATTGGTACTTAAATATGTAAGGATAGGTGTTAAAATAATATGTGTAGAGATATTAAATAGTTATTTTTTTGTTCATCACATTTTTTTTGATTACCCTATATTCGCACTTGACGATTTTTTTAATGTTACAGAAAAACGGGATTCAGACGGATCTAAAGACAGTTCTTTGGACAGCGGCACGGATACGCGGTATATAGAGAAACGACAGCAAACAAGCAAACAGGTATGTTTGATGTTCAACATGTTGTTGCTCAACATGTTGGTGTTCGATGTGTTTATATATGTTCAATGTGTTTTATGTTATAGACCAGTTTATTTATATTTTATGTTCAGTTCTCACGGGAGTATTTGGCTTAAAATTAACTGCATAGACAGATTTTGATACTTTTATATTTATGATTATATGTAATTTAAAATTCACTTGTATATAGGTTTCATAAATATATATCTGGATTATAAAGCACTCTTTGTTGGGGGTTTGTAAATTTTATATTAACTTATCAAGAAAGTTCTGAACATGTATTCATGATGAATATAATGATTTTTTGCACAATGGTTGATATTATTTACTACATTCTTATACATATATGATTTTTTTATACGTAGATTTGTGTTTTCTTTTAAAGTTATAAAGTATACAACAAGCACATTTTGAACATATTGAACAAGTGTTGAACATAACTGCAACGTTTTCTCCCCTACAATAATTCACTAATGTGTGTCGTCTAATCCCTCACAAATTGGTTTTGGTTTTTATTTTGGTGAAGGTTTTCTGTATTATATAATTTGTACACTTTGTATATATCATTTTGTACAATTTCCTTTTTTATATTCACGTAAAACTTGACGAAGTAATTCTATCAGATACTTAAGTCAAATAAGACTCAAACGCGACTTTTTGAGTCCGATTTATCCGATTTTCTAGAAACTACAAAAATTATTAGATAATAACTTTTCTTAAATTTCGTCTGTTTTTACAATGTTTTCTTTTATTTTATTTTGGGTATGGTTAAATTTGAAGAAAGACTAATTTAATGGTATCAAATTCAGCCATATTTAAAATTTCACTTGTACAGGGTCACAGTATAATATAAGCTAAAAGCAGTGTAGAATCTAGATGTATGTTTGTTGAGATGTGATAATGGAACGCCAGTTTTTCACTTGACACTGGTCGTATTTACCTCTCAATGGAAAAAAATAAAAATTTCTCACTAATATTCACTGCTTTAGCTAATATAATACTGTGATATGGTTATGGTCTTTATTCCTATGAATGTAGAGGCCGAAATCGCTCAACTTGAGCCAACTGCCACGCGTGGAGGCACTGTTCAGGAATTTCGATGCGACGATGAGGAAAACTTATGACATATTGACCATATCTCCGCGCGTCGAAAAGGTTTCCTTTTATTTCTTTTTTGTTTCACATTAAATTTTGTTTTTGTTAGCATTGTTTGTTTTATGTTTGAGTTGTTTGTTTATGTAGCTTGTGTTTGATGTTCATTTCATTCATTTTCGTTGATATTTTGGACATTAAATTATTTTTACATTAAATTCGTAGCAAAGTTATAAATGGTAAAAGTAACTAGAATCTTTGTTGAATTTCAGTAGTAAATATTTTTATTATTATAGAATATTCACGATAGGTAGTTTTTGATCTTTCCTCATCACATCTATATTCATCTATCTCCTTCCATTCTCCAAGGGCCACATTCACTTAATCATTGTAGCTTGCTGCATGTTATTTGCATTGTGTATTCATATACTCATCATTTAAGTACACTAATCCTTTAATTTATATTCGACGTCCTTGTATAGTATTCACAAGTCGTTTTAGTGGCTTCGACTATAATGCCAGTATAGATACACTCTGAAAGCATGTTAATTCGTTGGTCTCGCCTCTGGCCCCTAATTCAGAACACTTCGGAAACATTTTGATCAATTTGATCAATTTTGTTTTACTATCAAACTGTTTAAGACCATGACAGTTGGTAGGAATGAATGAAAAATAAAAAAAAACATATGGCGCCCACCCCAGATAATAGGAGCAGGGCAGCCGAATGATGATGAAACTGTTTAGGTTAGAAAAAGGCAAAACGTAGATATCGGTATTATGATATTGTTCTAATATTCTTTAGATAGATTATTTAGATATACTTTATTGCACACCGAATAGTTTAAAAACAAGGTATAATATACATTTGTTGTACAGTTAAGTGGGTAGGTAGTATAAATATTAGACAACATCACATACATTGCTCCAATCCCAAAGTAAGTAGCTTAAGCACTTGTGTTATTGGTATCAGAACAACGAAGGTACCACAAATAAATACTTCAATACAAATATAAACACCCAGACACGGAACAAACACAAGTGTTCATCACACGAATATTTGTTCCGGGTGGGAATCGAACCCTTAGTATGCTACTAAGTGTACTATAAATTGACTATTTAGTATTTTCATAATGCTTTATTAACTTGGGATGCCTCAAACTAAGGGATTGATATAAGAATTACTAACAATATATATAAATCTGCTTTGAGATTTACGCTGTTTTTTATGATTTAATAGGACCGATTTTTAAGTATCTTGGTATCGGGTGATTGGGCGCATGTACTATTATGTATCTACATAGTATTAATCTACTATATAAAAATAAGTCGGGTTTTCCTCCCTGACGCTATAACTCCAGAACGCACGAACCGATTTCCACGGTTTTGCATTCGTTAGAAAGGTCTCGGGCTCCGTGAGGTTTATAGCAAAGAAAATTAAGAAAAAAAAATTTACAGCCATCTGGTGGCGAAACGGAGTTCGCCGGGTTTGCTAGTATTAAATAAATATCAGACAACATCACATACATTGCTCCGATCCCAAAGCATTTGCTTGAGTACTTGTGTTATGGGTATCAGAACAACGAAAGGAACGGATGTTTGTCAAAGAGGGGCAGGCGGGTGCAGCCACCTGTCCCTTGCACAACAAGTGGGATAATGGGTGTCGACGGCGCCCCCCTTAATTTTTTATCTGGCGCCCCCCTTAATTTTTTATCCGGCGCCCCGCTTAATTTTTTATCTGGCGCCCCCCTTAATTTTTTATCCGGCGCCCCGCTTAATTTTTTATTTGGCGCCCCCCTTAATTTTTTATCCGGCACCCCGCTTAATTTTTTATCCGGCGCCCCCCTTAATTTTTTATCCGGCGCCCTTTTTGTCCGGCGATCTAAGCAATCGCCTAATTGCACCCTATCCTACCAGCGCTACAGAGGGTAGGGTTAGTGATGTGTATGTGAAGCTCCAGTAACTAATTTGGGAGGCTTGAATGTAAATTCTTGTTTTGTAAACGATGTGTAGGATGCTCTCCAACACGGTTGGACGATGACTTGAGAGAGATGGTTGGATGACGTTAGATACAGATGCTCAGAACGGCCCAGAATCGGGATGGTTGGCGTTCTCTGGGGGAGGTCTCGTTCAGCAGTGGACCGCAATGGGTTCATTCATCGAATATGAATTACAACAATTGCGCATATTTTATTTATTTATTTTGCACGTTTTTTTTATTTATTTTCCGTTTCACCCCCGTTAGGTGACCATAAACTTGTCAAAGACACGGCAAGTGGAGGCGCGCACGCGGCACCACACCGACGACTCGTCCCTCGGCAGTTTTAAGTACGAGGTGCGTTGTTTTTTTATGTTGCTTTAGTTTATGTTTTTTTTATTCTATGATCCTTGTTTTTTTTATTCACACAAATTAAATAGTCTCGCCACTGTGGCGCTAGAATAGTTTTACTTACAAATTGGCGAGAACAGATGATGTTTTTGAAGTTATTTTTTTTCAAAAACATGACCTGTTGAAAAACTATTCTTGTTTTTGTCCCGGAACGTAACACTTTTAATCATCCATAATGCCTAAATGAGCGACTGACGGGGCGTGTAATATTTACGCCGCCATCAATAGGGAGGATGACACTGCCTCAAGATCGATACTGTTGCCAAAAATGCAATCAGTAAAATTTTTGTCTGTCTGTCTGTATGTTCGTTATAGAAAAAAAAACTACTGGACGGATTTTAACGAAACTTGGCACGATTATTCTTCATACTCATGGGCAGGTTATAGTATAGTTTTCATCACGCTACAATCAATAGGAGCAGAGCAGTGACAGGAAGTGTTGGAAAAACGGGAGAAATTTTTATCTGTATGTTTGATCGCGCATCACGCGAAAACTATTGCATGGAATTAAATGCGGTTTTTACCAAAGAATTGCTAGAGGTCTAACTTAAAATTAGGTACCATTTTATGGAAGTCCGTTATTTTTGAAATCCGATATCCACGCGTGCGAAGCCGCTAGCACAGCTAGTAGAGCCTAAGAACATTCAAGACAAGACATAACTAATTTATTCACATTAAAAGACTGAAGAAAGGTTTTTTATTTCCAGGACCAAGAGTCGACAGAACACGACGGCGACATAGAGGACATCTCCGACGGCGAGAGGACTTCCTCCTCCGAGAGAGGGAACAGGACCATGTACTATCCGGGGAATAACGACGAGGATACGCCTGGGTGAGTGGGGAGGCTTTTTTTAACGAGAGACGAGATTTTTAAGGCAAGTGTTGCGGTTGGAGCTGGCGTCAAGGGAGTGGAATCAAATCAAAAACACTGGGAAACCACAAAATACTATAATTTGCGCACAGCCGCAGGTGGACTGTATAGCAACTCTTCGATCACTTCAAAACAATAACATATCAATACCATAGAAATTTAAACTCGTAAAAAACACTTATAAATACAAAACTATATATAAAACTATTTACATAAACGTATATAAAAAGGGTCGTTCTGTCCGCAACTGCAAGGGCATAATATTTTGAAATACCTACAGTTGTTTTATGGATATACAGTAGAATCTCGATTATGCGGATCAAATAAAAGCAAGTTTCCGTATAAATAATCTTCTCGGAGATTGCCAGCTGTGGTCGAGATTTGATAAAAAACATTCGCGTGATTGTTAATGTATTAACAATATACCTATTCATAATACCAGACAGTTTAACCTCGTATGGCCAATATTTTCAGACGGAGTAGTTTTAACAATAAAATTAGGATTTTCAAAGAACATTCAGTCTCATGACGCGGTAGTACAAGCTTCCGCTTAGTTTGGGACTATAATATAGACTTGTGTGACCCGACGTACCTATACTAAGAATAAGAATAATTTATTTAATTAGATCATAAAAACACATGTTACATAATATTTATCATGCCTAGTAAATGGCTAGGCGCGCACTTGTGACTTTTTATCACCATGACAGATATCTGTCTTTTTCTCATTTTAAAAGTGCAAAAGAGATAAAACGACTGTCTCGGTGACAAAAGTCACTATAGTTCATTCGCGTTAAGAAAATAGTGATTTTGAATGTGAAAATAGTGAGTGTGAATTATAATTTCTAGCGTTTTAATTGGCTAGTGGCCTGTCAGTGACCTGTCAGTCACTATTTTCTTAACGCGAATGAACTATAGTGCGCGCCTAGTTTTACAGCTGTGGAAAATTTCTAAAGTAACATTGCAGAATGACAACTACCCTCCGCGCTAGTTATAAAACTGTATTGCAGCAGTGTAGTATTACCGACATACTTTAGACTTGTAAAGTAACCCTTATTCCGTTCGGCAGAGAGTTCATGGTGAACGCGATGGACGCGGAGGAGCTGCGCCAGTCGGTGCGGCGCTCCAAGCGCTGGAAGGCGGAGTCGCCGCGCCTCGAGATACCGCCCGGCGGGACCTCGCTCAGCGGCTCCGGACACGACTCCGACGACGACGAGGTGAGCCCGATGGGAGATTGGGGACAGACTTGTCCCTAAGACCATTAAAGTAGCTCCGAGCTAGATGATCGTGCACGCAGACCGCGGTCAGGACCATCTTCGTTTTGTCGTATAATGTCACCGGAAAATAGTAAGAATCGTAAGTTGATCAACTTCCTAGGTAGTTGATTAACTTTCGGAATATAACAAACGGTAGTTGAAATGTATTATTTAACGCAATGGATTTCAGTTAGTTGATCAATTTACGGTAGCCTGACAGTCATTTAATAATTTACGATTTTGACACAAGTAAAATCGTCCTCAAATGGGCCAATGGTTGCTCAATGTACTATTTAACGGTGCACTATTACCCGTAACTTAATATACTGTTCCCTCATTGGTTGCCGGGATAACGCCACGTGAGCCATTGGACCAATCAACGTTCACCTCACCTTCGTCGGATGATTTTACGGCAAGAGCCCGTAAAATGATCAATTTACTAAAATACATACGTTAAATAATACATTTCAACTGCCGTTTATTTTTTTCCGGAAGTTAATCAACTACCTAGGAAATTGATCAACTTACGATTCTTGCTATTTTCAGGTGACATTTATATGTTTTCTTCTCCTTCCCTTAGTCGTCTTCACCCACGGGATGAGATTCACTTCATTCCAGACATTTGACAATGTAGTTTTGAGTAGCTTAACGAATGTCAAATGGAACGTTTGACTTTCCGTTTCATTTTGCAAATTCTGCTTTTTAGATCTTATATAGTGCATAGTTTTCGCGATAATTTATCTTGTCACACACAATGAACAAAAATCCCGAATTGTGTATCCTAAAAAAGCAAATTACCACCTACCTTGAGCTACATAATAAGTTATGTATTACTAGCTGTGCTCGCGACTTCGTCCGCGTGGAATAGTTATTTTTTCCACGTTTTTTTTTTTACATTTTCCATTATTTCTTCGCTCCTAATAGCTCCAGGGTGATGTTATATAACCTAAAACCTTCCTCGATAAGTGGTCTATTCAACACAAAAAGAATTTTTCAATTCGGACCAGTAGTTCCTGAGATTAGCGCGTTCAAACAAACAAACAAACTCTTCAGCTTTATAATATTAGTTAAGATGTAGTTGTGAAAATATAACTTTCTCTATCAGGTATCAACGCCATCTGGCGACGCGGACCGGAACCCACTGTCGGGTTCGTGCGAGTCCATAGACACGGCCGGCAGACGCGAGAAGTACCTCAAGTCCGCCTTCGACAGCCTCTCCGGGGCCGAGATGGAGAATACGCTTAACGCTGGTGAGTACTCTCTCTCTGTTACTTTTTTTTTATCATCATCAGCCTATTGCAGTCCACTGCTGGCTTGTTCACTACTTAGGGCAATCATCTGGAGGATATACCCATAATCGCCACGCTGGGCAGGCGGGTTGACGATCGCAGGGCGTATCTTCTCGCTCCGGTGACGCTGCTGCCCGTCATCGGTCTATGGTATTTAGCTACGCCTTCACTTGCGATGGTTATACCGCCACCAGTCGGTTGAGTGAATGGGGGCACACATTTTACCACTTTGGAAGAGTCTCTCGCGCAAACTATTCAGTTTAGAAAAAAAAGTTATTAGAAACCTCAACATTATTTTCAAATACCTAGCCATAGATACCCCACACGTATAGGTTTGATGAAAAAATTTTTTTGAGTTTCAGTTCTATGTATGGGGAACCCCAAAAATTTTGGATTTTTTTCTGATTTTATTTTCACATCTTAATGCGGTTTACAGAATACATCTACGTACCAAATTTGAATAATGTGGCTCTTATAGTTTCGGAATAAACTGGCTGTGAAATACGGACGGACAGACAGACATGACGAATCTATAAGGGTCCAGTTTTTGCCATTTTGGCTACGGAACCCTAAAAAAGATTATCTGTGTGGCAGGCAACACGTCCCTATCGTCGCAGCACCTGTCCCGCGGCCCGCTGCCCGCCGCGCGTGCGCCCGCGCCGGCGCCGCGCACGCCCGCCAAGGCGCTGGACCCGGAGGCGGCGCGGCGGCGGGAGGAGCTCAACCGACGGATACTGGAGACCAGGAGGCAGCTGGAGAGCGTGAGTGGATCATTAACTTTGTGTGTTTACTAGTAACTCCCTCAATAAGAGGCGTCTAAGCTATGTAAGCAACGCAGCTGAGAACTCACCTAAGGTTGAGAAACTGTCTCGGGCGTCGCCGGAGGGCGTACGACGCGTCGTGTTCTGGGGCGACACGAAAACGATCGTTCGTTGAACGGATCGCATATTTGTGCCCCATAAATCCCTCTCATTTGTCCCTCCCGTGTTCGAATATACGAACCAAAATTCGTCAACGTCGATTTTCAACAATTTAATTGATATATTAGAACACGGGATGGACAAATGAGAGGGATTTATGGGGCAAAAATACGCGATCCGTTCAACGAACGATCGTTTTCGTTTTCTGTAGTAGGACCTCTGAGCCTCCCGTCCGTGCCCCGAACGGAAGCCACGCTGTCTCCCCCGGACTCCGAGCGAAGGTACTTTCGAACCGCTTCCATAGTAGTGATACCCGCGTGCGAGAGACGGGGATGCCCTGGTTAAAAAAAAGATGAGAACCTTCCACTTCCCCATTGTCTAAAGACTTCAATAAAATACAGTAGAACCATTTTGATAAGAATCGTAGTCGTGTGGTTCAAAAGTTAGGTCGACAGGCACAATGGAACAATCCCATTGCGCCTGTCGCCCTCACCCTTAAAGCCCAGGATTGTAAGACGTTTATTGTGTTAGGTTAAGATTTAAAGTCAATAATTTTTTATCTCGTGCTATCTCGCTCATAGCAACTGTCAACGACTAGGACTTAACATGGCGTGCACGTTTTAACCAATAGCAAACGACAAAATTTCGCGCGCATTCGCGGAACATTACGATTGGCTAAGATTTTTTCTCAGCTTCCAAAATTAGACTTCTGCGCAGGTACATCGGTGTTACTTATTAACGTGGTACTACTGTAAATTATTATGGATGTATTCCTTATTTCCCATGTATCTCCCACAGGTGGCGTTCAGAACGAACCTAAAATCGAGCCAGTCAACCAACGACCTGTCCTTCATCCCCGAGAAGGACAGCTCGCGCCGCGGCCGGCCCGTGTCCATGGCCGTGCCGAGCAACTCGCGACCTTATGGTGAGTGCTGCAAGGTCTTAGATTGATTGAGACAGTTTGTCCGGTGTTGCAGATGTTATTAATTGATTGGAGATGATGTAACATTACATAAATATCTTATAAAATACATACAATGGAATAAAGAACCTTCTGTTTTTGATAAAGTGAAGTCGGTTAAAAAGTATATTTCCAGATGGAAAAGAACAGTAACCTATTTAATAAAATTATCAACACATATTAAATCTGTAACTTTTTCACCAAAAGCCTAAACGATTGTTCCAAAAAAAAAAGTATTTATTTAAGTTACCGTAAAATCTCGCGATATTGTAAACTATGGACAGATTGTGAACCGTTTCATAATGCTTCAAATTAACGTTATTATTTTTCGGTAGATTATCAAAGTGAAAACGTCGTTGTTTGATTATGTACCTACCGTGCCGCCCTCGTCTTTTTGTTTTGTTCTGCAGTACAATAGAATTGGGAAACGTTTTATAGGTATAATAAACCAGTTGATCACATCTGCAACACCGTTACCCGCTAAAGAGTGCCACGTCATTAACATCGCATACCTGTGATATCTAACATGACCAACAATATGAAATGCTGAATACAAAATAACAGTTTGAGTTAGATTGTTAGTCATTTGAAAGGGTTAAATATTTTTAAGACTTAATATTTAACAGTCAATATTACGTAATATAATAATAATGCGTGAATGATAATTCAATTATGGATGAGTAAAAATATACAGGTAAATATAGTTCATTATAATAAGTAAATCATAATAAATTCTGCAATTATGACATGCATTTCTGTTATCAGAACCTTATGATACTCGTTTCAATGTCTTTGGGCGTATCTTTGCCGGATATTGTCAAGACATCGCAAATATTAATTACAGATTTTGTATTGTTGGTTCCAAAATTCATATGTGCCGCTGTACTAACATTTTGTTCAATTCCCGCCACGCTACCCAGGACTTAACCCCCCCTGTCCAGAGGAAAACCTGGACAGCCTAAACTCGAATTTCTTCGATAGCCTCAACCCCTTCCAAAACGCGGAGTACCGCAACAGGAACCCTTACGCCATCCCCGCCAATCTGAACAAACTCATCCCCGAGTACGCGGACTCGCCCCCTTACATCCCCCCGCACGCGAACTTGCCCGTCCCCCAAAACGATAAAAGGACCATGAACTTCACCCCATACGGAACGAAGCCGGTGATCTTCAAAGATCAGCTGCCGCAAAAACCTCTAGCCTTCACAATAGATATGGGCAAGAAACCAGTACAGTCGAAAGTGTTCAATCGATTGTTCCCTTCTGCTGATGAGAAAGAACCGCCCAAGGTACCACCTAGGAACTTCCACTTGAACCTCACGAAGCCTGAAGATAAGCCGCAGACCAAGCCGAAGCCAAACAGGAGTATATTCAAGAACTACAAGTCTTGTCCCGTCTCTCCAGTCTCTGAGGAATGCAAATGGGCTGACAAGGTAGCTCAGGCTCAGAATCAGAGTAACGCAAACAAAAAACCTCATACGAACTCTTTGGATCCTAAAAAGAGAAACTCTCTTTCATTTTTCGTCGGTCTTGACAATAAACCTTTGAATGATAACGGAAAGAGTATTGTAGATACTATTAAGAGTGATACGGAAAAAATGATAGCGGAAATCACAAAGAAATACGGCGATTTAGATCAGTACGAACCAAATTCGCAGGGAGATTTGGATCTCCAGCCGACTAAGGAGGTGGAAGAAAAAGAAGACGGCAATTTCTCGTCGGATTCTTTGGAAGACTGCAGTTTGAGTCAGGACGCTAGTTGCAAAAACAAGCTCTACTTTAAGAAAGTTTGTAAGAAACACAACAAGGCTAAGCCTAGACGAGCTGTTTCCAATTACGAGATATCGAATTACGGCACAGATAAGCCCACAGTGCCTGCCAAACCTTTGAACATAGGTCAGAAAAGTTCAACGCTTCCTAGAAATATGCCGTCGAATCTTGACGACATTCTAGATGAAGACGACTCGATAAACTACAACTACGCTAGCATGTATAGATGTCAGAGCGTGTTAACTAAACGGTGCGTCACCAGATCTAACGAATCCGTTTTGAGCGATAACTCAAATTGTTCCAGCGTGTCCAACGAAATATTCCTCAAATACGGTAACGAGGTGGCTTTTCAACAAGCCAAGTTCTGCGACAACCGTTACAATTTAAACGACTCACAACACTGTTCATTTGAAAACATAAACGAGACGGATTATTTGGAAAACCATAGACACAGCAGCGCCAGTTTCTTCCTGAATCAGAAGAAGTACATGAAATCGAGCTGCAGTCAGGAATCCGTTTTATCAGACGAGTTGTTCCTAGATAACGACAATCATTTGTCAAGAACGAATTGCAATTCGCTGGAAAGCGTCTTGTCCGACGATTCTGAATGCACGAAGAGTGCTCCATTAGAAATGCTCTTTGAAGGCGCAAGGCCGAAAAAGTTGCAACGCACTCAAACCAGTATCCCAAGAAACAGTAAGAGCTGTTACGAATTCGATAACGCGTCTAAAAGCTACGGTTCCAGTCCGAACAACGTACCATACTTCCACGGATACATGTATAATAACTATTTGGAAGGTACCAGCCCTAATTATAAGGAGCAACCTACCAGCATCAGTCCTAAACCCCCACCGCCAACAAGCAAGGTATTCGGTTTCGAAATACCCGCTACTGAACCCTCCGGCCATAAAACTGTGACCCGTTCGCGAAGCCTCTACGATTCGTCTACGGCGAAACACACAGAACCGCCCCCAGCTAAGAATATTGCATATTATTTCGACGGAAATAGTATTCAGCAGTATACGAAAGAGAAAAAGGCGACAGATGAGATACCGAGGTTGAATACAAGTAATCACGCGACGAATACCAAGTCCCTTCAACCGCAGTTTGTAGAGAAACACAAGTATAAGAGCAAAATGGAGGGCTGCGAACAGAGCTCGATGGTCAAATCGAAGAGTTGTAGTTTCGAAGTGGTGTTAGAACCGGCGTCCAAACCGAATCCCTTGAAGAACCTTATGGAGAAGCGAAATTCACATGTCCAAAAGAATTTGGAGAAATTTGAGGAGCAGATCAGGAAGAATGCACAAACCAAAATGAGTAAGAATCAGCAGAATAAAGAGAAAGCAAATGGTGCCAAACATAATAATACTACCAAAAGCCTTGAAAGAGGTTCGCAGAAGAATAACAATGTTAAGATAACTATGGAATTTGTTCCGCACAAACCGCCAAAACCTATTAAAAGGACGTCGTCTGTTAAAATCAATAATAGACTTAAAGCTGGTATGGATAAATCGACTCTAAGCTCTTCTATATCTTCTCAATATAAGGCCAAGTTAGATGGTCTTCATAATAAGAACTACTTGGCTAATAAAAAGCAAGAAGATAAGAATTCGAATCAAGTAGAACCTTCAGATAATTCAGAGAAGACGTTTGACGTTTTCGTTAAAGAAAAAGACGTTAACGAGAACAAATCGGAAATGCAAATGGACAGTTTGGAAGTATACGCGATGCAGAGAATGGAAAGGATGAAACAAGTCAGCATGGATTCCTTAGACGTCATTGAAGATAGCAATGATTTCGCCAAGGATTCCTTAGACTACTATGCTGAGCAGGATAATAAGTTCTCTTACAAATCTAAGAAGGATCAGATCAATTCTAGACTGTCTAGAAATGAGAAAGATCAGTGTATGCCCAGCCATAGTCGGCAGAATTTGGAAGCAAAAGAGAATATAGCCCCAGAAAGCGATGAGATTAAAAAATACAAATACATAGAGAGAAAAATTGAAATAATCAACAAGTTGGTAGAAATGGAGGAGCGGAAGATATTACAGGAGAAGATTTTGAAGGAGTGGCGCATGAGACCTCTGAAAGCGAATATAAACGACGGGTCAGGTGTCGTTAAAGTGTTATCTAGGAAGTTTGAGAAATTAGCAACGAAGCAGACGACCGTACCGAATTTCGCGTCGCTTACGTTGGAAGAAGCCGATACGGATACAGAAACGAATTGTGATAATAAGGAAATTAAGCGTAACTTGAGTCTACCGGATATTTTGGACTCTGAACAAATAGGTATTGTCACTGCCGAGTGTATCGAAGTGACTAATGAAGCGGGAAACGAAATGAACCAAGAAATCGAAGAAGTGAAGTTGAATAACAAAGTCAAGATGGATCTCAACGCGCGTAAATCACTCAAGCAAAGAGTGTATAACGAAATGGTTATTCCGAAGACAGACGTTCATTTAGATAGCGAAAATTACGAATCGTCGACCACTAGTTCGAGTTGCACGAATTCGCCGAAACGAATGTCGATTTACGGGTTCAACCGACCGAAGACTCCTTTTAGGAAGATATTGAGGGTGCCCACCCCGCGACTTTGTATGGAGAACAGGTTCCACGAACCGTCTATGGGGAGGATTCGTCCAGTAATGCACACGGGGGGGATGGTGAGGGGTTCCTGTTTGTCGAAACGTTTCCCCCTCCAATCGCCGATGTTACCGTCAAAATTCATACCGCAAGGTTGGCAACGCATGTTCTAAAAATGTTAATGTCAATCTTATTTGCGCTTTCGAAGGCATCAGTTCGTATATAGATTTTTAGATCCCTGTTTCTTTTTTACATGTGTTAGATGTAGAGTCATTTCCGTCGAATACTTTAGTTCGTTTCTTAGTTTGTCCAATCCCCTTACGGTCTATCGAATGTGATAAATGTTGCAAAACAGTACTTTGATCAGTTCATCTCTATTGTTTCTTACTGTTATTTTTTATTTTCCAATCTAATAGAGATTAAATACAGTAACTATACTATCTTCTAGTGTAGAATATTAAAGTAACTAATTTAAATGTGCCACTGCAGCTGTTATAGACAGAGTGACACGTATAATGAGACGTACGACCTCAAACATATATGTTTGAGTTTAAATGACATAATATAAAATTAAGTCCACAATTTCTAATAAAGATAGCATTAGTATTTCACAAGATAACGTTTGATAATGAACTTTCAATAATCAATTGTACTGTTGCAATTCACAAAAATATGACTTTGTTCAAAAGATGCCTTAACGCGAAAATTTGTGGTACGGTCTGTGAAGACAGCGACGGCGAAGAATAAAACAATTAAACAAATATGATTATATACGTATTTTAATTTGATTTTAAAAGGCTTTGTTTTGAGCACTCGCTGAGACTTCACATATCAACACAAAGACCATTGCTTCTTCTATACAATTTTGATTTGATGTTTGAGCATGACGTTTGGAATCGTATCACTGTTTGTCCGCATCAATTTTGGGTTCGGCATGTTTTTTTTGTGTTGATGTTTTTTCAATGTTTTTGCTTTAAGCCTTTATAGAAATCTGAACGTATGTATGCAAATTTGTAGACACACTTTCCGAGTTTACTTGCGTATTCAAATTCTGGGTTTCTGGAAAATATGAATAAGAAAAAAATGCCCCACAGTGTAGTGTAGACGCCACACCAACCACAGATGGCTATTAGCAATACTGTTTCTGTTCGGATCATTCTCGATCGTCCATTCAAATTTGACAATTCGCATCGAAAGCTTTTCCGAATAGCTGGCAAATAGGCTGGCGAAATCTTTGCCAATCCGATCGAATGGAAAAAAGCGACGCGTTTCTGAGAGAGATCTTTCCGAAGGCATATTTGTGAATAGCCTAACTGGATTCAAATAAAGGGTTCTCTATACTGTAGAGTACCAGATGATCGAATCTCTGCAACTAGTATAATTACCGAGTTTATGAGACCTAAGAACTCACGTCACTTATTATGAGCGCAAGGCAGTGTTAAAACTATTTGGTACTGCAGTTCTGATATGTAGGGCGTATGATGATGCATTACCTTGGTGTGCAAATTACCCAATAAATAATAAAAAAAAGCAGCATATAATACCTTTCAATCTGTCCGCAAAGAGCAATTTACCTTGCGCAAATATCTAAACCTGTAAGCGAATACCATACGTTCAGATGGCTTATCGCATGCTAACCTAGCCTCAATTGTCAGCAAGTCGCAACCATACCACGTCGGAGGAGGAGGAGACTACGGGCATGCGCCGCGCCATCTCCCTCTCGGACCTCGCCGTCAAGCCAATGCCGGCGCCGAGGACCCCGCAAGGTAGGCTCCTGGAGCCCACTTGTTTGATCTGGTGGTGGTGGTACTAACGGTGAAATGGAAGATGGGGTACTGTATTTCGGTCATGGAGATGTAGGAGATAATAAAATGTGCGAGTTTGACCTCCTTGATGATGATAGCCAAGTTTAGGAGAAGGTAATAACCATGGACGACGAGACAGCATTTGCTAGCAAGTAAAAGTGCAAGCACCTGAGAAAAAGGTATTAAGTTATGGGGAGATGGTAATGGGTAATGAAGATTTGTTTGTCTAGTCTCTATATACTCGTTACTCGTTAGTCAATCATCTAGAGACTAGCCTAGCACAGACACTATACCGCTCAATTTGCATAAACATGTTGCATTCCTTGTTCCTTTACTATCGTAAGTATGGTCGCATGACTCAGGATTTTAGACGCAGAACAAACTACGTCCTGTCAAAATGGGTACCGCAGGGAATTGTTTTGAACCCTGCATGTTAAAAGCTATTGGTTAATGATATTTACATGCATAAAAAGGTTGGTCAAGATGGGAGGAGCTACCAAATATGAAGTCCATAAAATAAGATTTTGTTTCAGTGACCTAATCTATCTATATAAACCGATTTTCTTTTCAGTTCTTTTATATTTTATACTATTTATATATAATGTTTTCAGAATGCTTTGCATGAATGGATGCATGCTTGATTAAAAGTTAAATGCGTTTTTCATATATTACAAGTAATTTATAGTATTTATTGCCTTAGACTAAGTTAATACAGTATATTAAGCTGAAGCAGTAATTAATTACGTGGAAAGTTAAAATTCTCAGCTGTTCATTGCAACGAGATACCTAAGCGATAGACGCAGTGCTGTCCCCTCTTTTTTTGTATGACAGGAAGGGGGGATACTAGAAACACAATGCAATGACAGGGGAAATACAGTGCCGTACTTGTTGGCTTTTTGGGTTATACTTAACCATATGTTTGTACTGGGCGGGGATCGAAACCACGACCAGTATATTAGAGGCAGCGTCACTACCACTGAACCAAACTCGTTGTCAAATGACGACGATGATGACGATGGTGATGGTGATGGCGAAGGTGATGACGATGATTGTTTTGGTGATTGTGATGATTACTTTGGTGATGATAATGGTGAATTGTACTCGGCAATACTGACGTGTGTCATCCGCGCAGGGGTCCCAAAGCCGACGCCGCCGCCCAGCTCGGGCGCCAACAACATCAAGTCCCCGTCGGGCTTCGTCCGGCCCGCGCCGCGCTACAACGGCAAGTCCAACATGACGCGGAGCTCTAGCGTCGGCGTGCTCAATAACCAGGTAACTTTACACAACATTATACCAGTGTCGAGGTTTCTCACTGGTTCTAGTGGTCAACAGGCTCTGTGGCTCACATGGTAGTGACCTCTGCCTTCTGAGCCAAGGGTCGTGGGTTCGATCCCCGCACATTACAAACATTTGTGTGCATGAACATGTCTGTTTGTATTGGTCTGGGTGTTTTCTATGTATAATATGTATTTATTTACAAAAAAAAAGTATCTAAGTAAGTTTATCAGTTGTCTAGTACCCATAGTACAAGCTTCGGCTTAGTTTGGGGCTAGATGGCGCTGTGTGGCCCAGCGTGGCATGTCTTGGGTTATTTATTTATTATTTTATTTATTTATTTAGTCTAAGTCTAAGATAGGTGGTCCTAGGACCAGTGTCGCAGACACCTAACAAAATTACCGAGATAAAAAGAAACACTAAATAGTTCTCTACAGACAATATTTATATGATGTTTTAAAATAATGACGATTTTAAAGAAACCAAGTCAAATATTTCGAGAAAATGTGTAAGGTTTCATAAAAACCTTCTTTTGACTACAAGAATTGCCAAAAAAAGTGAAATTGATCCAGCCGTTCACGCGTAAGTGACCAAAGACAATAGGGATTCATTTTTATATTAATGGAGGATAGATAAAAAGAAGAATGACTCATTTACGTTTTACCTTGAAATAAAATAATTACAATCAATAACTAACTAAGGCCGGTCACATACATTCGGAATTCCGTTTCGGAATTCCGAATTGAAATTCACGTTTGCAACAAGAATGCTCTACTTGCATACAAAGCGCTCCAGCATTTTATATGTAAGTAGAGCATTATTTCTGCAAATCTAAATTTCAATTCGGAATTCCGAATGTATGTGACCGGCCTAAAGAGGTATTTTATTATTTCGTATTTCTTGACAGAGCGACTCAGAATCCGACCCGCAGCCGTCCCGGGGGCAGAACAGGTCGCAGGGCCTCATGAGGCCCACCATCAGCTCCATGAACAAGGCGGCCGCCAACACAGCGCGCAGACGCGGCCTGGCCAACGCCTACAGCGCCGGTGAGGCCCACTAGTTGAACTTGAACCCCACTAGCTACAGTTGAACCTCACTAGTTACAGTTGAACCGCACTGGTTAAAGTTGAACCCCAATAATTAAAGTTGAACCCCACTAGTTAGTTACACCGCACTAGTTACAGTTGAACCTCAATAGTTAAAGTTGAACCCCGCTAGTTGAGCACAGCAATAGTTGGTAGCGGCTAGTGCACAATAAGATTGCTATTGATACGAGAAGTGCATTAGTTACTGACGGCCACAGAAATGCATTAATAATATATGGATAAACAACGTACGTACGTACTTACGTATCTAAAGTCCAACATTATTCTGTCGTTAACGCATCAGGCATTCTTTTAACGCCCCTAAAGGCGTTCTATTCTAATACATTTCTGTGGCTGGTACACTAGCACTAGTAGGCTTAATAGCCGTATTAATATACGTTGTAACTAGTGAACTAGTTACGGATAAATAGTTAGCTAGAAGCTGATGAGTGCATATTACTAGAATAGGGAATATGCATGACTTTTTTTTATGGATTTATTGAGATCTTTTGTCTTCCAGATACATAATAATAATAATAATAATAATAAATGTTTATTTCAGATAAAGATCCACACATAAAAATGATGATTTTTGATGTTTATTTCACATAAAAATCGAAGAATTTTTAAACTATCTTTTCTATTAAGCGAGTTATAAAGCGTTAAAGTTATTGATTAGACAGAGAGATCCGATGCGGTAGTTGACGTCACGTACCGTGAGCGCCGTACTAACTTCATAGAAAAATCTGTTTCGCGAGAGAGAGACGGATATATTCACTTTCAATGACTGTATCTCGCCCATATTTCAACCAATTTTGATTTTGTTTTCACTGTTCGTAAATACCTGAAACTATTTTTCATGCATATTCCCTATTATGAAGGACACTTTTGTATGATAACAAATGTTTAGTTCGGTTTTTTGTATTCAATGGGTTTACGTTATGAATGAATAGTAAGTAAATGAATAAATATCAGACAACATCACATACATTACTCCGATCCCAAAGTAAGTAGCGTAAGCACTTGTGTTATGGGTATCAGAACAACGAAGGTACCACAAATATAATACTTAAATACAAATATAAAACAACCAGACACGGAACAAACACAAATGTTCATCACACGAATGTTTGTCCCGGATGGAAATCGAACCCACGACCCTTGGTTCAGAAGGCAGGGGTACCAATTGAGCCACCGAGCCAGTCCGGTATTTAGTGAAAATTGCTTAACATGTTAGTATTCGTATATTACATGAAACTGGATTTAACTTAACAATAGTGATGCGCTGAGTAGTGGCAATAAAGGACAGTTGTATGGCTAGATACTGTTGCACTGTTGAGTTATGGATCATTCAGGAGTAAGATAAAATGTTTACATATTGTTAATCATCCTTAAGATTTAGTCATTTTGACGATCTATTAAAACATAATACAAAAATTATACAATAATCATATTCCAATGGGAATTAAAAATCATCTGAAACGACTAGTCATTCAACCTTTACTGTCAGTAAATGTATGTAGGGGATCGTAATAATGTCCTAATAAATAAATAAATTTACAAAACAATTGAAAACATAATTGTGTGCACACCCAAATACCGGCAGCTACAAGAGCAGAGTAATAGGCCACGCCCATTAATGATTTTTAAGTGCTGATGTCAGGACTTAGTTCGGAATTAATGCTTAGGCCATCCTCTTTGTATTTTCTCCGTGATCTGAATACCTGCTTAGCGCTGCATTTTAACAGCACGTAGTATAGTACAGGCTGGCATACAGCACTAACCCAGCACATTAACGGGCGCACAGTGAGCCTGGCGCAGGGCGGCGAGGAGTCCAGCTCGGAGGCCGAGGAGCGAGCGGCCGACAAGCCCGCCGTGCCGCCCCGGCCTCGCGCAGGCTCCGTCGACCACGCGAGGAGGATCGGTGAGTGACACAGGCCCCACAAACATATACAGGCCCCACATACATACACAGGCCCCACATACATACACAGACCCCGCATACATACACAGGCCCGCCGTGCCGCCCCGGCCTCGCGCAGGCTCCGTCGACCACGCGAGGAGGATCGGTGAGTGACACAGGCCCCACAAACATATACAGGCCCCACATACATACACAGGCCCCACATACATACACAGACCCCGCATACATACACAGGCCCGCCGTGCCGCCCCGGCCTCGCGCAGGCTCCGTCGACCACGCGAGGAGGATCGGTGAGTGACACAGGCCCCACATACATACACAGGCCCCACATACATACACAGGCCCCACATACATATACAGGCCCCGCATACATACACAGGCCTCGCATACATACACAGGCCCTGTATACATACACAGGCCCCGCATACATACACAGGCCCCACATACATACACAGGCCCCAGAAACATACACAGGCCCCGCATACATACACAGGCCTCGCATACATACACAGGCCCCGCATACATAAATAGGCCCCACATACATACACAGGCGCGCTGCCCAGGCCCCGCGCAGGCTCCGTCGACCACACGAGGAGGATCGGTGAGTGCACGGTGTATACCTTTACGAAGGTCTGCAAAAAAGTTCGCGTTGGTATATGTCTATCTCTTAGCGTTACCTCATAATAAGTAAAAGACACGTGCGAAGCCGGGGCGCGTCGGTAGATGTATATAAATATGTAGATACACTGTACAAGACATGATTTCGTCAATGTATCGTATATTATTAGTAACGTTTTTTAGACAACGTCAATTTCATCTATGACAGAAGCAGAAGGTCGAGTCCTACCATATTATGTAATCCCTTTAGTATAGTCCCTTTCCCTGAAAAAGCATCTCACGACCTCTCCTAGTCTATGGATGCTTAGATAAGTATTTAGACTTGGTCCCCTTTTCTGACTTACCATCTGAGGCTGGGTGTTGTGATCGCAGGGCGCAGTGGCAGCGAGCGTGACCTGTCGGCGAAGGCGCGGGAGGTGACGGCGCGGCTCACCGCCAACACGCGGCAGAGGGCGAAGCCCGAGCCCGCTCCAGAGACCAATTGTAAGTCACCATACATGATATATTCCCTTGCTCCCTACTCATAATACCTCGGAAACGTATTAAAAAACAGGACATCGTTTTAAATAAAATAAATAAATAAATAACCCAAGACATGCCACGCTGGGCCACACAGCGTCACCTAGCCCCAAACTAAGCCGAAGCTTGTACTATGGTACTAGACAACTGATAAACTTACTTATATACTTTTTTTTTGTAAATAAATACTTATTATACATAGTAAACACCCAGACTAAATACAAACAGACATGTTCATGAACACAAATGTTTGTACTGTGCGGGAATCGAACCCACGACCCTTGGATCAGAAGGCAGAGGTCACTACAAAATGAGCCATCGAGCCAGTCAATGAGCCATCGAGCCAGTCAAAGAGCCATCGAGCCAGTTTTTGAATACAAATCCTATCCCAAGGTTTGTAAATAAGGGAATTTGCCCCTTATTTACAAACCTTGGGATTGAATTCGTCCAAGTCGTTCAATATGCAAGACCTAGCGGACCTAGCTAAGAACGCAGGGGATCTTGTAAAATGGGCCTGTCACTCTCACAGCCTGTGATGGGGCGACGATTCGACACAACCTTGAACGGAGAACTTGCTATGCACTATTGAGTTATTTTATTTGCCGACAGATACACCCATTTTATCGACCCGGATCAAAATACGAATATAACTCATCCCGATAAACTGTCGTTTTACAAGCCATACATAGTACAAACTTCATGCAATAGGCCTGTTGCCGTAAAAAATGTAATTAGTCAGTCTTTTAGATTGTTCAAAAATCCATCCATAATTGACGGAAATATCGGTGAACATACATAAAAAGAAAAATTATACATATAGACGAATTGAGAACCTCCTCCTTTTTCGAAGTCGGTTAAAAATAGAAGACACGTATTTTTTCATTCGTAAATTACGCGTGATGTCAAAGAGTGGGAGTTTTACGCTACTGAGTGAAGTCAAAGACCTTTTTCGCTACTGAGTGAAGTCAAAGACCTTTTTCGCTACTGAGTGAATGAAAAAGCAAAGCTCGAGCAAATTTATCCTTCCACCCACCAAACTCACTCAAAACCAAAATCGTTCCATACACTAAACAGCAAGTCTATCACCGACACGGAAACCATAGCCAAGGAATTGGTAACAATAATGTAATTATTTTTACCCTGGAATCCAGGGTCAAAATATCCCTATTCTGTGGTAACCGGAACCTGTTCAGCGTATGAGTAACGTTCTGTCTCCGCAGTGTCGTCGTCGCAGCTGTGTTCAGCGCTGACGGAGCAGCTGACGAAGACGGCGTGCAAGGTCGTGCAGCTGTACGCCAGCCTCCAGCGGGAGCCCAACGCGGCAGCCGACATCAGCGGTAAGTGCGCCAGGGAACACCGAATTGACATCGATTAGGAATTCATTCATTCAGTTGCCGTGGCGTTTTTTTTTATAATAGCTCGACATAATGGCTTCCCTACGCCTGATGGAAAGCGAAAGAGAAGCCCAAGTCGCTGTGACAACTGGTAACTAACCAGTTACTTGTCAGTTGCCAATGCCATGCCGGCCCAACCCTTACTCCCCACGAGCTCCGGAGACCCTACTGACCAGCAGAAACACGACCCGGAGGTCATTTGGCTGCGGTATTCTATAGGGTGGAGGTCCTTCCCCGGACGGGCAGCTCAATTCGAGCGAAGATTCGCTATGCCCTACCTCTCTTATTCGTTCATTCATTCATTCAGGGTGTCTGTGGGCGGTGCTGACTGCTTACCATCAGGCATCACATTCGCTCGTGTGCCGCCTCTCGCATAAAAAATACCTTCATCATCATCATCATCATCATCAGCCCTTCGCAGCCCACTGCTGGACAGACATAGATGCTGAAGATCGAGCAAGGTGGCAAACAATTGGAGAGGCGCTATGTCTGCTGGACACAGGTCTCTCCAGTTGTTCGCCACTTAGGGCAAACGTCTGGAGGATATGCCTATAATCACCACCCTGGGCAGGCGGGTTGGCGATCGCAGGCCGTAGCTCCTCGCTCCAGTGACGCTGCTGCCCGTCATCGGTCTGTGGTATTTAGCTACGCCTTTAATTGTGATGGTTATACCGCCACCAGTCGGTTGCCAGCGCCTCATTTGTTGTTCAGGCTTGCACCACGGGCAGATGAGGTTGGCTTGGAGCGAAATGATGATATGCCGCGCCCTTACTAGCCGAAATCAATTATTAAATTAAAAAATCTTTTATAACGAGGCAGGCGGGATGTCTTTTATTATATAAAGTTGGTAACCAACCTGCATCGGTGTGCCAGAGCGGGATTGATGGAATCTATACGCGTTGTGTTAACAAACATTAAATTCTGTTGTATTTCGATCAGGCCTGGAGGCAGCCATCCTGGAGACGCAGAAGGTGTTGAGGAGCGCCGTGTCCCGGACGCAGAACGGGGACGCGCTCAGCAGCCTCTCCTCCACCGACGGCGACTGCCGGCCCAACGTGGACTCGGCGCGGCAGAAGCTGGAGCACCTGGTCTCCAAAGGTGAGGATAGAGATAGAGGGAGTAAGAGAGTGAGAGAGAGGGAGTAAGAGAGTGAGAGAGAGAGGGAGTAAGAGAGTGTGAGAGAGAGAGGGAGTAAGAGAGTGAGAGAGAGAGAGAAGGAGAGAGATGAAACACGTCCGCACAATGGGCAGCTAGACTGCCAGTTGGACATATGGAAATGTAGAATTGTATATGGAATTTCATTAATCAGCCACCAAAACGCATACATGCCGCTAAGATCGAGTAAGAGAGTAAAAGAGGAATGTAAAAAAGAGCGAATATAAAAAAGAAAGAAACCTTCCTCTTTCTTAGTAGACTCTTTTTAGATAGAAAGAGTCTCTTGTACCCCAGTTTTCCGTCCGATCTCGTTAACGGGAAAAAATATTTTACAGATACCAATTACTTGTAGTGATGAACCAAACATGATCCGAAGGAACGAACACGAACGTTTTGTAAATAAAGTTTCCAAAAAGTACCCTTTTTTAGGGAAGGGTTGATCTATTGATGGTCCATTAGAGTATTGTTTCACCTGAATACTCTTAGGTAAAGAACTAACATTGTTTTTTTTTTATTCCAGAAGCGAGTACAGCAGGCAACCCGGCCATGTCTCTGATAGAACAGTACTCAGACATCCTCCTGAACATGATGCAGAGTAAGATGGTCAACCAGTTCTCACAGAGCCCGCAGAGCCTGCCCCCCAACCCCAGGGAGGGGGGAGACAGCTAGTGAACACTGAGTGAAGTGACAACTAAAACAACCGAGTGAAGTGTATGTGAGAACTTAGTTAAGTCGAAGTGTCGAGTCTAAGTCGTTTAGTCGAGTTGAAGCGGTTTAGTCGAGTTGAGTTGAAATGTCGAGTTTGAGTTTAAACGTCGAGTTAAAGTTGTAAAGTCGATTTAAATCGTATCGTCGAGTTTAAAGCGGTTAGTTGAATTGAAATCGAGTTGACAGAACTTATAATATGTGAATAGTAATGTATCTGCATCAGAAAAACTTGTTTATAGTTGTTTTGCCTAAACTACTTAATAACTACTTAAAATCTAAACACACTTGAGCCAAAATAAAATTTATTGAAATTATATTTTAAAAAACTAAGTCATATAAATCTACTTAAGCATACTGTACCTGGCTGGAAAGATACTACCCTTATCGGGACCATAGAGAGTGGATGGGATACAATGGGTATTGAGCACAGACCAGTGATCAAAATAAATGGCGAAGGAAATTCTAGTGATTTAATTTCTATTCACATATTATGAGTACTGGTTGAGGTTAAGTCGTTTAGTCGAGTTAAGTCGGAACGTCGAGTCGATGGCATTGTTGAGTGTTGAAGTCAAAATAACTGTAAGTCTTTATATTGAAGATAAGTCAATTTTTTCTGTAGGAAATTAACGGATTAGCCTAAATTGAGAACGGCATTAAATAACGGAAAATCGGTGAGTGCAATCTTTGAGTATAGATTTTCTTTGTTTGGAAATGTTATGTTTTTTTAACAAGGCTTATGGCTTATGTATCTACTTGATGAGACATCACAAGCCTTATATCAACTGATCTTTATATTTAATTGTAACAAAGATGATGCCTATACACTGAAAGTATTGAGGAAAAACTAATATGAGAGTTCAAAATAAGAGCAATAAAAGACAAAATAACAGTGTCTGTCCGTCTATCCGTTTGATCACGCATATACGATTGAATAGGGTCTAACATATAAGCTCCATTTGACTGCAAACTTACAACACAATTTGACTCTTAAAGCAAGACTAAATATGTCGGCCGGTGAAAATAGTCTACCGACCGAATTTCGGCCACAGCATCAATTCCAATCAAGACTAGATCAAGGCAGAAGAGTATTTGTAGTGCACGAATACAGGTACACTCTGTTCTGATCAGTTCGACACGACAAGGTATCTCAATAGCAGGACCAACAGCTTAAAGTTAGGTAATATGTATCCCGGTTACGAATTGGAATACATGTAAAATATGTTATATATAAATACGGGTATTTTTCACAAATTATAAAATTCGTTCGACTGAAATATTGGCGTCCCCTTCATTGTTGTGTCCTTTGTATAGTACCAAACGTACCAAACTTACACACGTATTTACAAACGATACTTTAGCTATGCAAACTTACACCACTGTGCTAAGTAAGCATTTACAATGGCGACCGGCACTCAAGTATTGTCTATAGATTTGTGGGTACTGTGCGTCCGCGCATCGCATAGTAACGTTTGTGAATACGAGTGTTCGGTAATCTATTCAGAACTTTATGGAAAGATATCTATGCTTTGCCTTTTTTTAACCTAAACCTTATACATAAACCTTCGTTCGCATTTCAGGATCAATCGGTGGAGGCATAATAATCTTTCTGGCCGGCATGGTGATGGCAACTGACAAGTCATTGATTAGATGAGTTGTCTCTGGCCTCTTTCGCTATTATAAAAAAAAGAAAGCTTGATTGTGACAAAGCATAGATATTGGAATCGAATACGTCGAAAAACTGAATCGTCATATCGCTTAATAAAATAATGACATAACCTAGAATTTTGGAAAAGTGAGTCTAATGTGTGTCGTAATATTATGGTCTCATTTTTTGATTTTTTTTCAAAGTTACAAAGTTATTTTATCATCATCATCCTCCTCTTAGCGTTGTCCCGGTTTGTGCCTCTAGGCCCAGGGTCCGCTTTGAACATGATCCTAGATTTAGCGAGTCTGATTATTACATTGAAGCGACTGCCATCTGACCTTCGTAACCCTCAGAAAGGGGAACCAAACAAATTTGGATCATGGTTACATGTTCAGAATTAAACTGGATGTGCAGGTTTCCTCACGATGTTTTCCTTCACCGCTAAGCTAATGGTATACAAGGTTATTTTTATCATGAGTGTCATATAAACCATAGATCAAAATTCTTATATTCGACGATGTTATAGTTAAACGAACGCAGCCATATATTGCAAAGAGGCACAGCTGCTGTGTTGTTAACAAACAATTCTACTTTTTATGGAAAAGTGTGTAAAACTCTAATTTTATTTCAACGATAAAATTATCATGTTTTACTATTGAAAATTTAATTGTGTGCATTTATTATTAAAAACTATACGAGTCCTGTGTCTTTTATAAAGGTCACTAAATACGGACGGTATTCATTATTATTTCTGTCAGTCTCTGACTAGCAAAGGGCACTTTGGCTTAAAAAACATATTTATGTGCAATAGTTACGGAATGCAACTTTAGCGTTATAAGAAAAGGGTCCACTTTTGCTTGCACGAACCAAAGCAATAATTGCCTCAAAATTATCAATTTATATAATGGGAGGGATCAGGGCCGTCTTCAAATTATTTGAGGCCCTGGGCTCCTATGACCTAAATATCAGTTATGATTTGGTAATCTGGCAGGAACTAGGGGGCCCCATTCGATCACGGGGCCCTGGGCACGTGCCCATAGTGCCCAGTGGGAAAGAGGGGCCTGGGAGGGATGCTTTGAACTCAGGTATTGACCAGTCATTTGGTTCTTTATAAAGGACACGGGGACCCACTAAGAAAATATATTTAGAAAAGACCATTGATTTTATTTGACTTAAAGAAAAAATTTAAATTATTATTTTTTTGAAAATTAAAAAGAGTTCGACTCTAAATGATTGCCATCTAATGAAATATTGCATTTAGAAGTATCATTCCAATTTAATGTGCAAAATTTTAATTTCTATTAGGAAAGATATTTGATTTTAATGTTTTTAATACTTCTTGAACTGACGTAGTTTGCTTTCTGTCTCTTTCTTATTGTGTCTAAAAAATTTTAACTAAATAAAAATAACTATAATCACTAATACTTTTCTATTATTCATTACCTCAAGAAGTAAGATGTGAAATAGTTGTGACTGGATTTGATAAAGGGATTACTCCCTTTTAATAACGGATATTGAAAGAAACTTTTAATTTAATTTTAATTAACGGGCTTTCCAGTACTAGTAGGGAATTTAATTATTAACTAACATTATAAATGCCAAAACGTGTTTCCAAGGCTTCCCTTATGAATGTTTTGTGGCTTACTCGGAACTCTTAAAATGAACCTTATTTATATACTGGTAATTAATCCCTTGAACGTCAATAAAAATGGCAATAGATTTTCTATTCCGTTTCATTTATCGGCAGTCAAAGGGTTAAATCTATCAGGCTGGAGATTGTCTATGGCAAAGCTTGCGACGCGAAAGTTAATTTGGATATTATTGTGTAACAAGGCTACTAGAAATGTCGAAATTAAACTTGGAAATAGATCTATATTAATACGAAAATAATAAATTGTTTTGGAAGTAAAGAAATGATTGAGTAAAACTTGTAATTAAACTTTTTAATTAATAATAATGGTTATTATTATGAACCGATTAACGTCCGTAGGTAATCGTTATAAAGAATAGTTTTAAGTGTTTTTGTTTTTTTATTAATTAAACAATACGTCGTCACAATCTTTAGAGGTAGAACTTTTATAATGCGAGTGTGTGGATGTATGTTTAGTTTCAAAAAGGGATTTTTTGGTTAACAATATCGATAATTTTTTTTGTCAATTATTTTTTACTAAAATATTTTTCATGAATTTTTTTTTGGTTATTTTATTTAAAAAATACTTTTTGAACTAAAATAATAGGGTTCACTGAAATGTGTATTTAGACAACGATGTGACTGCTTACGGGAGACGTGTAAATAAATTATTAACAGCCTATGGTAAAGTGTAACTGTCATTTTAAGTATTTTTTTTCTGGATAAGCGAATACCAATGATTTTTTTGACATACTGCATTAATCGTGTACACTTGTACAGTCGCCATCAGAAAATAAACGTAACGCTTTGTAAATGTGTAGTTATTTTTATATCCACTAAGTGCAGTCGAGAGCTTAACATCCTAATACAAAATGACATATTTTCCAAGCGAATATAGCTCTATATTATTTCGTATTAAGTCGAAAATCGGATGGAGATTTGTCATTTTTATATAGGTTCAAGTGCCGTTGTCATACCAGCTTCTCTTGTGTATATCTTATTTTGTCATATCAAATCTTGTTTTTCCTTAGGCATTTTAAATTATGTTCGCATTAAAAATAAACTTAGCGCTCAAATTGTAGTTACCTGTGTGTTCTATGATTTTATTAAATACTTTTTTAATTCGTTTTGTTTTTGGGCGTTTGACAGATGATATTAAAAAAAGCCTAGAATCTCTATATGAAGAATGTGAAATGAAATGGCAATGTAAACATATACTTGTGATGGATGTTTTAAAGGTCAGACTGCGCGTTGGACCTTGGGACATACTCGCCCGTTGTTCAAAATTTATGCACGATTTGAACTAAATATTTTCCTTTAAAAGTACCCTAATAAGTATATGTTTAACTTGAAAAAGGGATAATTTTATTGTTTTTTTATGAGAAAGTCAAATGCACCATAAAAAGCTTGCACGAGACATGAGAAAAGTTGCCAAAAATGTAAAGTTTTACTTTTTAATGAATATTAGTTTGCAAGACTTTTTTCATGTTGATGACATAGTAAAATAAGGTGACATAGTATAAATCAGTTGCAGCCAACTTTAGCACTGGTTTAGCACAAATACAAAAGTAATGTTAAAAAGTGACATAATGTATTCCGGGGATAATTATTAGTAATTTATCTAATGAGCCAATCGCTAATTTCTTTCTTACACATAGTTGCAACATACCAAAATTTTTACAAATGAATACAGTGAGAAGTAGGTAATGGCCCAAATTAGGAACATCCACTTTTATAGGAAGCGTTTTACAGTGGTGAACAGTCAAAAGAAGTAATTTGTAGACACTTTAGAACCTTGCCATAGTAATAAATGATATGTTAAATAACAACATGAAGTGAGAAAATAAACAGGATCAAGTTCTCAAGTGTGTACATATTATTCCTCGTGACTGTACAAAGGTTGTATACGAACCTTATTTTACTATGTCTTAAGAGCTTTTTGCACATATTAAAATAAACGCGAGTATTTTAACTTTTAGCTGGCGAAGTCGATGTGTAGATACTTTTTATTTAATGTTCAAAATTGTATTGCCATTTACAGAAAAGACTAATGTTATTAATGATTACAATATTACAATTATTCAAGTATTTTCTTGTTTTGTTTTATTTACGACCTTTAGAAGAGAACTTTTTCATGATGGCTAGGCAGGATTTATCATCATTAAGATATCAACTGTCGTGATAATGCACAGTGATAATGTACGTATCTAAGATAATGCTTTTTAACAAATCAAAAACATTTTTTTTTGCTAAAACACTATACATTAAATTTATTTTCCATCTTTTATTTAACTTGCAATGTATGTTTGATCGGGTGGCAAGTGCTTTTAAATTGAGTTGTACTCAAATTTAAGGCACTCTACAAATTAGGCTGATATTTGGAATGCACATTCAGTTCGGATGCCAATGCATAAAAAAAATAAAAGCTTGTTTTTAAAAAGGTTTTTTACCTAAATTATTTAAACCATGTTACTGAAAATGTTACAGTAGATGAATGGCTACAATATAATTATTTGCATTATCTATCAGGTTAGTATGAAGCGTTTTTGGACTCGTATTGGTGATTTTGTAACTGAGATAACTTTGAGACTGACTCTGATTAACGAAGTAATTTTTTTTCTTCATTAAAGTCGTAAGATAGAATTTGCCTTAAAATATCGCTTTCTATTGTTAAGACTACTGTGTCTAGAAATCTCGATTTTCTGAGGTTTATGGGGTAGTCTACATCCATAGTCAAAATAAAACATAGCAAGTAAAATAGAAAAAGTCATAAGACCACGGAGTTTGGCGTATGAATAGTCTGCCGCATTTATTTCTTATTTATTGCCTATACATTACAACGTTTCAAAAGAGTTGAAGGGTTTGGTGGCAATAAAACAACTTTTAATTACTTGTCAGTGTGTCAGTCTGTAAAAACGCTGATAATTACACAATTTAACCTCGTGGGAATTCACAGAGGAACAATGGGATATTTAGGGTTCTCTGTTATTCTGTTATGAGCCTCATCAAAGACTATTTCGATATTGTAAAGTCTTAAGAAACCAATCTTTAGGTCGGTAGACTCGAGAGCTATTGCTATATATCGGGTTTTTCAGTAGGTATAGGAATCACATCACCGCACCCGTTGTTGTACAAATACTTTTTCTTATGTTATTGTTAAGGATAAAATCCTTATGCCATAATACTCTTTTTATGCCGTTACCGTTTTTACTTTATTTATTGATTGGTACATATATTTCTACTACTCTTACCTAAATAATTTGAACTTCACCACTTCACCTAATCTTGCTCCTACTATAACCAAGGTTGTCAAGAAGAGATCGTTCATATAGATCGTAGCGATAAGGCCGCCTAATTGTGCTTCATATGTTTGTGTGCAACAAAGAATATAATCTATAATTTCGCAAAAATCTGTCGGGAACCAAAGATCACCAACAGAACTCGCTCTTGGCCGACTCAGGTCTGCCTAGATCTTGCCAAACTGTCATTCCTGAGCCGAACTTCGCTACATCGAGTGTCCTGATCAAGCCATATTGTACCACCACCTCATTTTGTAAGGATAATAAAATGGCTGCAAAAATTTTGTGGTCGTGGGTCATCGTTCTCAGTTTGACATGTAAGTAATTAGATTCGTTAATTTAATTTTGTCGACATGTAACATACTTTTACAGATTTCTTGACCCAATACGGTAACTGTGGGCAATTTGGACCTACGACTCAAGTACTCACGCGATAGGTAACATATTAGTGCATGACTGTACCTACCTAGACCTACCTACATAAAATGCTTTGACAGGGAAAGTATTTAATTTTGAATAGAATACCGCAGCCAAATGACCTCCGGGTCGTGTTTCTGCAGGTGAGTAGCGGTCTCCGGAGCTTGTGGGGGGTTAGGGTTGGGCCGGCATTGCAGTGGCAACTGACAGGTAACTAACCAGTTACTTGCCAGTTGTCACAGCGGCTTGGGCTTCTCTTTCGCTTTCCATCAGGCGTAGGGAAGCCATTATGTCGAGCTACTATAAAAAAAAAGACGTTCCACAAATCATGAACATTAGTGCAAGACTGAGGTTTGAGGTTATGAGAAGCTTTTAAGCTCACAGAAGATTACAACCATAATACACTTTTTTTTTGTACCGGGGTAAATGCATTTGCGCATCCTCACTACTCGGGAGAACGGCTGGGTATGTGGAACTCACCCCGTCCTTGAACCTGGAGGGCGGCACTCTACTTTCAAGATAGTGAGGAGGTACTTTGGGGAGGAGGAGGAACTTTTTTATTTTATTTGGTTTGCAAAACTGGTATTAGGTACAATGTTAAACTTCTATAAAAAAATTACATAACAAATTGTATTTACTGCAACACCTATTACATGCAAACACAACATGCTGTAAAATACCTACATTAATTACCATTAGCTTAAATTATAATTTTAATTAGTAGTAACAATTAAATAAAATCGAAAAACAAGAAAACATTAATTTAGCCGGTATGTAATATTTTCTTTATATTATTTTTTTTGAGGCAATAGAACCGTGGAATATGTCAACTTTTGAGAATACCCACCAAAGTTCTGGCCCCTTCGTCAAGCGCCATAGGGGCTTTGCCATGGGTCCTGTCCTAACATGGCACCCATTACACACTCTAAGTTTCTCTAAGCCTAATTAAGTTCATTTAGCTTATTTCTGAATGGATATAACTAGTTTAGGGACCCCCAAGCAGCCTTTTCAAAGGAAAGAAAGTCAAGAGAGTTTCTTTGTTTTACGGTATCTTACAACGAGGTGATCATTTACTATCAGATGACTCTCAGTCTAGATTGCCAGCAATGTTGTTTTTTCTTTTTATTTATGTTGTTAAAACGGGTTAAAACATAGGTGTTAAATGTTGTGTTCACCTATACGACGTTAGTCTGTGTGGGTTTGTCTTTAATTTAATTTTTGTCGCTAATTTTGTAGACCTGCCTGCTGGCTGTATCATATTCGTTATACCAGAGGATGTTCCAGCAGGATTTGCAACCATTTTTGGATTCTCCCCAAGACTGGTCAAAGGTAATTAATAAACAAATACATAATAAAGGTAATTAATAAAGACAGGCTCGGTGGCTCAATTGGTAGTGACCTCTGCCTTCTCAGCCAAGGGTCGTGGGTTCGATCCCCGCACATTACAAACATTTGTGTGCATGAACATGTCTGTTTGTATTGGTCTGGGTGTTTTCTATGTATAATATGTATTTATTTACAAAAAAAATATCTAAGTAAGTCTATCAGTTGCAGCGGCGTAGCGTGGGTGTCGGCCGCCCGGGGCGGAAGACAATTTTGCCGCCCGGGGGGGGAAGACAATTTTGCCGCCCGGGGCGGAAGACAATTTTGTCGCCCTTTAATTTTGAATCGTCAGTAATTCTCGCTGTTGTTTTGTTAGTCATAAACAAAGCATAAAATAAAATACGGGGAATCCCCGCAAGTCGTGGACGGTGTTGGCAGCAGTCGCTACAAAATATCATTCAAAGAAAAGGGATTCCCCGAATCCGTTACAGAATAAGTAATGAAAAATTCCATGCTCTTTTCAATCGGTCCGAATTTGTAGTTCCGATAAAAATATGAAATGGTTCAAATATTTTTATTATTTAAATTAGTATGGATAGATTATAAATTGTGAAATTTTGCCGCCCCCTAAAATGTGCCGCCCGGGGCGGGCCGCCCCCCCCGCCCCCACTACGCTACGCCGCTGATCAGTTGTCTAGTACCCATACTACAAGCTTCGGCTTAGTTTGGGGCTAGGTGGCGCTGTGTGGCCCAGCGTGGCATGTCTTGGTCTTGGGTTAAATAGCCAAAACTTATCACATACCTATCTTACTAATAATAAAATGTGAAAGTTTGTTTGGATGGATGTTTGTTCCTCTTTCACGCATTAATTACTAAACGGATTTTAATGAAACTTTACTAAAAAATAAATTAATGATGATGACGTTTCTTCTAGGAAACGACCACCGTTTCGGCTTCGGATTCAGTTTAGGCAACCAAGCGGATTTTCAGGTCATGTACGAGCTGGGACCTCAAGTCTATACAAAGGCTCTACAACCAATCAGTAAGTACAATACTCTCCTCATCGAATTTCAAAGCGGCAAAAAAGTCTAACCAAGTATCTACTTTAGGATGTTTTTACTTAGGGGCAGCCCAGTCGACAGACTCTCCGTGACGCACTTTTTTGCAATTAAGTATATGCAGTAACGCACACGACGCGCAAAAATCTGTCGCGGATATTTCACAGACTCAACGCACACGACGCACATCTTAGATCATTCTGTCGGCAGACCTAGACGCTCTTTTTAAATGTCTCAGACGCAGACTCTATCGCACAAAAAGTGTACCGTCTGCGCTGCACCTTAAGCAGGAGATTCTACATAGGCAACTACGGTGATAACCAATGAAGGTTGCCAATGAATATTTTTTGACATAGGTACAAACCTAGGAAAATGATGTGCTCGATTTGGGATTGGATCATTGCGACAGGTGCGGTCAACGAAAAATTCCAAAGAGCTATGGAGCGGAGCATCCTCGGTATAAAGCTTGTCGATAAAGTGAGAAACACTATTATCCGCTCCCAAACTGGAATAGCAGATGTTGGAGAAAAATCTGCCAAATTGTAGTGGGCTTGGGCGGGTCTCGTGTGCAGAATGGATGGGAATAGATGGACCAGAATTGTCACCCAATATCAGCCTTCAGATGGCCACCGTCGCAGAGGCAGGCCAAAGAAAAGGTGGCGTGATGATCTGGATCACTATTTACCAGGTTGGCAGGAGCATGCTGCAGGTAGGGACGATTGGAAGGAATTGGGGGAGGCCTTTGCCCAGCAGTGGGACAGTACAGCCAATTTTTTTTTGTTGTTTTTATAGTGGCTCGACATAATGGCGTCCCTACGCCTGATGGAAAGCGAAAGAGAAGCCCAAGTCGCTGTGACAACGGGCAGGTAACTGGTCAGTTACCTGTCAGTTGCCACCGCCATGCCGCCCCAACCCTTACCCCCCACAAGCTCCGGAAACCCTACTCACCGGCAGAAACACGACACGGGGGTCATTTGACTGCGGTATTCTATAGGGTACATAGGGAGGTCCTTCCCCGGACGACGGCTCAATTCGAGCGAATATTCGCTATGCCCTACCTCTCTTAAAAGAATGATTTTCGACCGATGTGTCGGCCCTTATAATAATCATAAACCTGCAAATGTCCACTGCTGGACATGGCCTCCCCCAATTACACTTGTTTCATTTGGCTTTTCCTTTGTCACCACATTTGGCAGGCAGGTTGGGTACCGCAGTACAGCGTGGCGATTATGGGTATATCCTCCAGATGTTTGCTCTAAGTGGCGAACAACTGGAGAGGCCTATGTCCAGCAGTGGACTGTAATAGGCTGATGATGATGATGATGAAACGCTGCTGCCAGTTTCCTGATATTCCCTTGGTCGTCTACGACACTCTCGTCCAGCCTGCTGTCTTAGACTAATTTTTTTTTTAGAAAACACTAATTTCGATTTATTTTCCCCAGGGGTACGCTCAGCTACGTACCGCGAGAGGGTGCGTCGCCGGCGCCCTCTGTTGGACCTCCTCCTCAACTTGGGCCTCATCAAGGAGGTCTCCTATAGCTTTGATGTGGTCCACAACCAGCCAGACGACGAGCCGAGATAAAAACTTAAAATAGGGGGAGTTCGGGAGACTTTATCAGGAGGAAGAGATGAAGTATCTTTTAAAATCCTACTTTAATTTTTGCTCTAACGACAGGTCATTCGTAGATCGACCGTTACAGAATTTAATATCTCTCGCCTGATAAAGTCTCCCGGGCTCCCCCTCCGTAGCTCCCCCAGAAACGTATCGTGCTTTGGCGGGGCCCCATATAACAAAATTTTCAGGAGCTTTAGGAGGGAAAAATATTTGACACAAAATTTAGGAAGTTCTTATTAGTTTTTGCTTACGTACTTTGGAGGCCCCCATGGCTTCGGGGCCCCGTATAATTAATACGGCAGTAGCTTATGCCCCTGCCTACACCTACTTTTGTAGGACCTAATAATTGACTTGCTTAGGTACGTACGCAAGGCAACCCATTAACCAAATTTGTTTAAATAAGTAATACCTACATAATAATCTAGATTATATTATTACCTACTGGCTCTATTCTTGGTTTCTAATATTTGTTTGTAATACATAGTTTCAAATTGTAGAAATATTTTACTTTAACTTGGTAGGTAGAGTTGTGATAAATTGTACAGAGTGCAAGAAAATATTTATTAGACCCTAAAACGCCCTAAGCTTTTATTTTCATTCTTTTAAACTGTTTTATATTATCTTATATCAAAGGTATAAAGGTTATTTACATGGTTACCAAATTAAATAAAGGAATTATTTATATATTTTCTTATGTCTGACCTACCTACTTATTTGTTTAAAAAGAGTTAAGTGTACCTAAGTGTGTCTGTTTGAACACGTATCTCCAAAACTGCTAGACGGATTTGAATGAAACGGTTTTTGTTTTATAGCTTAGGCAACTTAATATTATAGACTATAATTTATTTTCGAATCTGAAACCCATGATGCCGAAATTATTAGAGTTATGAAAATAGTCACTTAGTAGGTATAAATTGTCACGCCTGATGAGTATTTTTAGTTAAGTAATCAAAATGTGAGCATTTTGACATTTTTTTTTAAGCGCGAATATTTCTTAAAATTACTATGTACCTACACACTCGTACTCGTATTATTTATGTAGATAGAAGAGTGTAGGTAAGTTTAGCGCTGCCTCGCCGCTCCCATTGGTCCTAGCGCCCTAGGCTCTTTTCTCTCTAGGGCTGTTAGTCTATGGGTAAATCAGACCCTAGCCGTTTGATTAAATGAAATACTAAATCAAAATTCGCATTATTATGTAAGGGTTTATTAATTGAGGTTATGTTCAGAAAGTTGGGGCTAAAACTAAAACCTATACTAGCTCATACCTTTTTTTATAGAGGGGAATGCATTTGCCACCTTCATGCCGCCTCTGGAGGCAGTCGGCACGGTGTGTGGGACTCATACCTCCCAAAGTGTGAGGGCATACCCACTAAACTCCCCTTATAGTTCATTCGCGTTAAGAAAATAGTGACTGACAGGTCACTGACAGGCCACTAGCCAATCAAAACGTTAGAATTAATTCTAACGTTTTGATTGGCTAGTGGCCTGTCAGTGACCTGTCAGTCACTATTTTCTTAACGCGAATGAACTATAGTGCCAGTGGGCAGCAAGTTGCAGGGACACGGTAGCGCCAAAGCATACGGCCGTATCCCTGCCTGCCTTGGCCGGTCCAGCCGCAGATGACAAGTGGCCGACACTCCTGGTCCGGGGAGGGCAAATATCTTAACCTAGCCCATACCATAAAGCAACCATAAGAGTTTAGTGGACCCTGTTCTAATGCCAATATTTCAAATCTAGAAATAATGAAATATAACCCATTTTATAATATACCTACGACTAATTACAACGTCCTTGACTCCGCCCGACAAGGACGCAGATATGTTACATCGCGGTTTTTACGTCACTTTCTATATTCACCATCTCTTTCCAACTATGATGAAAGTTTCAAAGAAAGTGCAATGAATTTCCGCTGGAAGCAATATTATGCGTCATAGATGTGTGATCAATAATGAACCCTTATACGACAATATACGATTGAAATTAGTCTAACAATATCATTAGACTAATGGTGTGGAAATTCTTAATACATAGAAGTGAATGGACAACACACAAATAAAGTGCGTGAATTACGTCACAATCAAATTTAGACTCTAATAATGTAATAATACGACTCAAATTTATAATCCCTTGCAGAACGTAAATGCTTTATAATAATTTAAAATCCGAATACATAATTGCAATAATATTACTCACGTTAATGGAATTTCTGCTTAAACTTTAACGTAATAAGGTCATAAGTTAATCGGCGACTTTCACCGACTTACGTCACATGATGGCGGCGGGGACTCCAGTCATATGTTTCTTGCTCAGTTTGGCGGTAAAACTCGCTGTGACAGTTAACTTTTTAATGTCTCAGTGGTAAAAATTAAAAAAGTTAACGAACTAGTGTTTGTCAAGGAGGTTGAGTTTTAACTAAAATGTTATTTGTTCTGTGCTGACATTCGGATTTTTTTTCGGACAAAATGTGTGTGAGAATAGTCGCTTTCCTGTTCCTGATTTCTTATGGTGAGTGTTAGTGTGTTTATTTGAAGGAAAGTTATATTTGCTGAAATATGTATCATAGCGGATATGCATCGATGATAAATATTTTAATTAAAACTTCTATAATTCGAATGGAATGTGTGTGTGTGTAAATAAGATACGTCCTATATTATTAAAACATAAGACAAAAGCTCAATGTCTTATTTTTTAAGCTTTATGAAGTAGATTCATCGAATAAGCCCTAAAACAACATAACATTTTTATTTAAGAAAATTAAATAGACTGAAATTAGTTTTCATGAGTTCGATTCCTGATCCAAACAATTTATAAGTGATGAATATTTCGTGTTTTTATGCTTGATGTAATAAGTACCTAAGTAGATGTAGGGTGTAATTGGATTTATTTAAGAAAGATACATATTCCTACATACTTTGGGATCTGTATAAGGGTACCTTATAAATGACAAGCCCGGTTGCTCAGTTGGTATTGGTCGCTGCTTTCTGAACCAAGGGTCTTAGGTTTGATTACCACGCGGGACTTTTAAATACAAATTAATAGACGGTTGCTTATTATTTGTCTTTGTATATTTTTTTTTGTGATGTTTGGCAATGCACGGTTTGTGCTTCTGCCACTGACGACGGTAAAAAGGTTGGGAAACGTATTGCTAAAAATAATATTAACCCTAATGAATTTTAACGTCAATACGGTGACAACCTTAATTAGGTACTCTTACTTACCTATAGGGTAAGTCCACTAGTAGTTCTAAGGTGTCCCTTGATAAGTTTAGGCGTAAATTTTTTACAGAGAGAAAAAGCGTTACTGAGGACTAATCATTTTCAAGAACATGTGTAGAGTAATTTGCAACAAATGTACAAATATATAAGCTGTTAGTAGATATAATCTTACCAAGGTCTTAATAGCCTTACAGAATATCCATTCACTTAGCAAAAACATGGGAGTCTCTTTTACATCGAATATAAGTAAGCGTTTTTTAAGCTCTGGGTACAATAAATATTTGTTTATTGTTTAGTGGAGGTCGTTGGTTCGATTCTGCGGCGTAAATGAATGGAACAAAATGTAAGAACTTTTACATAAATACTAAAGAAAAAACATTTGAGATCATTTTTTTTCTACTTCTTTGGGGGACAAATGGGCGGGATTTATAGTGCAAAAGTAAGCGATCCGTTTAACGAACGATCGTTTTCGTTTTTGGTAGTAGGGCCCCTGGTCTCAAATCTCGGTCAAAACGATATTGCATTGAGAAACCAATGAGCCATTAAATGCAAGTGCACATTCGGAGTTAGTCACACAGTTGCGTGTTTTATAGCGAAACAAGTTATTACGAAACTTAAAGTTAGTGCAGTCCGGTCACATAACCGGTTGGAACTAGGAAATTTGAAATGCAATGAACTACATATTAACAAAGGTCTTAGATAAACCTTTAATTTGTTCTGTTATGTTTTTTATGTGACTTTCAACCAACTAGTGGTGTTATAACCATCACGATTGACAGCGTAGCTAAATACGATGACGGGCAGCAGCGTCACCGGAGCGGGGAGCTACGCCCTTTTTTTTTAGAATGCCTTTACGCATACACCAGGGCCCTGGGTACGGGACACCTGGGTTATGTGGGGCTCACTCCTATTTAGCGGAGAATACCCACTAAACCCGACGGTGGTCCGCTACGAGCGCTCTGTCTGAGGAGGGTCGGGATGCCCGGAGGGATTCGACACAACCCCCCACAGCGCGGTAGCGCTGCGCCGCCCAGCGTGAACGGCACACCTCGCTCGGACGGTGTGGTGTCCTCCCTGCATCTTGCGATGCACGACGACATATTACATAGAAAACACCCAGACCAATACAAACAGACATGTTCATGCACACAAATGTTTGTAATGTGTGGGTATCGAACCCACGACCCTTGGCTCAGAAGGCAGAGGTCACTACCAATTGAGCCACCGAGCCAGTCATTCCCTTACATCTAAATCGCTCCCTTACATCCCACAACCACACACAATCCTTTGTCATAATCTGTAGCTGGTGATTACCATACGACCTTGTCCGTCCCATTACACAATGATGTAAAAACGTGTTATAATAGAATACAACCTTAAGCTCGCTCCTCCTTTGTCAAAACGTATGCAAATGCTAACAAAACGGACCTGTCTCAACTTTGATCTGTGTTTGCTAATGTGCAACATGTTAGCCAACAGTGTGTCAAGGACACACACACGTGTTAAGTGGCTGTAGATGTTACGCGATGTGTAAAGAAATTACTGTAGGCACGTTGACATGGCTTGAGGATTTGACTAAGAAACTAGACACTACAAAAGAGGTATTTTTTTATAGTAGCTCGACATAATGGCTTCCCTACGCCTGATGGAAAACGAAAGACAAGCTCAAGTCGCTGTGACAACGGGCAAGTAACTGGTCAGTTACTTGTTAGTTGCCACCGCCATGCCGGCCAACCCTAACCCCCCACGAGCTCCGGAAACCCTTCTCACCGGCAGAAACACGACCCGGAGGTCATTTGACTGCGGTAGTCTATAGAGTGGAGGTCCTTCCCCGGACGGGCAGCTCAATTCGAGCGAAGATTCGCTATGCCCTACCTCTCTTAAGTTTTTGTTAGCTGGTGGCCGCGACGCGCGGTGTACTCCATGTGTACTTATCTAAAGCCTACAAACAATAGAGATTTTATTGTGTCTGGAATGTGGGTAGAAGAATAAGTTAGGTATGAAAGTTGGTCTGGGTGTTTACTATGTATAATATGTATTTATTTACAAAAAAGCACCCATAGAAAAAGCTTCTGCTTGGTTTGGGACTAGATGGCGATGTGTAGCCCAGCGTGGCATGTCTTGGGTTATTTATTTATGTATGAACGTTTCCTAATAACTGTTGGCACAACATCTTTTAAAAGTAAACGGGTAGCGCTTGATCCCACCTCGCCTGATGTTACGACGCTAGATCCTAAGTTGGAGCGCACCCACCTGACAAATACAGCTTCACTCTCGCTTTGAAAATCTGAAGATTATGTCTTTCAGGGAATACGGCCTGCGGCATAGAGTTTGCCGGAGAGGCAAAACACCATATGCGAGTTTTCGGGACCTACACCGCTCATCCGATAGTAAAAATGGGCAGGTAGAGAGTGAGCAGCTGTTCTTCCTTAAAGTACCGTCGCGCTTTTGAGAGGAGGAGGAGGAGGAGGAGGCTCAATTAGCTGTCAAACGATGGGAACGTTTGACAGCTAATTGAGCCTAAGATGCGAAGCTCAATTTAGGAGCCAAAGTTGAGTGTGGCATAATTATAGATGGCCAAAGATTACCTTGTAATAACTTAGAGTAAATATTTGGATTGGGTATAATTTGATTGGGTTTGAAGCCAAGGGAACAAAGAAACAGATAAGGGTACACAGGATAAGGTTAAAACTTGGTCAGCGAATTTAGAAACAAAATATAACGATTTTTTAAACAGTTTTGTTTCCATTCCAGGGTCGTGTTCTGTGATCATACCAGAAGAGCTGCCATCTTTACTGTCAGTTGCTTATTCAAACATACCACCAATAAAAAAGGGTAAGAATATTTACTACAAGTAAAGAAAAATAGCGTTCACTGGAAGTGCGAAAGATTGGAAACTTCCGGGTTCGATTTTTGGTTGTTAAAAAAGCGAGCTTATAGATTTCACAAAGGCCGGCAACGCACCTGTGACTCCCCTGGTGTTGCGGTGTCTATGGGCTGAAGTGATCACTTACCATCAGGTGACTTTCAGGCGCGTTTGCCCCACTACCATTAAAAAAAAAACGAAATGAGTCTTATAATAACTCGGTGGTTGTTTGAGGTTGTGGCTACCAACCTGTGGCCGATCAGGGAAATATGTAGTAATTATTCTATTCTTGATCGCTTTTCAGGAACCGATTCCAGAGTCGGATTCGGCTTTGCCTTCGGAAACCATGCCGATTTCCAAGTTTTGTTGGAGTTGGGGCCACAAACAAATACTAAGAATCTAAGTAAGTGAAATGAAAGCAATTATTTTTTTAATTAGGTGGTGACTTCCCTACGCCTGATGGAAAGCGAACGAGAAGCCTAAATCGCTGTGACAACGGGCAAGTAACTGGTCAGTTACCTGTCAGTTGCCACCGCCATGCCGGTCCAACCCTACTATCTCCGGAAACCCTACTCACTGGCAAAAACACGACCCGGAGATCCTTTGGCTGCGGTATTCTATAGGGTGAAGGTCCTTCTCCGGACGGGCGGCTCAATTCGAGCAAGATTCGCTATGCCCTACCTCTCTTAAAAATTAAAAATATCCATTTCAGCTGGTACCGGCTTCTCGTCCAGCAACAAGAGGCAGGCCCCCGCACCGGAGCTAACAAAAGTGAACAAAAACAGGGAAAAGGTAAGTTCCCCCTTCAACTGGCTCGTTTGATAGACACAGTTGCTCAATTGGTAGCGACCCCTGCCTTCTGAACCAAGGGTCGTGGGTTGGATCCCCACCCGGGACAAACATTTGAGAAAAAAGTGACCGTTACCGTCATTGTACAGAGCGCACAAGTTCGAAATTCCATCCTTATCATCTTGATAGTGCTAAGTGTACCACGGTACGTTTAGCGCGCAATGATCTACTTCGTGTTCCTTCAAAAGGCGAGCCTACAAAGTTCTCAAGGGCCGACAACGCATCTGTGACTCCCCTGGTGTTCCGGTGTCTATGGGCTGAAGTGACCGCTTACCATCAGGTGACCTTTAGGCCCGCTTACCTCCTCTGTCATAAAAATTTATGACGTTTAAAAAAAAACTACTGTCTGGATTTCATTCAAACCAATTTTCGTTAGTAGTTTTCATAGTAATACACATCACATATTTTTTTCAGTTTTATCATGCCCATATTTTAGAAATTAGGGGGGGGGGGGGGGGGGTGATTAGATACCCCACACGTATAGGTATGATTTTGAGTTTTTTGAAAGTAGAGTTTAGAGAAAAATTTTCTTGAGTTTCAGTTCTATGTATGGGGAACCCCGAGAATTTTAGATTTTTTTCTGATTTTATTTTAAAATCCTAATGCGGTTAACAGAATACATCTACGTACCAAATTTCAATAATGTAGCTCTTATAGTTTCGGAATAAACTGGCTGTGACATACGGACGGACAGACAGACAGACAGACATGACGAATCTATAAGGGTCCCGTTTTTGCCATTTTGGCTACGGAACCCTAAAAATGGTCTAGGCCTTGCTTCTAACATTCTTGTCAGCGATCCTTAAATTAACTTCTTATTGCAGTTCCTCCAGTCCGATGCTGGTAACTTCCTCCAGAACTGGGCGCAGAAGATGAAGACGCCCAAGCCGCGGCCCGAGCCTGCGCGCGCGCACCGGCCCGGCGACGTGCCCAACCTGGAGGACTCCGTGGTGGAGCTGGTCAAGAACCACCGCGGCGAGTACGAGATCCACCAGCCCACGCCGGGGAACCTGCCCAAGGGCGTGCTGGACGATTTGAAGAGGTGAGCTGTCCAGATAAATAACTCAAGACACACGTCATCATCATCATCAGCCTATTGCGGTCCACTGCTGGACACCGGCCTCTCCAGTTGTTCACCACTTAGGGCAAACATCTGGAGGATATACCCATAATCGCCACGCTGGGCAGGCGGGTTGGCGATCGCAGCGCGTAGCTTCTCGCTCCGGTGACGCTGCTGCCCGTCATCGGCCTATGGCATTTAGCTACGCTTTCAATTGTGATGGTTATACCGCCACCAGTCGGTTGCCAGCGCCTCGTTTGTTGTTCGGCAGGATGCACCACGGGCAGGTGAGTTTGGCTTGGAGCGAAAAGATGATAGGTCGCTCCCTTACATTACAAGACACACGTAACCGACAGAAATTCCATCCACATCATCTCGATGGCTAGCGATCCTCGACTGTACGTTTTATGAGGAACTGCTTGCCTCGCGCCTCGGTTTTGTGGAAGCAACTTCCTGAGGCAGTCTTTCCGAACAGCTACGACTTGGGAACCTTCAAGAAACGAGCGTATTCATATTTAAAAGGCCGGCAGCGACCCTAAACTCGGTTAGAGTTGCGGGTGTCCATGGGCGGTGTCGACTGCTTACCATCAGGCATCACACAAGCTCGTCTGCCGCCTCTCGCATAAAAAAAAAGACCAGAAGCGTAGCGTGCCTTAGCGGGGCCCCTATATAAAAAAATATAGGAAGGGAATAGGCCTGTTGCCGTAAAAAATGCAATTAGTCCGTCTTTTAGATTGTTCAAAATTAAGAGACATGTATTTTTTCATTTGTAAATCAGACCAATAATGACAAAGATATAGCCCGTTAAAATTACGCGTTAAATTATTTTAAGAGAGGTAGGGCATAGCGAATCTTCGCTCGAATTGTAATACATATTATTTTGCTAACCGAGACATGGTTGAAGTCCGAAGACGAGGCTAAGAGATTTCAACTGCCAGGCTATACTCATTACTTCAATATCCGATACAGTAGTAGAGGAGGAGGTGTTTCCATTTTTGCCCATAATTCACTAAGACACAGCCTTATTGAAGAATGCTCTATGGACGAAAACCACTTTCTCTGGATCCACATAAGTAAATTCTCTTTGGACATAGGTATCGTCTATAAGCCAGAACGCACAAATAACAATCAATTTCTGGAATACTACTCTGGTCAGCTTGAAAACAGGAAAAGAGCATTGATATTTGGCGATTTTAATATTGACCTCCTGAGTTCAGATCGATCGGTCACTACCTATAGAGAGGTAGTCAAAGCAAGTGGCTACCATGTCATTAATAAAATAAATAAACAGTATAGTACCCGCGAAACACACTCAACAAACACGATACTTGACCATGTCAGCACCAACATAAAACAAAACCTGTTCCATTTAGCAATAACTGAGTCCGATATGTCGGACCACAAGCAAATATATTTCGAAGTGATACATTGCAAGCCTGAGCCTATCAGGACTGTAAAATATCAAGCAATAAACTATACAAGCTTGTATGAATCTGTTGAAGACTCAATTACTAAAATAAAAAATTCAGACTATGATACTTTTGAACAAAATCTCTTAACAAATATACAAAAGAATACAGTAACGAAATCTAAGAAGACTAACCCACCCAAACAGGACTGGATAAATAAAGACATATTGAGTGCAATTGACAAAAGGAACACACTGAGACTAAACCATAAAAGAAATCCTAATGACAAACAGGTTGAGGATGAGCTGATAAGAGAAAGGAATAAATTGGCACAAAATATCCGGCGAAGTAAACAGCGTTATTATTTCAAAACCTTTATGGAATGCAAAAATAAGCCAGCTAAAATATGGAATCTCATCAATAAGCTTACGCACAACAAAACCAAGGATACAATTGTTCCAGCCAAACTTCAGACTGAAACAGGCATAATCACCGATGCACAAGAAATATGTGAGCATTTCAACCAGTACTTTTCTACCATTGGGGAAACCTTGGCAAACGAAATCCCAGTTGAATATCATCAAGACAGTATATTTACAGCTTCAAGATGTGGAACAAGCCCAAACGAAGAAAAACTCCGAAAAATGACCCCAACAACCACAGATGAGGTCATCAAGATCATAGACAACTTAAACGTAAACACAGCGTCAGGTATAGATGGCATCAATAGCAAAACCATAAAGTGTGTCAAAAACCTTATCGCGCCTGAGCTCACAAAGTGCATTAACATGTGTCTAGATCGAGGCGTCTTTCCGCGCAGTCTTAAAATAGCTAAAGTCACTCCTATTTTTAAATCAGGAAGCAAATCTGACCCTAGCAATTATCGCCCAATATCTGTTCTCCCGGTGATTTCAAAGGTTTTTGAGAAAATTTTGTTTAATAGACTCGAAACGTTCCTAGATTCTAAAAAGATATTACACGATAAACAATATGGCTTTAGAAGAAAATCCAATACGTTGTCGGCAACCATTGACCTAACTACAAAATTAAAAATTAACATAGATAAAAAACACATAGCGTTAGGAGTATTTATAGACCTAAAAAAGGCATTTGACACCGTAAGCCACAAGCTACTTCTGAAAAAGCTAGACCATATAGGTGTTACCGACGTCGCGTACAAAATTTTAGAATCGTACTTGGACGATCGCAATCAAGTAACTAAGATCGGCCAATATCAAAGCAATTCTAAACCAATAACATACGGCGTACCCCAGGGATCGATCCTAGGCCCACTATTATTCTTGATTTATATAAATAACATAAACGAAATAGGCCTTAGAGGAGATATAACCCTATATGCAGATGACACAAGCTTGTTCTATTTCGGCCACTCTATAGATGCTATTATTCCTGAAGTCCAAAATGACCTTAACTTATTACATAGATGGTTCCAACATAATCTCTTAACAATTAATATTTCAAAAACAAATTATATCATATTTAAAGCCAAAAATAAGAAAATAGCAGATTTTGAACCTTTAAAAATAAATAACCAACAGATTAAAAGATCCCAGTGTGAGAAATATCTTGGCCTGTTACTGGATGATAAACTTATATGGAAAAACCACATAGAAAAGATAAAATCCAAACTATCAACCATAACTGGAACTTTAAGGGGTATGGCACTATGTCTCCCAAATAAAATTCGATATCTTGTTTATAATTCTCTTATTAAACCCCATATAGATTATTTAATAGAAATATGGGGGTCGGCAGCAAAAAGTAATTTAAATGCAATACAAAGAATCCAAAATAGGGTCATAAAAGTTCTATTCAATTATAAGTATTCAACGCCATCGAAGACAATATATAAAGAAACTAAGTTATTAAATATCAACCAATCATACATATATTTCACTTGCCTATTAGTTCGAAAAATTATTTCTAAAGATATTCATACTCAAATAAGCTTTACTAAGAAAACTCAAATTCAAAAAATTAAATTGAGAAATGCCAACGACCTTATTCTCCGAACACCAAGAACTAACTATGGAAAAAGAAGCCTTATGTATGAAGGAGCGCAAATCTATAATAAACTCCCTAAAGATATCAAAGAATCCCAATCCATCATAAATTTCAAAAAATTGCTAAAGTTTCACATATTGAGATCTAAAATTTAATTCTAAAAACTCATCACCTAAGGTTTCTCACTAAAGTAGACGCAACTCATCGAGCCACATCTAGTTTGCACTGAGCGTAGTTGGGCTTTATGTCCGCGTTCATAGAAATGTTCCGCTGTCCATCTACGCCTGACGCGTGATAACTTAAAGACGCTCGGCTTGAAAAATTGTGCTCCTACCTCCGACTTCCTTTGTTTCTTTGATTTGTTTATCAAATTTTGTTTGTATTGTTAATATTTTGTAAATTTTATGTTCTCATGGTAAGTGAATTTCATGTAATTCTTAATGAGAATAAAGATCTTAAACCTTAAACCTTAATTGAGCTGCCCGTCCGGGGAAGGACCTCCACCCTATAGAATACCGCAGCCAAATGACCTCTGGGTCGTGTTTCTGCCGGTGAGTAGGGTTTCAGGAGCTCATGCTCTGCCTTCTGAGCCAAGGGTTGTGGGTTCGATTCCCGCACAGTACAAACGGGGATGTGTGGCTACATACATAGTCACCTGTCGCGTCGTATTACGCCATCTATCGGAGTCGATACGTACTACATTTATGTTGCCTATACTCAAATATTTTGCCGAGCCAAGCTAGCTAAGTAGTTTAATATGTAAGCAAAAGGTGGCGCTCTTTGATTCAACTATATTTTCGTATTAAGTAGGTATGACTTTATTCAATACTAGCTTTCCGCCCGCGACTTCGTCCGCGTAAAGTTTTTTTTTCCAAAATAAAATTGTGCCTATGTTACTCGTGGATAATGTAGCTTTCGAATGGTGAAAGAATTTTAAAAAACGGTCCAGTAGTTTTTGAGCCTATTCATTACAACCAAACAAACAAAGTTTTCCTCTTTATAATATTAGTGTAGATAAGAAATGTGTTTATTTTTGGGGCCCATTGCATCGTAGATACATAATAAATTAGCCCTAAAGTTTATACATATATGTACCTAAAATAATAATTAGTATTTGTAAAATAATAATTAGGCAAAAATAATTAAAAATACTACTCAAAGACAAGTAAAAGTAAATTATACACAATAACAAAATTATAAATTATATTTCAGATTGTACGGAATCAAGAAGGAAGAAGCCAAGAAGTTGGGAGAGAAGAGAAGATCAGACGAAGAAGTTAAGAAGATAACAGACGACCTGTCCAACGTAGACCTGGATTAGACCATATTAGCATTTAGTTAGAAATAAAAGTGATTTTATAGAAATAAATAATTTTCAAACGATATCGTAAACTCTTTTAAAAGTCTCATCACTCATTCGTTTTTAGACACAATGAAAAATCTATAGTGTTGCCGCCGTGATATAAATAATATTCAGACAACGACATAATACTTATAAACAATAGTTTCTAAATTGACTTCACTCATCAGTTTTCAGACACAACATAGAATCTATTGTATTACGTACGTATGTAATCGATTGAAGTTTAAGAAATCAAGAAACTTAAGTTCCAGGCGTGTTGTCAAAAAGTAGCATCTTTTCACTCTCTGTTCAAAATAGTACTAGCTTTTGCCCGCGACGTTAAATTTGGGGTGAATGCTCCATACAAGCTTTCACCCCCCGTTTTAGGGAAGTGGAGGGTAAGAAAGGGGCAGAAAGCAGCCTATGTTACTCTCCATACCATCAACTATCTCCACTTAAAAAATTACGTCAATTCATCGTTCCGTTTTGCCGTGAAAGAAAGACAAACATACAGACAGACAGACACACTTTCCCATTTATAATATTAAATATGGTATGAATTTTACAATGTAAAAATAAAGCCAGCCCAGTGAGTGGCATTATAGGTGAAGCCTTCAGGTGTTTGCCCAAAGTGGCGAACAAATGCAGAGGCTTATATCCAGCAGTGGACTGCGATAGGGATGGTGACGAAAAATAAAGCCCTCTTGTGGGCTACACTTGGCACTAACGCGTTGATGTCTTCGGCTGAGCTGTTTTAAAAGACATCAACGAATCAGTGATTTGCTTTTAATTATTGCATGTATGTAGATTGTTTGGTATCATTCATCATCATCAGCTTATTACAGTCCACTGCTGGACATAGGCCTCTCCAGTTGTTCGCCACTTAGGGCAAACATTTGGTGGATATACCCATATTCGCCATGTTGGCGATCGCAGGGCGTAGCTTCTCGCCTCGTTGACGCTGCTGCCCGTCACCTGCCTGTGATATTTAAATATGCCTTCAATTATGATGGTTATACCGCCACCAGTCGGTTGACAGCACCTCGTATGTTATTCGGCAGTCTGTTTGGTGTAGGCTGTCAAAACTACTGTATAGTTGTAATTGTGTAAATTAAATCACAATTATTGATCACCGCTGGGCAGGCGGGTTTGCGATCTCAGGGCGTAGCTTCTTGCTCCGGTGACGCTGCTGCCCGTCACCGGTCTTTAGTATTTAGCTACGCCTTCAATTGTGATGGTTATACCGCCACTAGTCGGTTGCCAGCTCCTCGTTTGTTATTCGGCAGGATGCACCACGGGCACGTGAGGTTGGCTTGGAGCGAAAAGATGGTAGGCCGCTCCCTTACATCCCAACGCCAACCCGCCTGCCCAGCGTAGCGATTATGGGTATATCCTCCAGATGTTTGCTCTAAGTGGCGAACAACTGGAGAGGCCTATGTCCAGCAGTGGACTGTAATAGGCTGATGATGATGATGATCACCAAAACCATCTTCGAAAATTCTTAGCCAGTGTTACATACTGGGTTTTGTTTTTGATTCCTCCTGGCTTATTATATAGTTGCACAGATCTATTGCAATGTGAATGAGAATCCCAAGTCGCTGCGGTATTGGAAGGCCCTCCAAGGCCCCTTGGCACTGCCTTTACAGAGACCATAAGATACAATCAAAAATATAAATAAATATCAGACAACATCACATACATTGCTCCGATCCCAAAGTAAGTAGCTTAAGCACTTGTGTTATGGGTATCAGAACAACGAAGGTACCACAAATAAATACTTAAATACACAAACACCCAGACACGGGACAAACACAAGTGTTCATCACACGAATGTTTGTCCCGGGTGGGAATCGAACCCACGACCCTTGGTTCAGAAGGCAGGGGTCACTACCAATTGAGCCACCGAGCCAGTCAAAATAACACTTTTAGTTAATAGATTACCTGTATGATAACTTGATCAGTTATGACCAGTACATAATTAAGATATTTACCCCATTGTCTCGTCAGATTTCTCACACAGATCGATACAGCCACACAAACGGACAGATGGACAGTTTTATGTACGTTGCGCGGAGAAAAACAACGAGAGACGGCTAAACCGCAGCGTAAGTACTTACGGGTAATTTATTAAGAGATCAGGTGGGGTTCCAAGTTAGGAGAGGTCTAAGAGCGGCGCATTGTATGCCCTCTGAGCCTCTCCTCCGTGCTCCGAGCGGTAAGCGCGGGGGCGCGAACCACTCAATGGGGCGTGACGGTGTGGTGGGTGCAGCCACACCTTTTTTTTTTTTTTTTTTTTTTTTTTTTTTTATGGAAGAGGGGGCAAACGGGCCTGAAGGTCACCTGATGGTAAGTGATCACTTTAGCCCATAGACACCGCAACACCAGGGGAGTCATAGGTGCGTTGCCGGCCTTTGAGAAATCTATAGGCTCGCTTTTTGAAGGTCCCTAAATCATATCCACTCGGAAAAATTGCAGCAGGAAGCTGATTCCAAAGACCGGTTGCACGAGGCAGAAAATTGCGCGCAAAACGCACCGTAGAAGACCTCCAACTATCAAGATGATATCCTTATCATCTTGATAGTTGGAGGAAGATGAAATCTAGAATTGGTGCGAGATGTACGATGATGAAAAATAGCAGCCGGTACCAGATCAAACAATTCCTCCGAACACTCGCCGTGATATATACGGTAGAAAACGCACAAAGGCGCAACATCCCTGCGCAAAGATTAAGGGTCTAGTTTCTTTGAAAGCTCTCGGTCGTCAATGATTCGAGCCGCTCTTCGCTGGATGCGGTCAAAAGGAAGAAGTTGATACTGAGGTGCCCCGGCCCACAGATGAGAACAATATTCCATGTGAGGTCGCACCTGTGCCTTATACAATTGAAGACGGTGGGCTGGTGTGAAATATTGTCTCGCTCTGCCAAGAACACCCAGCTTCCTGGAGGCCAGTTTAGCCTTACCCTCCAGATGACCCCTGAACTGAACATTGCTCGAGATATCAACGCCGAGAATATGGAGTGTGGATGCCGCGTCCAAGGGATTACCGCAGAAACGAGGGGACACGACAAAGGGAGAACGCTTAGCGGTAAACGCGCAAACCTGAGTCTTGTTCGGGTTAAAATTGACCAGGTTCTCGTTGCCCCAAGATAGGACCGAGTCTAAGGTGGTCTCAATTTTAGCCACAAGATTATTCCGGCTTTCAATTATGTTTTCCCGAGAGGTTTGTGCATTACCCATGTATAAAGCGTCCCCTGTACTATCGTCTGCATAACAATGTATGTCACGAATATGCAACATGTCATTGATATGCAGAAGAAATAAGGTAGGGGACAGTACACAGCCTTGTGGCACACCAGCGTTCACGGGCTTCGCCTCAGAGCAAGAACCGTCGACAACGACACTGATGCTCCGCTCCGCAAGAAAACTGGCAAGCCAACCACACAACCTCTCAGGAAGCCCATATGATGGAAGTTTCGCTAAAAGCGCTTTATGCCAAACACCGTTGCACGAGGTCCGCCCGGGATCTATTGCTCCCCGGACCTGGAGTGCCGGCCGCTTGTCATCTGCGGCTGGCCAGGGCAGGCAGGGATGTGGCCGTATGCTTCGGCGCTACCCGTATCCCTGCTATTTGCTGCCCACTGGCGACACAGGGGGGTTTAGTGGGTATGCTCTCTCATTTTGGGAGGTGTGAGTCCCACACACCATGCCAACTCCCCCCGGAGGCGGCATGAAGGTGCCTAATGCATTCCCCTCTAAAAAAAAAAGTTCTAAGTGCGGCCGTACATGGACTGCACGCTTTAAGCAGTTGAGACCGACTGCTTCAAGCAGTTGAGACCGACTGCTTCAAGCAGTTGAGACCGACTGCTTCAAGCAGTTGAGACCGACTGCTTCAAGCAGTTGAGACCGACTGCTTCAAGCAGTTGAGACCGACTGCTTCAAGCAGTTGAGACCGACTGCTTCAAGCAGTTGAGACCGACTGCTTCAAGCAGTTGAGACCGACTGCTTCAAGCAGTTGAGACCGACTGCTTCAAGCAGTTGAGACCGACTGCTTCAAGCAGTTGAGACCGACTGCTTCAAACACTTGAGACCGACTGCTGACTGAGTTGTTCGCCACTTGGGCAAACATCTGGAGGATATACCCATAATCGGGACTTTGCTTCGAGATCGTGACGCTGGGCAGACGGGTTGGCGATCGCAGGGCGTAGCTTCTCGCTCCGGTGACGCTGCTGCCCGTCATCGCTCTGTGGTATTTAGCTACGCCTTCGCTTGTGATGGCTATACCGCCACGAGTCGGTTGCCAGCGCCTCGTTTGTTATTCAGCAGGTGAGGTTGGCTTGGAGCGAAAAGATGATAGGCCGCTCCCTTACATCCCTCTATAATATTCATAATATAAATATAAGCAAATACCGGACAACATTACTACGATACCAAAGAAAGTAGCTTAAACACTACCCATAATACGGGTATCAGAACTACGAAGATACCATAAATATACACTTAAATACAAATACAAACACCCATGTACCCTACATACACAAATGTTCATCACATGAATGTTTGTCCCGGTTGGGAATCGAACTCACAACGATTCAAGAGACAGGGGTAACTAACAAATAAACCTTCGAGCCAGTCAATCATATTAAAAGAGCATTAATGATTGTGAATCATAATAAAAGAATATAAATTCTATCAAAATCGCTTCAGCCTATATCTCATGTCCCACATGCGCGTACGCACAATGGTTTTATTTGAGCGTGGCTCGCCGGGAACCGATCTGGCGGTAAGCGGCTTAAGCCATAATAGACACATCGCGTCCACTGATCCTGTGTGACAGCCGGCCGGGCCGAGATCTGTGATCGACTAGCTAATAGATATAGTTATCTGTTATGGTCAAAAAGGTATAAATAATAAAATAAAAAAAAATTACCCAAGACATGTAACGCTGGCCCACACAGCGCCATCTAGCCATCAATTGGCACCTCACTCTTTCTTTTCTTTAACCAAAAAGAGGTAGGGCATAGCGAATCTTCGCTCGAATTGAGCCGCCCGTCCGGGGAAGGACCTCCACCCCATAGAATACCGCAGCCAAATTTAACCTCTGGGTCGTGTTTTTGCCGGCGATTAGGGTTTATTTATTTATTGAATTACCAACATAAGATACAGCATAAGTAAACTACGGTAAGCACATAATAATGGTCTTAATTCTAACTGTTCTTACAATTATAGGTAATTACAGCATGCAAATTAAACAATACTGATGAAGAAAAAAAAAAACAGAATTGAAAAACAAATAATAGATCACATTTAAATGAATAAAAAAAAAACTTAACTAAGCATTTAAAGGTTCGTCAAATTCTCTTAGTGAACACAGAAACTTCTTAAGTGATTGGGAGTGTATATCGAGCCCGGGCCTTCTACCAGCAAGGTCGTTATACATGCGAGACAGACGGATAACTGGTGAATTTCGACCCATTGTGGTTCTGCAAAGTCTCTTACGGAACAGTCCACAAGGGTGGCAAGGAATTCTGCTTGGTATGTTGAACTGTAACTTACTCAGGGTTTCCGGAGCTACCCCAAAATATTATGCCATATCGTAGGATAGACGCGACATATCCTTTATATGCTGCCAAAACTGTGTCTATGGATGCAATTTTTGATAGAGATTTTAACGCAAATACAAATTTGTTAAGTCGTGTGCATAGTTGATCTGTGTGTATTGTCCAATTTGTTTGTTGATCTATGTTTAACCCTAGGAATTGACTAGGTGACTGAACTAGGGTAGAGGTCCTTCCCCGGACGAGCGGTTCAATTCGAGTGAAGATTCGCTATACCCTACCTCTCTAAAACCCATACAAATAAGGCTTACTTTACTCTGACTTCAATTACTTCCCAATTAAGATTACTTCAAGACACGAATTTTGATTACTAGACTTAACCAATTTCCTCTTATCATTGCGTGGGTGGGTCCTCGAATAGCTCCGCCTTTTTCTTATGTTTTCACGTACAAAGCTTTTTTGGGCGGAGCCGAAAACTGTAAGCTCGTGACCACATATCTTTTGATTGCAAAAGCAGCCTCAATCACTCTTATTAGTTCAAAAATAAGGTTCAAAATGCTTTTGTAAGTTCGTGTGTTCGTTTGTATGAGACCAGTTGTGCCCAATTGCGCTGTTAAAAATGATTAAGTCCATTTTGCTCTTCGCAGTGGTATTTTGATGTTTTTTTGACGAATAACTTTGTGCAGTTTAAGTTTTTGTTATTGTCAGAGATATTTGTCGGGTCGTGAGGAGTCGGAAGATATGGAGAAGGCAGTTGTTACTTAGTTGCGAGCCAGTTGTGGTGACCGTTTAGATTTTGCTTGTTAAGATAGAGGTACATATTCTTTATCTTCTATACCTACTTATAATAAATCTGTATAGAAGTCAATTCTGTAAAAGAAATATATTTTCAAAATAACTATCAGGGGGTGATTAGTGATCGATACTGATGCCAAAAATGCAATCAGTAAAATTTTTGTCTGTCTGTCTGTATGTTCGTTATAGAAAAAAAGCTACTGGACGGATTTTAAAGAAACTTGGTACGATTATTCTTCATACTCCTGAGTATGTTATAGTATATAGTATACTCTACTATCATACATACTCTACTACATCACGCTGCAATCAGTAGGAGCAGAGCAGTGACGGGAAGTGTTGGGAAAACGGGAGAAATTTTTATCGTATGTTTGATCGTGCATCACGTGAAAACTACTGCATGAAAATGGTTTTCAGGCCCATTTGCCCCCGCCGTCATAAAAAGACTTTAATTAACCCTCGTATTAGCTCAATAGCACATCCCCCCCTTCCCAGCTCGGCCGGTCCCTCGTATTACAGTGTGTTTAACGGCTCGTCCAGATTTTTCTGGCCGTTTTTCTTTTTGTCAAAGAAATCAACCTTTTTTGTTCCGAGAACTTCTTAAGTACATTTTTGTGTCGATGTCGTTGCGACAGTGAATTTTCGCGTTGAAATGTATACTTATGTAGATGTATCGACATAAGCTGTTTATAGCTGTATTTTGTGCAAAAAATCTACTATAGGCGAAGTTATATTTACTATGTACAAACTAATAACATTATAGACAATTGCTTTCAATTTTAAATTTCTTTATTTAAAGTACATTGTAGGTTTTATACAATTTAGGAACTTATGACTTAGTTAACAATCGAACTTCGACTTTAATTTTAGCATTAAAAGGACAACATTACATTTGAGAGTTTTCTTTTATCCACACTCATTATATGGGTATGAAAAGTGGGCACTATAAAATACCTAAAGAAACAAACGTCGTACTTATATAAAACAGGCGTTTTCTAGTTCGACAACTCAAAATCAATATCATATTGTATTTGTTGTATTTGTGTAAGAAAGAGGTTTATTTTCTGCTTGATCTTAAACGTCCTTAAACGTTTCTGTACCTACAATAAACCTTTAAGTAGGTACGGTTAATAAATAAAAATTTAACCTTTTTCATTCACACTGAGGGCTCAAAATTAAAAATATCCTTCTGCTCTTTTAAAGCAATCTTAAGTTGAAACAGTGCTATCTACATAGTCTATTTGCACTTCCAGAATACCATAAACAAACGTACATATTCAGAACTGACAGCTGAACTACACCATAGACAACATTATTTAAAACCTGTTGTTGTCGCACTTAATATAATTACCAATTTAATTGTCGAAAAAGAAGTAAGTAAGAACTCTAGTTCTGACAAAGATGGTTGCAAAATTGAATAACTTGTCTGTGTAATTGTGTAAAATTGCATCGGTTTGTTTGAATTGCTTGTTCGGAATGCAGCAACGCATTTGCTTGTAAGTAATGAAGTTTATATGTATTGAGTTGTAGGTTTATCTCAGAAACAGTAGAGATACCAGATACTATTCCGTGAAATGGAAATGTAATATGTACCATTTCATAAATTCATACATTTTATACTAGTGACCCACACGGCTTCGCTCGGGTGCTGTGCGATGCTGAATAATCCAAAAATTCCAAACCCCGTTTTACCCCCTTAGGGGTGGAGTCTTGTTTAATGATTTAAGAGGCGCATGCGACCATTTCCAGCAGCGGACTGCGAATGTTGATGATGATGTGACCATTTGTATTAGGTTTGTCCGTTGATGTATAAAGGATTACTGACAAATTGGCCAAATGGACAGGCTTTTTGTTTATTTTTAAAATATATATTATAACCCAAGACATGCCACGCTGGGCCACACAGCGCCATCTAGTCCCAAACTAAGCCGAAGCTTGTACTATGGGTACTAGACAACTGATAAACATACTTAGATACATTTTTTTTGTAAATAAATACATATTATACATAGAAAACACCCAGACCAATACAAACAGACATGTTCATGCACTCAAATATTTGTAATGTGTGGGGATCGAAGCCACGACCCTTGCTCAGAAGGCAGAGGTCACTACCAATTGAGCCACCGAGCCAGTCAGATATTATACTTATCTTATCTTAACTAATATTATAAAGCTGAAGAGTTTGTTTGTTTGTTTGTTTGAACGCGCTAATCTCAGGAACTACTGGTCCGAATTGAAAAATTCTTATAACATCAAAATTCTTATTCTCATAATATCTATATAACATCACGCTGCAACTATTAGGAGCGAAGAAATAATGGAAAATGTAAAAAAATCGGGGAAAAAATAACTATTCCACGCGGACGAAGTCGCGAGCACAGCTAGTAAACTTATAAACACCCAGACCAATACAAAACATTTGTACTGTGCGGGGATCGAAGCCACGACCCTTGGTTCAGAAGGCAGAGGTTACTACCAAATGAGTATTTGGCTAAGAGTTCCATAGCTTAGCCATTCGTACTATGAATGTAGAGGTAAAGGGCTTTGTTTGAGTTTTTTAACCTACACCACCTAATGGTAAAAACTGGCAGGTGGTTATTTCGAGTAATTCCATAGCACACTCCCCAAAATGCAACTCGATAGAGGTAGGGCATAGCGAATCTTCGCTCGAATTGAGCTGCCCGTCCGGGGAAGGACCTCCACCCTATAGAATACCGCAGTCAAATGACCTCCGGGTCCTGTTTCTGCTGGTGAGTAGGGTTTCCGGAGCTCGTGGGGGGTTAGGGTTGGGCCGGCATAGCAGTGGCAACTGACAGGCCAGTTACTTGCCAGTTGTCACGGCAACTAGGGCTTCTCTTACCATCAGGCGAATGGAAGCCACTACGTCGAGCTACTATAAAAAAAACTGATAGAAGACCGCTATGAAGAGAGCTATAAAGTTGCCCTTAATGATATAAAGTTGCATTTCCATCCGGACCGCTGGCGGCATCACAAGATATTCATATTTGTCTCGTTGATTACCGTTGAATTAAAGTAGTTTCGGATAATAATTTATGTTACAATATAATTAATGAAAAATTGACACTCGACAGAAGCGACGTGGAAGGGCGACGTGGACAAATGAGCTGATTTCGCTTTTAATTATGTTTATTAAGGGGTGGCTGGTGGCGAAACTTTGTATGTATGTATGAAATATTCATTTATTAGGGCCTTAACCGTTTGGTTTCCGGATTTAATAGAGGACTACTCCATCTGATGCCATGGGTGTCGTAGAAGACGATTAAGGGCATACCAGGATACTGCAAGCAACGATTACCTGATTACAAATCAAACATAACCGTCGAGAAAGGCCTATGTCCAGCAGTGGGATGGGGGGAGGAGTGGACGTCGGGAAATTTCGTATGAAATATTAATTGGTAGTGACCTCTGCCTTCTGAGCCAAGGGGTTCGATCCCCACACAGTACAAACATTTGTGTGCATGTCTGTTTGTATTAGTCTGGGTGTTTTCTATGTATAACATGTATTTATTTACAAAAAAAAAATGTATCTAAGTAACTTTATCAGTTGTCTAGTACCCATAGTACAAGCTTCGGCTTAGTTTGGGGCTAGATGGCGCTGAGTGGCCCAGCGTGGCATGTCTTGGGTTATTTATTATTATTATTTAATTTATCAAATTCTAGGGCCATGTCGCCTTTTCTTAGGGTAGGTGTTCAATCCTCTCGGTGGGGATGATCATGAGCTAGTGATGATTCGTTTATTGGTGCACCTTCAAAGCATACTTTAACTGGTTGTTAATGGAATATTAATTGGTAACGATAAAACTGGCAACAAATATGCAAAATTGTTGACGTTCTGTTTGTTCCAACTTTGAGTGGAAAAAGGGTAAATAGGTACCTCCCTATAAGAAAACATTTTCAAAGTAGTAAAGTTTATGTTATGTCAATGTCACATTGTGAATATCTAAAAAATTCACTCGACGCCGACTCAATTCTGATATCAATGGCACATATCAATGATAGTTTCCGAATTCAGTTTTTTTTTTATTTTTATAGTAGCTCGACATAATGGCTTCTCTACGCCTGTCTCTACGGCAAGTAACTGGTCAGTTACCTGTCAGTTGCCATCGCCATGCCGGCCCAACCCCAACCTCCCACGAGCTCCGGAAACCCTACTCACCTACAGGAACATGACCCGGAGGTCATTTGGCTGCGGTATTCTATAGGGTGGAGGTCCTTCCCCGGACGGGCAGCTCAATTCGAGCGATGATTCGCTATACCCTACCTCTCTTAGTTATTATAGTAAGAGACATGTTACCATTAACAAAAAAATAAAAAAATAAAATAAATAACCCAAGTCATGCCACGCTGGGCCACACAGCGCCATCTAGCCCCAAACTAAGCCGAAGCTTGTACTATGGGTACTAGACAACTGATAAATTTACTTAGATACATTTGTAAATAAATACATATTATACATAGAAAACACCCAGACCAATACAAACAAACATGTTCATGCACACAAATGTTTGTAATGTGTGGGGATCGAACCCACGACCCTTGGCTCAGAAGGCAGAGGTCACTACCAATTGAGCCACCGAGTCAGTCAAGACATTTAGTTACCGGATCGTAACTACAGGCTCTGCTTTATATGTCACAATTTCCAAGAGATGTCTACCCTTAACGTCAAGCTAACCAGTTTATGGTGCCTGCACACTGCCCATCAAACTTACGCGACATTATGAGTGTTCGTCAAAAATAATGGCATGATTCGGAATACCTACCTATAAGAGCTAATATTACAATCAGATGAAATACCAATGTGGCCGAAATTCGGTCAGGAGAGCCATATTTTTGGGAGTATCACCTAAATCTCGTCGATAATTAACATAACTCGCCCGGTGACCCGAGGAGGAGGAGTCTGCAAGTTCATATTGTGATATATTAGTCGTTATAGGGATGATATGCAAGGGAACGACCCATCATCTTCTCTCCTCGCTCCATGCCACCCTCACTTGCCCGTGGTGCATCATGCCGAATAACAAACGAGGCTCTGGCAACCGACTGGTGGCGGTATAACCATCACAATTGAAGGCGTAGCTAAATCACTTTGGATTAATGCATGTATGTATGTGTGTAAAAATATCACAATATATCAGGAAATACATTGGTTATAGGTCGACAGCTTGATCTGTTGCTTGACATTTATTAATCAGACAACAACCGCAGATCGAACCCCACATTCCTGACATTCAGCCACTAGGTCAACAGGGACTATGATGTCACCTAACAATTAATAATAGAGTGATTAATATCATTTTTTATCACAAAAAATGACAATGATCTTGAACATGTTCTAACCAGCTCAGTTTAACCTTCGAAATGTAAAAAAAAATGTTAACAAAGGATGTTAGGGTGCACGGTAGTTGAGAAACCAAGTCTGGCATTACTCGTACAAGTTTAAAGTATCAAAATTTTTATATGACCACAAACTAAAGGAATTTATTTCAATTCAATTCAATTCCTCCTTACCAATACAGGATAGTCTTAGCATCCTTGGCATGGATGTTCGTAGCAACCTAAATCAGCGGGATTACATCGAGAGTGTCATAAAAACAGCGTCCCGCAAACTCGGAGTCCTGAACAGAGTGAGACGGTTTTTTACTCCAGTGCAGCTCTGTGTCTTGTATAAGACACAAGTTCGTCCGTGTGTGGAGTACTGTTCTCATCTCTGGGACGGCTCTGCAAAGTACCTATTGGAGGCTCTCGACAGGTTGCAGCGACGTGCTATCCGTATTGTTGGGGATCAAGAGGTAACTAAGACCCTAGAACCTCTCCAATTACGTAGAGACATTGCCAGTCTTAGTGTTCTCTATCGTCTTTACAATGGGGAATGCTCCGAAGAGTTATTCCAACTCGTTCCTCCGTCTCCTTTCCTCTCCCGAACAACACGTGCTGGACAGCGTTGTCATCCGCATACCATACAGACAATAGTGGCGCGCACCAAGAGGTTCAGTTCCTCGTTCCTGCCCCGTGCCATTAAGTCATGGAATGCCCTTCCAGCTCATGTATTTCCTTCCTCTTACAATCCTGGGTTCTTTAGGCGGGGCGTGAAACGGCATCTCAGTGGGCCTTCAGGGTAAGGGCGACAGGCGCGGTGGGTATGCCCTATTGTGCCTGTCGACCTTACATTTGGACCTCACGGCCGCTTACCATCAGGTGGAGTGAGATCATCCTGAATGCTCTTTTTATAAAAAAAAAAAAAAAAAAATTCAAAATCATTTATTGCTTGTCACATTACAAAATAACATAAGATGGAACATTGTGAAAGGTATACATGTGACACCCTGGAAGGGCGCAGCAAATTAATACATACATCAAATTACATTCATTACCTAATCAATTATACATTCTGAAAAATTAGATTGCCATAGAACTCTCATTATTACAAACATCAATATTATATTTTAAACATTTTTGTCATTGAAAAATTCATGTAAACTGTAATAACATTTATCAATTAGAAAAGCTTTAAGATTTTTTTGAAAAAGTATAAGATTATTTGAGTTTTTTATAGAATTAGGAATGTGATTATATATTTTAATTGTCATATGGTGAGGGCTAGATGTCACAAATTTTAAATTGGAGAATGGTATTTTCAGCTTATTTTCATATCTATTGTTCCTTCTTACTTTTTTTTCTGGCGAGTATAAAGCAGGATGTTTTCTGATAAAATTACACGACTCAAGAATGTGGATGGATGTTACAGTCAATATCTTGTGTTTAATGAAGAGTGGTCTACATGATTCCATTGGGCCAATGTTGGATAATATCCTAATGCACTTCTTTTGTAGAATGAATACTTTATCCACGTCACAGGAGTTTCCCCAAAAAATTATGCCATAGCAAAGTCTCGAATGTGCATAGGCATAATATGCCGTAAGTGCAGTTTTAAAATCCGTTACCCGTTTAAGTCTTTGTAGAGCATAAATGAAGGAGGACATTTTATTAGAAATATTTTGTAAATGTCTTTTCCAGTTGAAATGAGCATCTAGTTCTAGTCCTAAGAGAGGAGCAGCTTCAAAAAAGTGCATACGAATGGATGTAAAGTTTTCTATCATAGCATAAGACCTATCATTGTATATTGAATATCTTCTCTATAGTATTTAACTTCTCTATTTAAAGCTACTTAATAAATAAGTAGAAATTACTGAATATGAGGCCGTTTTGTCGTCACATATCAAGAGTGATTATTTCATCATGAATCGTTTGATCAGGAGCTGAAGCGACGCTTACCAACATCAATATCACGCGGACAAGATTGATCCTCCTGTTACATGTTAAACCATTATCTATCCGACATAATAGTTAAACAATGAGAGTGTGCTAGGTGTTACATATAGGAATTAAAATGTTAACCAAAAGTAAACACAAGTTCAAGCTACTTCTTCAGTTCAAGTTTTTCATCCCGATCTAGCTCCTCCCGTTTCATAATAATGAAAACCATCAGTAAAAATACCTATAGTAATAAACTTTTTCATTGATAAACGTGGAATGGAACTTGGCCATTGGCTGCCTGCGCCGTCCGATGGGACAAAAAACGTCCAAAAGCAAACGTAAAGGGTACAAAAGTGACGCCCGCCACCGCTGTGCATAAGTCACCGTGGAATCTTTTACATGTTTTGACATTAACAGGTCGTGGGCCTTGCACCGAACGATCCGATTGGATGCCACGCTGGGCCACACAGCGCCATCTAGTTTCAAACTAGGCGGAAGCTTGTACTATGAGTACTAGACAACTGATGAACTCATTATCAGCCTATTGCAGCCCACTGCTGGACATAGGCCTCTCCAGTTGTTCGCCACTTGGGCAAACATCTGGAGGATATACCCATAATCGCCGCGGGCAGACGGATTGACGATTGCAAGGCGTGGCCCTCCGGTGACGCTGCTGCCCGTCATCGGCCTGTGGTATTTAGCTACGCCTTCAATTGTGATGGTTATACCACCACCCATCGGTTGCCAGCGCTTCGTTTGTTATTCGGCAGGATGTAACACGGGCAGATGAGGTTGGTATGGAGCAAAAAGATGATTATGATACCTCCAAATGTTCCACCAAGGCGGCAAACAACTAGAGAGAGCCTATAAATATAGCAGTGGACTGCTTTAAATAGGCTGATGAATTTTTTTTTTTTTTTTTATAGTGGCTCGACATAATGGCTTCTCTACACCTGATGGAAAGCGAAAGAAAAGCCCAAGTCGCTGTGACAACGGGCAAGTAACTGGTCAGTTACCTGTCAGTTGCCACCGCCATGCCGGCCCAACCCTAACCCCCCACGAGCTCCGGAAACCCTACTCACCGGCAGAAACACGACCCAGAGGTCATTTGACTGCGGTATTCTATAGGGTGGAGGTCCTTCCCCGGACGGGCGGCTCAATTCGAGCGAAGATTCGCTATGCCCTACCTCTCTTGTTATTCCTCATGTCCCCCACTATTTGTCCACCGCTGGCGGTCCTTGCGGTGGACATCGAAACCAAAAAAAAGGTTCCGTTGTCCCCCACTGTTGTGTCTAGGCCCAACGGGATAATTTCAGTATCTAGCATTGTCCCCCACTGGGGATATTGCAACATCTTTTCCCGAGTGGGGGGACATCGGGTTTAAACGCGCTAATAGGCTATTATGGCTAAAAATTGTAATTAGACCATCTTTTAGCTTATTCAAAAATAAAAGACACGTATTTTTCCTTTTTTCATTCAAATAAACAATAGCAAAGATACAAGGCATCAAAAGTTAGGAGTGGGAGTTTTTGACGTCACTCGCTTCCGTAAAAATGCCTCACCGAGTGACGTCACGCGTAATTTCAACGGCCTATAACGTTGTAATTTTTAGTCTAATTTACAAATAAAAAAATACGTGTCTTTTATTTTTAAAAAAGCTAAAAGACGGACTAATTACAATTTTTAGCCATAATAGCCTATTCGATCGCAGTCGCGTCGTCCCGGTCGCGTCGGCACGTACGACCAGCCTAATAGTTCTTTATTATTGATGACTGTGGATCGTACGCCGCTGGAACACAAAAAGGCTGCTCGCTCAAATATTTAAACTCGCATTATATGGACGGTGTCGGTGGTACGTACATGTCTATTAAATTAATGGGACTTGTTTTATGTGATTGTTTGAAAGTGTCCTTCATTTGTTTACTTGTAGTTAGATGGATATCTGAACGTAGATAGGATCGTATTGGTGATCGTAAACAGAATTCAAGATTTCATCCTTATCATCTTTATACATAGTTAGAAGTCATCCACGGTGCGTTTTGCGCGCAATTTTCTGCCTCGTGCAGCTGTTCTTTGGAATCAGCTTCCGGCTGCTACTTTTCCCGAATGGATACGACTTAGGGACCTTCAATAAACGAGCCTATAGATGGATATCTCAAAGGCCGGCAACGCACCTGTGACTCCCCTGGTGTTGCGGTAGTAGAGGATGGCTACTACCCGACGGCTAATTCCCTGTGGGAGCACGCACTTGTGCGTGGCTCCGGGAGCCAAGTGTTGGCGTCGATGGCCCCGACGCCTTCCACGGCTGTGCTTCGGCACATTGATGGGGCCTTTTGGCCTGTGGGTCTCTCCCAATGGCGGGGTATTTGCCCGATTGGTGAGAGACATGTTGTTGGACGCATTTTGCGTCGGTTTGTCGGCGATGGTCGCAGGGGAAGAGGAGTGCCCTTCGGGGGATCTCGCGGTGTTTAGTTGCCGTCCTCCCTGTCTTCTGCGACCGTTGCCGCCTTACCAGAGGAGCCGTTTGACGGCGCGGGTTGGCAGTGTATCACTGCGGCGCGGCGGGTCCGATGGCCACGGTTCTCGTGATCGTCGGATATGGTCCTTTTGGACTGGTCGCCGGGCAACCTGTTTCCCCTCGCTGGAGGGACCAGGGGGCTTGCCTTGACTGGCGAGCCCGAGTGGAGTGAGACCACAATAAAAAACCGCCTGTTATCCCGACTTCGGTCGGGACCAGGGGGCGCGAGCTCAAGTGGAGAAAACCACACTAAAAATCCACCGTGCGGTGGCGACTGCACGCCCGACGGGGTTCAGCGAGGGTTGGTGTGGGGACATCTCCCTTGCCTTGCACGGATCCCGTCCTTGGAGGAGGGCGACGGCTTCTGCCTGAGCCCTAGGCTGCCCCAAGTGGGGGGGCCAGTCGAGTCTGCGCAAGCGGACTGCGCTGGTGGTGGCGTGGTGTTATGGTTCATACCAAGATCCCACGTCATCATCACCCAAGGCGCGTTGACGGTGTAGACCGGGGTTTTTTAGTGGGTATTCTCCGTCTCGCTAACATCTAGAGGCGGAGTGAGTCCCACATAACCTGCTGCGTCCCCGAGTAGCAGGTATGCGTAAATGCATTTTCCCCCGGTGCAACAAAAAAAAAAAAGGTAAGCTAGTTAAGCCTTTGGTCCTGCGCCTGTTTCAGTAGCACAGCGTAGTGGTCACTATGTTAGCTGTCGCCTTAAGGAAAGAGAAAAAGAGGCCCAAATCGCTGCAACAACATTATTATCCTACCCAGTAATCACACTAGCTACTAAGTTTTTTCCCAGTCAAAGGAATGGTAAAGAAGTTTGTTTGCCACTTTAGTGGTATAAAAAAAACCTAGTGTGAGAAGCTCAAGATCGATCAAAGTCAAAGCTCTAATTGTACGCCAACTGAAGAGGTCTATGTCCAGCAGTGGACTACGGTGGACTGATGATGAAGTACTTGATGGTGGTAACTACTTTGCCATGTGTACAGACGGCCACTCATCAACGTATCCTCATCTGTCAAACACCAAAAAATATAATAAATTCTATGCAATAGATACTTAGTTGAAAATCACTAGAGGAAATCTGACAGTATTTGTCAAATGGTAGGTGATAATTATGTGGCTGTCTGTACACGACAATATCACTTAGCTTAGTCAAGTTCCTTTATTCGTTGTCATAACCGCATGGCTAAAATTATATTTCACTAAATTAAAGTGTATTTATTGAAGGGCGAATTCGTATTAAGGCGAGCAATAAAATAATTCAAACATCTTTCCAATGGCGCATTATTTTAGTACGCGTCACAAACATAACTTTGCGTACGGTGCACTGATAAAGAAGGTCAAGTGTAGTGCGTTGTGACATAAAGGGTTCCGTGAAATTATTTAGTACAAGATATGTGGTCACGAACTGCGATATAAAAAAGGTAGGGCATAGCGAATCTTCGCTCGAATTAGCCGCCCGTCCGGGGAAAGGACCTCCACCTTATCAGCAGCAGAACCAAGGTCCCTTTCGATCCATATAACATCCCGAGGAAGACAGTGGCATGTGTGTTGAGACACAGTGTTCAGTGATGTCGTCCACCGTAAGGTCCTGGGAGGAGATCATTCTATCCTTCATTCGCGAAGTGTGGTGGCTAATTTAGGCAGCGATGCTTTGCTGAGGAGTGTAGCGTCGCTTCCTGCTGGGGATTCCGGCCCTCTTCAGACTGAGTACTCGTAGAGGACCAGCACCGTCGAGTTTGGAAGGTGTCTGCACTTTTTCCAGGAATTAGTATTAGAAAAGTCGTCTGATGTGTTTCGTGTTGCGTTATATCGTAACAAAAAGGGAGTGTTTATATTGTTTTTAACATCATAAAAAATAATTGGTTAATTTGTTTAAAAGGCAAATAGGATACTAGTTGTATTGTATTAACATATTGGTCTGTCCGACTAACACAAAACAACTACGAGTATTCTCACATTTAACCAAGCTTCACGGTTCACCGATTCCACGACGGTACCCCAAAATCGAATCTGTAAAGATTTCGATTTCCGAACATCTAAATACATGCACACAACGAATGGGCAACATTAGTCTCGCCGCGTGCGCGCAGCGGTTTATTTATTTAAAAAACGAACACATTTTTGGTATTTTTTAAACTGAGACACAAAAAAAGACGAAACGGCTCGTCCATTTTGTTTCTCTTTCGCTTGCCCGCGCTTCGACGTACAACATCCTGTCCCTTTTCTCTTCATAAAGATGAAACGAGAGGGGCATACTTTTTTTCGACGCGAGAGCCGCCCTTATGAAAGATCATAAAGAATTTAAAAATGATATTACCGAGACATCCTCGGATATTTCGAATGCTTACTATGAAGTGTTTTTTTTTAATTCCCATAGACTGGATAGGGAATTTTTACAAGACATCCGGGTGTCCTCCGTAGATAATGATCAGAATAAAAACTTTATTGAATAAACTCTTTTGATCGTATCACGCCATGTTTTAAATGAAGAATGGCGGGAGTTTATTGAAAAAAAAAATGAAACGGTCAAATATTATTTTTATTGATGTGCGTCGTTTGTGATTAAGACATTTTTGTGTTTGTTTGTAAAAGTACCAAAGTGATGGTGCATAATATAAATAAAATATCGGACGCAACATAAATATTGAGCCGATCCTAAAGGAATGGGTATTTTAATCCAGAATTAGAAATGTTTCGTAGTAACTAGGTGATAGGGGGTTGGTGGTGAAACACCCCCATGCATCGGAAAGCACGAAAAGTCGTTGGTACTGCGCTTTTTAATAATAGTACGAAATAGTTGTTTCCTAAGTTGCTGAGACAACGGGCAAGTAATTGGTCAGTTACTTGTCAGTTGCCACCGCCATGCCGACCCAACCATAATCCCCGGATGCAGCGCTCACCCCACGAGCTTCGGAGACCCTACTCACCGCCAGAAACACGACCCGGAGGTCATTTGGCTGCGGTAATCTATAGGGTGGAGGTCCTTCCCCTGACGGCTCAATTCAAGCGAAGATTTGTTATGCCCTACCTCTCTTAAATGACGCCTGATGTCTCTCTAGTCGTGTCTGTCATTCAGATTGTGGAAGTACTGCGGTCACCAACCCGCCTGCCGAGAGTGGTGACTATGGCAAATCCTCCTAATGACATGTTTTTTAGGGTTCCGTAGCCAAAATGGCAAAAACGGGACCCTTATAGATTCGTCATGTCTGTCTGTCTGTCCGTCCGTATGTCACAGCCAGTTTATTCCGAAACTATAAGAGATACATTATTGAAATTTAGTACGTAGATGTATTCTGTTAACCGCATTAAGATTTTAAAATAAAATCAGAAAAAATCCAAAATTTCCCCATACATAGAATTGAAACTCAACATTTTTTTTCATCAAACCTATACGTGTGGGGTATCTATGGATAGATATTTTAAAATGATGTTGAGGTTTCTAACATAATTTTTTTTCTAAACTGAATAGTTTTCGCGAGAGACTCTTGTGGTGTGTATAAAGTGGTAAAATGAAATGAAAAATATCTTTATTCAAGTAGGCTCATGACGAGCACTTATGATTCGTCAAATAATGCAAGTACAAACAATGAATCTACCACCGGATTCGGAAGGTCATTTTCTACCGAGAAGAACCGGCAAGAAACTCGATAGTTACTCTTTTTCATAGCCAAAATTCTTACTATTTTTGTATTACAACGTTTATAAATAAGAAAATTTAAACTTATACAATGCAAAGCTATAAATTGAGTTTATACAATTCAATAGGAGTGTTGACTAAGAATCTGCAATCCAAGGAATGTTGTCGTTCAAAAAGTCCTCTATAGTAAGTCTTTATAGTAAGCCCCTTTCATTAGTAATGATTTTAGATATGCTTTAAATTTATGATGCATCCATGAAACTATGACCGAATTTCGGTTTTATTATTTCTTAAGTAACGCATGAAACATAAAATCGGAAATTAACAGATCATCACAAATATATCTTCGCACAATCGCTTATTTATGGCGCGTTTCTTAATCGATTCAATATGTTAGTCGTCTACCGGGAACCCTCCATTGATACGTAGCGATGGGCCAGATAAACGTTAATTCTTTTGCCAAATTACAGTTTACTCGTGTATGGAGGATGTGGCTGTGAAATATGTGGTCAAGTATTATGTTACTTATATTATTTATTTTGTCATTCTACTACAGTATGAGGTCCTTGAAAAATGTTGTGAAAGTTTTTTATAGGGTCGGCAATGCGCGTGTATCACACGCCCTTGCGGTAACATCAGGCGGGTTGGCTTGACATCTTTGTGGTATAAAAATAAATACATAATAAGTACATTCGGAGCCAAAACGAGGATACCTACAAGACACGGCTGGTGGACATAGGCCTCTACAGTTGTTCGCCACTTAGGGCAAACATCTGGAGGATATACTTACCCATAATCGCCACGCTGGGCAGGCGGGTTGGCGATCGCAGGGCGTAGCTTCTCGCTCCGGTGCAGCTGCTGCCCGTCATCGGTCTGTGATATTTAGCTACGCCTTCAATTGTGATGGTTATACCGCCACCAGTCGGTTGACAGCCTCGTTTGTTATTCGGCTGGATGCACCACATGCAGGTGAGGTTGGCTTGGAGCGAAAAGATGACGGGTCGCTCCCTTACATCCCTTATAACAGTGATCTGATACATGCTGATGATGAGGTCAATGTAGGACGCAGTCATTTTGATATTTGAGCCTCGTTTGTTATTGTGAACTTTAATACCTGCTGCGTACTTAGCTAGTGTTCTTGGAGATAGGTATTTCTGCCTAGGAGAGTATTATTATAGTGAGCATTAAGTAAACACCTAATTTCTTTATGTCTTACAGACGCAAGTAAGGATTACTAACCTTGTGTGAACACACCTAGCAAATCTTGTAGTCGCCGGCTAAAATGGCGCAGTATTCAGCCCATATAGCCGTCCTACACACTCAAATGCTCATGTCGCATTAACAAAAGGTTGTTTAAGTCATATTATTATTTATTCATTATGTGTTTTAGCACTCAAATTGTGATTTTGTGTGCATTCTTTGAGCTGGCGGGGGCCGGCCCGTGATATGATAAAAAGGGGTAACACACGCCATGAAGCTGGGGGCCTACCAAGGTTTGCGACAATAGAGAAATTATACATAACTAAAATGCTGAATTGACGTCCGTACCTGAGGATATATCTTAGCCAAAGTAAGTGGGATGTAAGGGAGCGGCCTATCATCATTTCGCTCCAAGCCAACCTCACCTGCCCGTGGCGCATCCTGCCGAATAACAAACGAGGCGCTGGCAACCGACTGGTGGCGGTGTAACCATCACAAATAAAGGTGTAGCTACGCCCTGCGATCGCCAACCCGCCTGCCCAGCGTGGCGATTATATCGTCCAGATGTTTTCCCCTAAGTGGTGAACAACTGGAGAGGCCTATGTCCAGCAGTGGACTGCAATAGGCTGATGATGATGAAACCGACTTTAATATGGTGAAAATGGGGCTAACTAGGAATCCACCCTTTCGAACAAAAAAGATTTCTTCAAATCGTTTTCATTGATTGATCATTTTTTTTTTGTTAAAGAAGTTTTTTTGGAAAAAAGCTGTTATTTCTTGTAAAATCTGCCTTAGTAACCTCCTTAGGTACCCGGTATGCCCCCGTCCGCCGCCGATGGCATCCCAAATAACCGCCACGTAGGCATACGGACATTTTCATATATAGCAATAACCCACTGAGTTATCGACGCCTCGCGCGAATTTATGAATTTATTCAATTAATTATTATTTCTTGTCGGCGGGAAACCAAGCTGTTTTGGGTATGCATGTCCATCTTTATTTTTATTGTAGAGCAACACAGTGTCTCAAGATTGATGAAAATTTGGTATAATTGGATGTGTATGTAATAGTAGGACACAGTAGGAGCCTGTAGAGATAGGACCAATCTTTTGCCCTACCTAGATCTCAATATAAAATTAATTGTATCAAAAATATTTTCGTGTTTACAAATCGTAAAATAGGCAAAATACGAGTACTCGTATAATAGTGAAAAAAAAGCAAATTAGGCTGAAGAATGAATGAGATGGAGAAGTTTAAAGCATTCATCTCCCAAAAATAGATCCGATCATTTACTTATCTGTTCAGCGGCAGACATGGCCAGCCCATTGCAATTTCAGCTTATTTCAGCTATGTCGGTGACCTTTGTTTGTGCATCTGGACGATAAAAGATCTCAATAAATCCATGAAAAGTGAGGCATTTCCCTATTATGTACTTGTGTACTCTAAGTCTATCTAATCTAATAACTCAAAGGTGACTGACTGACATAGTGATCTATCAACGCACAGCCCAAACCACTGGACGGATCGGGCTGAAATTTGGCATGCAGGTAGATGTTATGACGTAGGCGTCCGCTAAGAAAGGATTTTGATCAATTCCACCCCCAAAGGGATAAAATAAGGGATGAAACTCTATTCCACGCGGGCACAGCTAGTATTCGCATATAGCGTGAAAGATCCATAGATTCAATGTACAAAAATCACTTTGCAAAATTGGTTTACTTTCGGTCGTCCCGGGTGACGAACTCAGTCATAATTATCTGCTGTAAAACCTTAGTTGAGGCCGTATTTATTTATTGCAATTTATTAAACGATTCAGCCATTTGGCCGGCAGTAATAAAATTCACGGCACACACGACAAACGCGAGAATGGCAGTATTGCGATGTTTGTATGGACAATTTTGAATAAACACAGTTATAAATTTCACAAGCAGATTTCTTATAGCGCATTCGTTAATATGATGTGGGATACTTTAAGTCGTTTAAGTAAACTCGCTGTAGAAGGCCGATATCATAGCTCTACTTCATTAGGGGTTGCTTTAGAAGAAGCGTGGAAATTGGCTGCTATTTTTTTTATCTTGTTAATGAAAGACTGTTTAATCAAAGATAAAACTATTCGTAACATTAACCATTATCGCATTACGAAGATATAAGTTGGAAGCGCTAAAACGAATCTTAAAAACGGCTACCTACCCCTATAATCATTGTAAAATGTTAGATTATATTATTTATTTTGTATATAAGTATGCATTGTGGTATGAGTTTCTTGCGATGACTTTATTAATTTGTTTTCATTAGGAAATATGCTTTAAAAAGTGCATCTTAGGAACAATTTTTATAGTGTACTAGCTGTGCTCGCGACTTCGTCCGCGTGGAATAGTTATTTTTTCCCCGTTATTTTTACATTTTACATTATTTCTTCGCTCCTAATAGTTGCAGCGGAATGTTATATAGCTTAAAGCCTTCCTCGATAAATGGTCTATTCAACACAAAAAGAATTTTTCAAGTCGGACCAGTAGTTCCTGAGATTATTATTAATATATAGATTTACCATTTTTAAAAATATGTTCTTGCTCATCAGCTCTGGCCGGTAAGTTTCATTAAATTTTAGTGTAATCTAATCTTGATTTAACGAATAGGTTAAATTTTTATTGTTTTCTGGCAAACTTAAAGTAATAACAATGTACTCAATTGAATAAAGTCATGTAACCTATTGACAGGAAACTGAACTGACCTGTCCATTGCCACATCGGATCGGATCAGGAAACGAAGATTTCGTGTCAACGTAAAAAAGTAATCTTATTTTGTTGCTCAAATCCAGAGTTTAACAAGACAATTTATTCGTCAAAGGTAGTACCTTGTAACGATCAAGAGAGTAACATGAATTTCCGTGAATGTTATCTTTTACAGCCTTAAAACCTGAATTTATTTCAGTCAACTATCAACTTTTAGGGTACTGCTGCTAGGCTCAAGCACAAGCCGCCATGTCATCTGTATGGGCAGGGCAGGCAGGGATGTGGCCGTATGCTACGGTGCTATCCGTGTCCCTGCTACTTGCTGCCCACTGGCGACATAGGGTTTAGTGGGTATGCCCTCCCATTTTGGGAGGTGAGAGTCCCACATACAATGCCGACTCCCTCCGGAGGCGGCACGAAGGGGCCTAACGCATTCCCCTGTAAAAAAAATAAGCACAAGCCGCCATCTTTGGCATGGATCCGCTAAATGGCAGCTTGAGGCGTTGGAGACCATAGAAAAGCATGCCAAGAGGCTCATCTGCAATGACTTGCTCTATGGTGAAACTACAAAATCTTGAAGACTCTCGAAGTTGTAAGTTTATCCAGATTTTTCCCGGGGATTTGGGCCTAAAGTTAAGAAGTCGGTGAGGATACACTCCTTTCTATTTAATAGCACCTGTAATTGACTTGCTCCTGATCTTTCTCGTGTAGAACTGTTGTCCCATCGGATTTGTCCCTCCCGTGTTCGAATATACGAACTAAATTTCGTCAAAGTCCATTTTAATTAATTTAATTCATATGTAAGAACAAATGGGAGAGATTTATTTTGCAAAATTACGCGACCCATAAACGTACGATCGTTTTCGTTTTTGGTGGTAACTCCGAAACCATTTTCACTCATTCCAACTCTATCTTAACCGAAATTTCTGCTAATCCAATCAATTCACTTACCTTCAAATTGGCCAAGACTTACATAAACACGCTGATTTTCTCACTTGATTAGCCGAACGTCAGATTTGTATGTAAATAGTGGACTGGTGTCTGCCGAACGGCCTCTGCAGTATTATTTATACATCCGAAGCGATTTTCAATTATATCATTCGTTCGTATCGTTCTTTATTTTAGTGTACGAGCACAGTTTGGAATTGTATGGATGTGGTTGTAATTACTGTAAAATGTTAAGCAATAATTTCGATCAAATTCAGGTTAGTACCTAATCAAGTAATAAATAAATGTCAGATAGGCAATATCATAATTACGAAGTTTTAATAGAGGTAGAGCATTGCGATCTCGGCAAACGTAGTGTAGGACGCCCTCAGGCCAGGTGGAGTGACGATTTGCGCAGGACGGCTGGCAAGAGCTGGATGCGAGAGGCCCGGGACCGATCGAAGTGGCGAGTATTGGGAGAGGCCCATGTCCAGCAGTGGACTGATGTGGGCTGATGATGATGATGAGGGCATAGCGATGGCAGGTAATTGACCAGTAACTTGGCCAGACGTAGGGAGCCATTATATCGAGCCACTATAAAAATATTCAAATCAGAGTTTCAATCAAAGTTTGCTGATGGCAATATTAGGTAGATTGTAGTCTAATTTACAGGAAAGTACGATCAAGAAACTGTTCCGACATATGATACATCTGTTATAATATGATGAAATGTGACATAATCTCCTATTCTTTCACATCACAATAGGACGTTAATTCAAACAAATGGAGAGAGATCAGTTCGTAATACATTCACGGGATATCGGTAAATATAACGTCCGTTTACTTAAATACAATATTAACAACCGCACACAAAACAAACAGAAATATTCTTCAAAAGCCATTACTTGTTAATTTTAAAGACTCATAAAACAATTAAATGTTGTCTACCTGACTATTGGTTGTGAAATACTCAAGTTGTAAACACTAATAACAAAATAGTTAATTACAAATACAGTTAGAATACTTCCTCATCGTCTTCTTGAAGCATTTTAAACAAATACGGTCGTTGAAACATGCTTTCTAAGTTAGTTTTGACAAATATCTCTTAGGTAATAAAACTTTATTGTCTTTACTGTGAATTTTAAACAAAAAGTTTGTGAACTGTGCTGGCTAACTGTTTAGTTACTTGAGTCGTTATTGAGTGATGTTTTAGAACAGTTATTTATGGGTTTACCCTGTCCTATGCTCAGCAGTGGAGGGACCAAGGAGTGAGAAATCTGAGCATGTACTTCCATATATCCTTCCTGAGGCAGACATTCGTGTTAAAAATATTTGCGTTGTTTTTTTAGTAGCACAGTGGCCTTCCGATGTCTTATGAAAGAGACGCCCAAGTCGCTGTGACAATGACCAGGAAACTAGTTTTCTGTTCTAGTTCACCTGTTACCTGTCCTGTTATCCATTGCCTCTGCCTTACTGGCATGTTAGATTATTATAGCTATACACCGATTGATCCCAAAATGAGACCGAAATCACTTCACGGATGTTTCGCCAAGTGTACGGTGGTCGCCAGCCAGGCGGGCACACCATACAAACTGCTAAAAAGTTGAAATATCAAAAACTTTCCTCAGTCGACTCAAGAAATGAGGCGGTGGTTTGTACTATTTCCCGTCACCGAAATGGTTAAGTTAATAATGTATGTATTTTAGTAATGTATTAGCCGTATTCCCATTGATCTATTCTATAGATATCACTGACTGAGCTATAGGTACCTAACTGTGAGCTACTTACTTTCGGCAATGCATATTACGTTCGTTTATATGTTATCATAATACTGGTAATTCAAAGGCATGTCCTCTTAACACTTTCGTGGCTCGTATATTCCCATGTCAAAATTCATAATGTCCAGAAATTCGGTGACCGCTCAAGCGATTCTCTACCTTAACACTTGCTCATTAAGTTCTTTTCATGTTGGCAAACACGCCACATCGAAACGCGACATCTCAGGAAAAAGCGTGTATCGTAAAATATATTGTGGTTTTGTTAAAAATGCAAGCCAAGTTCCTTAAAAATGTAAGTATAAGGAAATTCTTGTTTTCATTATTGATATCTTCTTTGCCTGGTAGCTATTTATTTGCGTATCAGGAATATTAGTATAACGCTTCAAAAAATTGCAAAGACACATGCACCTTTGACTGGCTCGGTGGCTCAATTGGTAGTGACCCCTGCCTTCTGAACCAAAGGTCGTGGGTTCGATTCCCACCCGGGACAAACATTCGTGTGATGAACACTTGTGTTTGTTCCGTGTCTGGGTGTTTATATTTGTATTTAAGTAATTTATTTGTGGTACTTTGATTGTTCTGATACCCATAACACAAGTGCTTAAGCTATTTACTTTGGGATCGGAGCAATGTATGTGATGTTGTCTGATATTTATTTATATTTATTTATTACCTACATATAATATAGCCTAAAACTGTTTAGGCTATATTATATGTAGGTATGGTTATACTGATAATAATAATGAAACTAAAGGTGTTAATATCAAGAAATAAGTGTTGATCATGTAAAAGAGCTAGCCGATCTGATAAATGTATTCTTTGCTTTCTGGGGCTGGTTCACACCTAATTTTAATTAGAAAATGTCACATTTTCAAGTTTTTAATACTATGTAAGAAACGTCTTACATCCACATCTTATAATAATGATAAGCATGTAGGTAGATTACGAAACTTGCCGTCAGCACTACCATGCAAAAATATAAGGTGTTTCTGAAATCGTAAAAACAGTGACAGACAAAATGCGGGCCCCATATTCCGGAGTGACCGTAAAGGCCTGTGGTCTGCGGTCAAGATTCAGATGTCACATGAGGGTTCCCGGTTCGAATCTCGGTTGAGGTTTTATTGCCTCGTTGGTGTGGTCACAAGCGCCGAAATAAAAAGGAAATATTATGATAATAAAAAAAACAACAAATCGCATACCTAAATTGATCTGACCCCTAAGTGAGTAGATTAAGTACTTGTGATATGGAAATCGTAACGACGGAGGTATCAAAAGTTATGTGACTGTAATATACTTAATATTGGGGATGTAAGGGAGAGACCTATCACCTTCTCGCTCCAAGCCATCCTCACCTGCCCGTGGTGCATCCTGCCGAACAACAAACGAGGCACTGGCAAACCGACTGGTGGCGGTATAACCATCACAAATGAAGGCGTAGCTAAATACACAGGCCGATGACGGGCAGCAGCGTCACCGGAGCAAGAAGCTACGCCCTGCGATCGCCAACCCGCCTGCCCAGCGTGGCGATTATGGGTATATCCTCCAGATGTTTGCCCTAAGTAGTGAACAACTGGAGAGGCCTATGTTCAGCAGTGGACTGCAATAGGCTGATGATGATGATGATTTGGGAGATTTAAGCTTGATCAGATTGGGGAGGCTTTTGTTCAGCAGTGGACGTTAACAAACTGATGGTGATTTCCTGTCACTCATGATCTGTGATGATGATGATGAAGAAACAACCAGACCAATACAAACAGACATGATCATGCACATAAATGTTTGTACTGTGCGGGGATCGAACCCACGACCCACTCTGCCAGACTACTGCACCAAACCGGTCGTCAAAATAAATAAATTTTATTTAAACATACATCTATTGGCCCTCTCAAATTAATGCGGCCACCGTTTACCTAGAAATTATGGTGTTCAAAGTGTAATTTATTGGTGTCCTATAATAAAACCTTTGTGGACCAACCTCCTTTTGTCATATTACTGTCCTCTTCGAGAAAAAACAACACAAAACTCGCAAAAAAGAGACGACAGTTATTAAACCACGCGCAAGGATTCCGTATGAATTTTAATAGTAAAAATGTGTTTTGTACACAAAACTACCTATTGTTAATTGTTTTTAAGGTTGGTATGATACATCTAGGGTTATACTTAGGGATGTAAGGGAGCGACCTATCATCTTTTCGCTCCAAGTAACCCTCACCTGCCCGCGGTGCATCCTGCCCAATAACAAACGAGGCTTTGGCAAACGAATGGTGGCGGTATGACCGTAACGATTGTAGGCGTAGCTAAATACCACAGGCCGATGACGGGCAGCAGCGTCACCGGAGCGACGCCCTGCGATAGCCAACCTCCAGATTTTTGCCCAAACTGGCGAACAACTCCTATGTCCAGCAGTGGACTGCGAAAGGCTGACGATTATGAATGTACCTGTGATATATCTGCAGGTAATATGCTTGCGTTAACATTGTATTCGTGGCGGTAAGGCTTCCTTCAGATTGACGTTTAACCGCCATCAAACCGCCGTCAAACCGCTACCCCTGTTCACACTACGAACGCGGCGGGGCGCGGCGTTCAAACTGCGGTTTGGCGGTTGATCCGCACACTATCGGCGGCGGCGGCCGCGTTTTGACATCGGCGGGCTAGGGCTGCTCTATAGTCAAATTGTGAATATCGATGAAAGTAGAAGACAAATGCCCATCGCGAATCTTACATATGCAAAGTAAGCGTATCTGCACTACGTAGTGTCACTAGGAAAATAACTTAGTGCCGACGTAAGTTCTTTAGTGTAGGTACTCTCGTAATTAATGGTTCACAATTGGTGAGCAGCAATACTATCCATATTTTGGGTAAAACTTTCAGCTACTAAATATTTTTAGCTAGAAGATATACTCTACCACAAGTCAATGTCGCAAAATTTCATATTTATTAATTCTAAAGAGGTTTGCTCTTGTCGGGTGAGCAATATCCACCACTCCCTGAACTCCGCCAGTGCCTTCAACTCCCATTACGTAAAACAGTACTCGAAGGTAATATAGAATAGGAAAGAAAGGATGAGAGAGGCCACGACGACCATTACACAACAGCTAAGGAGAAAGTTATTTAACTATTTCTTAGGTGATAATAATGGCCCGTTTGCACTATATAAAAAAAAATTACCTTTCTTTACTCTTTGTCGAAATATTTTCTCAAGAAACTATCCATTTCCATTTTAAATTATTTACTTTTGAGCTTATTATATTTAGATATTATCGAAACTTAAATAGCACTATACCTCCATCACTAGCTAGTGACATTTCTTCTTCTGTTTTATAGAACGTAACTTTACACGGTTAAAATAAAATGTGAAACAAATTTATTTGAATTTATAAATTATGGTGGAAAATATAAACTAAGTACATGATGAGGCGACACTAATTATTTAGAAATGGTTATTAAACTATGGATACATTTTTAGTTAGCATTTTTCTATACCAAAAATCAAACATTATTTTCTATGAAATACGAAATAATGGAAATCTGAACATGATTAATTCATAAATATTATGTGGCTTTAGGGAAAGGATTTTTTAAAAGAATATTAGTAGATTTTAATTAGTTTTCCTTATTCAATAATATAACATATTTGATTAAATTGAAAATGTAAATTGTAAGTAAATTAAAAGCGCCGTAAACTGCCATCGGTTCCGGTAGAACATGTTGCAAAATCTCGTTCCTACTTACCTGAGGATTCAAACCACATAGAGATTTTCGTAGTCAGTTCTTTTAACAGTCCTGGATGTAAACTTGAGTGAAACGTCCTCCTTGTCTGCGATATACTCTCTTGCGTCTATCGTAGCAAAAGAGGCACATTTCGTCTCGTCTGAGAATACTACAGCCCTCCATTGGTCAAGAGTCCAATCAACATGGTCGCGAGCAAATTACAAGCGACTTGTCGATGGGCTGCTGTTAATTTTGGACCCCTAGCAGCTCTGTGCACCGTGATGTTCTCCTCCCTCAGTCTTCGCCTGTGTCTACAGACACTCACGGTTCTTCTGCGTGCTGCCTCAATGACATTTGAGAACCGATTTCATAAACACATTGAAACAAGAAAGCAGTCGTGTCTGTCCGAGTTGCAGCGAAATCTACCTGATCCTTGTCTATAAATGTAGCCACCGGTCTCCAGGAACCGTTGGCAAAACTGTTTAAATCAAAAAACGGTTTGAGTTCAGTTGCCAACCACCATCACCCCACCGCATACCCGATTGAAGCAGTGCCCTCACTTGAGCAGCTTCATCAAGTGTAGTATCCATATTCAAGCTGTGTTTCTTATTACACATCTTTTATTGTGTCCTCATAAACTTGTTTGTTACCGAAAACCCCCAATTGAACCGTTATCGACCCTTAGAGATTTGTTTGTGTGCGCGTCGACGATGGCACCGACATGACTGATGTATACTTCTCCAATTGAAAGTACCAGGAGTGAAGTTTAAATTATTTAATTCCTATACAAGAAGCATTGTAATATTTGATAAGAATTTCTTTAAGTATTGTGGGAACGAAAACTCCCATTAGATCTACCGTAAAAACAGGTAGTAGAATACAACATAATACATCATAATTTTAGTATGAAGTAAGTAAATACAATAATTCTTTATTTTCGCAACGCGCTTCAAAAATGGTTACGTTCTGTTAGTAGATACGTAATTGTTTTATTTTTAGTGTTGTTACAATTTAATCGTTACGTTAATGGATCATAATGATTAATCGAAATGTGAAGAGTACAAATTGTGATCACAGCATGGGTCACCAGAAAGTTAAACGATCACTAGGAATCGTTAATTATTTGCTGTTCGCTTAAGACAATTGTGATAACTGTATTAAATGTGAGTTTATGAAATTTATTTCTTAAGTAAAGATGTTATTATAGATAAAAATACGATAATATTATGATTTAATCAAAACTTAACTTTTGTAATAATATTTGAAGTTTGTAGACGTCAATAAACTTCTCATTTGCAATCAATTTAGTACTCATGGCTCTCAAATAAGTTAAATTGTACTTCTTTTTAAGGTGACCAGAAAGTTATATAGAACAGTAAACAGTCGTGTATCCTATTCCCAAAAACAGAGTTATTAATGTCACACATAAATTATCTTTAAAGCGATTATCGATGTTTAGTACTTGAATCGATTTATTCTCACTAAAGAATCAACTATTATCTATAGCCGACCATCGATCTACAACACTACCAGCTGCCGAACCGCAAAACCGCGACTGCTAGTGTGAACACCTCGGCCGTTTTGCGGTTGATCGGCGGTCGATTTGCGGTAGCCGCCGGGCGGATCAACCGCTAGTGTGAACGAAAATAAACGCTAGTATGAACAGGCGCTAATATGTAGGGGCGGCGCAGACGACAGACTATCCGTGACACACTTTTTTTGCAATTATATGCAGTAACGCACACGACGCGCAAAAATCTGTCGTTGAATATTCTGTTGGCAGACCTAGACGCTCTTTTTAAATGTCTCAGACGCAGACTATTGCACAAAAAGTTTGCCGTCTGCGCTGCACCGTATTCTTTATCCACAGGAATAACAGACATTACAAAATAGTAAGTTCCCATTATAAAGTGGTGTTAGTATTTTTTTTAAGACACTATGATAGGCAACATATCCTTGGCATCAAGTATCACCGCCCTTGGTTCAGAATACAAGGTCACTATTTAAATGAGCCAGGGCCAGTCTAGTTAGAAGATGTTCTTTTAAACTCAAAAGCTGTGTATGAAGTTTTTGGCTTTTATTTTTGTGACACAGTACCTTAAAAACGGTTCTCAAAAAAGGTTGTGCCGAAGCATTATTGAGATGAGTCACACTTAAAACAATATCGCTCGAGCTCAAAAACTGTATAAAGAAACCTTTTTTTTTTTTGCGAATTATTATGACGTTTTTACAGTGTCAGGTAAAGCGAACTAAATTTAAAAACAAAATAACAGTAGACTTTTTTGTTAGTCGTAAACTTGTCGAGTTTATTTGGACGAAAGATTTTTTTGCCTTGAAGTCTAACAGTAGGTATCTGCTATTTTAACCTATGTTACAAAAACAGGGGTGTTAAGTTTTAAATTTGTTTATCTTTGTGTCTATGGCATTACTTTGTTACAAGAATTGTTTTATAGGTGGTGTAAACGTACTTTACTTAACAATTAGTTAAAAACTGTAGTTTATTTTAGACATTACGAATATAAAAATATTGGTACATACCTTAATTGGTACATAATATAGGTATAAAATACTAGATTTTTTTTGTATAGTAGTTCAACATAATGGCTTCCCTACGCCTGATGGAAAGCGAAAGAGAAGCCCAAGTCGCTGTGACAACTGGCAAGTAACTGGTCAGTTACCTGTCAGTTGCCACTGCCATGCCGGCCCAACCCTAACCCCCAACGAGCTCGGGAAACCCTACTCATCAGCAGAAACACGACCCGGAGGTCATTTGGCTGCGGTATTCTATAGGGTGGAGGTCCTTCCCCGGAAAGGCAGCTCAATTCGAGCAAAGATTCGCTATGCCATACCTCTCTTAAAATTGTCCACTCAGTAGGTATACACATCAATCAAATGACAACATGAACAACCACTGGCCTATAAAAAAATAGGCCAGTGGCTTTTTTTATCGTAAGTCCTCTTAATTATGCAATAAACTAAACAAAAAAACTTAAACACACCAATCTTTTAAGTTTTTGAACCATTTTTCGACCCCCGAAATTTTGACATGCTGTTCCCAGCATTATCTATGGTTATACTTTAAGCTGTGTCTATGACTCGACAAAAAATGACACACGGGCTGAACGCCGTCATTAAGGGCCGTCGATGCGCATTCTGCGACAGGAATGTCTTAACATTGTAGTGTTAAGGGGAAGTATCTCTACAAGACAGGGATGTAAAGGAGCGACCTATCACCTTTTCGCTCCAAGCCATCCTCACCTGCCCGTGGTGCATCCTGCCGAACAACAAACGAGGCTCTGGCTAACCGACTGGTGGCGGCAAAACCATCACGATAGAAGGCGTAGCTAAATACCACAGGATGATGACGGGCAGCAGCGTCACCGGAGCAAGAAGCTACGCCCTGCGATCACCAACCCGTCTCCCCAGTGTGGCGATTATGGGTATATTCTCCACAAGTTTTCCCTAGGTGGCGAACAACTGGAGAGGCCTATGTCCAGCAGTGGACTGCAATAGGCTCAGAACCTCCTTTTTTTGTCGGTTAAAGTTCTAAAATCTTCTCCTGAATGTAAGAAATACTTTTCTAAAAACCGCATCCAAATAGCTTTAGCCAAACGCGAGATAATCGCGGACAAACATACATATATACAAACAATCGAACTGAGAACCTCCTTTTTTTTGAAGTCGGTTAAAAACAATATAACTGATTGCAAAAGTCATACCGTACTTAGCAAGAAATTACACTACGAGTAAATGACGTCCAAAGCTTTCTGAGATTTATCAGTTAGTTAAACTTTACCCAGCGATTGAAAAATTAAATGGTATTGAATACTATAACAAACTCTCCTACCAATCGTAATAGCTATAGGTAACGTATTCCCCTTAACAGGCCAAGTCATCTCTGTTCGGTGTCTTTGATACTCTGTATCTCCTTGATTTATTGTCTGCTCGTCTGTCTGTCGCGCTGTGTCTACAGTGACGGGGGCAATAGAACTAATAAGCAACTTAATTTTTTGTTTTTAAGAAAACGAAAATATGGGTCAAATTTTTTCATTTAACTTGGGATGTGGGAGCGACAAAGAACAAAAGAAACACATAGACCAATACAAACAGACATGTTCATGCACATAAATGTTTGTAATGTGTGGGGATCAAACCCACGACCCTTGGCTCAGAAAGCAGAGGTCACTACGAATTGAGCCACCGAGGCATTGTAAAGTGGCCGAATTCGGCCGCACCTACGACCGCTATTGACTTAAGAGCTGGGAGCAACTTTCGCTTTCCGCTCCGCTCGTCAATACACTATCACCCTTATAAAAAGTGTCCACTAACATAGTTTTTTGTCTGTCTGTTTGTCATAATAGGCGGTTATCTGTTTAGTGGCTCGCTCGGGGTGTGATTCAGTGTGTTTGGGTTCCGTAAGTGTAAGAAAAGAACCGTAAATGTTTTTTTTTTATAGAATTCATTAAGATTTTCTGCAGTGAAGAGTCAAAAGAGGTGTATTTCTTACAGTACAGTTTTCACCTCTTTATATACAGAGCTATCTTGAAGGCTTTTCTGTAAGGCGTGGCAGTGGTAACTAGGTACTTGATCTGGTTACTTGTCCCTTTATATCCAGAGCTATCTTGAAGGCTTCTATAAGGCATAGCAGTGGTAACTAGGTACTTGATCTGGTTACTTGTCCCTTTATATCCAGAGCTATCTTGAAGGCTTCTTTAAGGCATGGCAGTGGTAACTAGGTACTTGATCTGGTTACTTGTCCCTTTATATCCAGAGCTATCTTGAAGGCTTCTTTAAGGCATGGCAGTGGTAACTAGGTATTTGATCTGGTTACTTGTCCCTTGCTGCAGTGACTTGGGCCGTGACTTCCTTTCCATTATTTGACAGGAGACCACTATCCTGTGTTACTATATAAAAAATGCTGACAGTAAAAGTCAACATTGTGATTTAGGTTATTTTTTATTTTAATATTAATGTATAACATTTCTCAAGGGCCGGCAACGCACCTGTGACTCCCCTGGTGTTGCGGTGTCTATGGACTGAAGTGATCATTTACCATCAGGTGACCTCGGGCCCGTCTGCCCTTTGAAAATATGTCATTAAAAAGATTTTATGTTAATAACAGGCTGTTACAGCAAGCATTCTGAATCAAATATTGTTTTTGAACTAATTAATACTTTAGGAAAAACTCTATTGTAAAGGATGTGATGTAAAGTCGTGGTTTGATTAATTTTACTCTTTTATCAACTTTAAGTAGCATACTATTAAGAGAGGTAGGACATAGTGAATCTTCGCTCGAATTGAGCTGCCCATCCGGGGTAGGACCTCCACCCTATAGAATAACGCAGCCAAATGACCTCCGGGTCGTGTTTCTGCTGGTGAGTAGGGTTTCCGGAGCTCGTGGGGGGTTAGGATCGGGCTGGCATGGCAGTGGCAACTGACAGGTAACTTACCAGTTACTTGTCAGTTGTAAGTAGCTGGTAAGTTACCTGTCAGTCGTCACAGCGACTTGGGCTTCTCTTTCGCTTTCCATCAAGCGTAGGGAAGCCATTATGTCAAGCTACTATAAAAAACTATAACCTTAGCATTGTGGCCAGTCCACCTGTAGCCCGATGGAAAGCGAAACTGTGGTCCAAGTCACTGCAGCAACGAACAAGTAATTATCTTAACTAATATTATAAAGCTGAAGAGTAATTTGTTTGTTTGTTTATTTGAACGCGCTAATCTCAGGAACTACTGGTCCGAATTGAAAAATTCTTTTTGTGTTGAATAGACCATTTATCGAGGAAGGCTTTAGGCTATATAACATCACGCTGCAACTATTAGGAGCGAAGAAATAATGGAAAATGTAAAAAAAACGGGGGAAAAATAACTATTCCACGCGGACGAAGTCGCGAGCACAGCTAGTATCTTATATGCTTACATGATTATTCTAGCAATACACCGACTGATCCCAAAACGCGATCAAAGTCAATTCCCTTTATAAATATTAAATTATACGGAACCATCTCACCGTTAGCGTTCACCTCTTCACGTCGACATTTTTTTGTGTACCTTTGGAATCTTTTTTAGGAATCTTTAAGGCTACTTTGGGGTAAGTCCGTAGTTATGATTTAATTTCTGTTTGTTTGTCTTTTTGTACAATGACATCATCGGAGCATCCCCCGGACTTTTGTGTTTATTCGGGGTGGGAATATTTACCCCAATGTTTAACATAAACGAGCTTGAAATAGGAATTAGTATTTAGTTTCAAGTTACCAATTCAAGATTTCACTCCTATCATCTTGATAGATGAAAGTCTTCCACAGTGCGTTTTGCGCGCAATTTTCTGCCTCGTGCAGCTGCTCTTTGAAATCAGCTTCCGGCTGCAATTTTCCCGACCTAGGGACCTTCAAGAAGTGAGCCTACAGATTTCTCAAGGGCCGGCAACGCACCTGTGACTCCCCTGGTGTCGCGGTGTCTATGGGCTGAAGTGATCACTTACCTTCAGGCCCGTTTGCCCCCTCTGTCATAAAAAAAGAAAGAAAATAGTTTACTTGACTATTTTCATAGCGTCATGTCATGTGGAGATCAATGGTACTTTTATTGCATGTAAACTGTGTATAATTTTCACATGGAGATAGTTTGCATAGTGCGCAGGGCGCAGGTTCTCGCTCCGGTGACGCTGCTGCCCGTCATTGGCCTGTGGGATTCAGCTACACCTTCAATTGTGATGCCGACACCAGTCGGCTGCCAGAGCCTCGTTTCTTATTCAGCAGGATGCACCACAGGCAGTCACCCTCAGCTTATCTACCATTTTAAAAAATGTTATTTTCTAAATAAGCATCTGGACATTTTGAACTTACCCCGTCAAAACCACATAGTTATTTATAGATAATTTCATTTATCATGCAGTGTGAACACATTTTTGAGTGAAGATCTAAGGTCTACGCACCCATTTCTTTTATTTTGTCTAAGTTCTGATTGTTATTTATCAATGCCAATTAAGTCAAAATCAATATAACCTTCTGGTTCGGAAATTCTACCGAGAAACCGGCAAGAAACTCTTGTACTTAGTTGCTTTTTTCAACAAGTGTTTAAACACTATGTTGAAAAGAGCAACTACTTAAATAGCTAGTATAATAATAAATTATTATTATCATCACATTTTATACTTTTAACTACGTCCATGTCATACTTAATTTGTATTAACATCTATACCAAAATTATAATGAAAAGTCAACCTTTGGCATCCACACGCCAACTCCGAGTGAAAAGCAAATGGAAAAAACCGAAAGGAAAAATAAAAAACCGCCAAAATTCCGTGTAAAAAATAAAAACAAAATTTTTGAGCGAAACTCTATTACTTTCTGACGGGTCATTGAACCGCAAATTACTCGCGTCCTTATTATGGACAGAGGCGAAATGTCAACGCACATTATAATACTCGTATGTTTTATTATATTATTATTATAAAATGCCCCTGTGGTTTCTGGATTAAGAATAGGACACCCAAGGTGACATGAGCTTGGCCATTATAGACAAAGCTTCTCGATGTTCGCCCAAAGTGGCGAACAACTGGAGAGGCCTATGTCCAGCAGTGGACTGCAATGGGCTGATCAGGGCCGTCTTAAGTATCTTCGGCGCCGGGGTGCCGGACTCAACCTGCGCCCTCGTATGGGGGGGGGGGGGGGGGGGGGGTCCTGGGGACCCGGGGGCCTGCCGCGCAGCCTTGCACCCCCTGGTAGAGACGGCCCTGGGGCTGATGATGATCCCTCAGTAAGTAGCTCGCCTCGAGAAAAAGAAGAAGAAACACAAATGCATGTGAATTTCATTCCAGACTGGGATTCGTATTCACGACAACTGGTTGTTTAAAGAGCCAGCGGGCCAATCCAAATGATCCTCCAGAATAAGCCGGGAATCAAACCCCCTACGCTGGGCTCATGTCAAATTAACATTGTTGCGTTCGTGATGGATTTCACACCTGGATCCTAAGGGCGCCGTCATACAACCATGCAGAGTGGAAAATTTGATCACTAAAGAAAAGAAATTACTACAATGATAGACGATTCTGCACCTAGGGGTTCGATTCCCGCCCGGGACAAACATTTGATACGTGTGACGAACATTTGCCTTTGTTCCGTGTCTGGGTGTTTATTTGTATTTAAGTATAAATCGGTCTCCGGTATTTAGTTGCGTTTTCTTTCAATCGTGATGGTTATACCAGATGAGGGCGGATGGAGCGAAAAGATTGTATAGCTGAAAAAAATTGTTGGCTTATGGTTAGTAGTTAAACTATTACTATTTCTCAATATGCATTATCATTAAATCACTCTCTCTTCAGAAAATTACACTTCCTCTACCTGAAGGTTGTCTGGAAGAGATCGCTCACTAGCGATAAGACCGTCTAGATTGTACCACAACATGTCTGTATCACCCAGGGCCGTCTTAAGTATATATTCAGCGCCGGGGTGCCGGACTCAACCTGTGCCCTCGTCTCCTCCGGGCGCCCTGCGCCCCCTTGCACCCCCTGGTAGAGACGGCCCTGATAACACCTTTATTTATACTTTTTACTTTGTTTTGTCTAATAAAGAATATCTTTATGGTAGAAACTCTTGCAAGTTTCTTGAAAATTTAATGACTCCCAAAATTTGGCAATCCGAAAATTTGGCAACTGCTATCGCAGCCTTACAGCATCATCAATCATTATTCACACTTCCGATCCATTGTTATAATTAGATCGGCAAAAATAAATCCAAAAAATTACGCCATGTAACAAAATGAAAACTCCAAACCGAATTGTATGTATCGCATTTTTAATGACTTTTATTGTACAATTTTAATGAAATATCGGTTATAAATGAGTGTGGGAGATGTTTAATGAATCTGTGTGATAGACAGTTCATTTTGGAAAGTGCTCGCTGGTAAATTAAGGAAAGCAATGGTCGTTTTATAATTTTTGGCGGTAATTTTGCGTTGTTTTTTTCTCTTTTTAACCGATTTTAAAAAAGGAGAAGGATGTTTTCGAGGATGTATTCTTAATTGCATACATTTCATCTCCTTATGACGAAACCATCCTCTAGTAACTATACTATATTAAAGAAAACTGACAAGCGATTGATTTGGTTAATAAACTTGTCCGTTGCCGCAGCGACTGACGACTGCTTTCCATCAGAAAAGGAGCCACTAACACTATACTGTAAAAGAATCGACCGGGAATCGAACCCGTTTGGTTCGTCTCCACACTACGCCACCGAGCTGTCAACACTAAGTACAAAGTCAAAAAGACAACTTCTGATGACATTCTAACAGATGTTTTCGTAGAAATCACAAGATGGCGTCTTCGTAACTCATAAGTGTTGGTTTAGGAAGATATTTTTACTCTATGGTCACCATAGAGTGCTTTTTCTACTTTGTGTAGTGGTTTGAGTAGGTGCCCGGCTGTGCATTGGCGTGGGACCAGGAATTTGATTCCGGCTTGGTACCTACTGGACATCATATTTTTTTTGTCATAAAGTTAACCATTAACCCGTCAAATCCCATGAACCTGATATCGGGCGCAACATAATAGATTTTATAATGTGTCCGGAATTCTGGTACTCGAGATGTTAATAAGTATTTAATAAAAATATCGGACAAAATCACAAACACTGCTTCGATCCCAAAGTAAGTAGCTTAAGCACTTGTTTTATGGGTATCAGAACAACGAATATACTACAAATATATATACTTAAATACAAATTAAACACTCAGACACGGAACAAACACAAATTTTCATGTTTCTATAAGCGAATGTTTATCCAGGGTGGTGATCGAAACCGCGTAAATAAGTTAATCTGAAACTACTACATAACAATCATAATATTGGTCTGATTAATCATTTATGCAGTCAAACAACATTCCACATTCAGAAATCGAACCCGTAACCCTACGAATCGTCTGCACATTAGACAAACAAGCATGAAAAATCATGTTTACTCAACCAATTAACATCATAACCGAAACATCTACTCTAGTAAACAAAAAAACATTAAAAACTATAATTTGAAATCGGTCCGAACTTACCGTATCAATGAATCACCTCGCAACGGAGGCATAACTCACGGAGCTTACTATAACGATCTATAGATCATTATATAGATCTCAAAGATCCCCCTTGAGGATCGTTCAAAGAAATCGGAAAAAGTCAACCGCGACATGGTACCATAATGCATGCCATTATACCTGTCTCGCTCTAGCAGCTGCTACGCAGCGCGTGCGAGCGAGAGGTAGACATCTCTTATTCAATATTATTGGGAGTTTAACGCCAGTTTTGAATCTAGCATCGCCGAGAGCGGACGGCTTGTGTGCTCTCCATTTTTTTCGTCAAAAATATTGACTGTACCATTTTTACGCGTGATTTTCCCGACAAAAACTGTTATACTTTAAACGTATATCTACTTGTGGATTAAATATATAAGCTGACTCGTATTTAGTGTGTTCAGTGTTGTGTACTGTGCCATATGAGCGGGTGTCGATATTAAATAATGATTGGAATTTTATTAAAGGTTTGTACGTTTTATATTTTTTTTTACATATTTTTTCATTGACTGTCATACTTGAAGTTTTTAGTGTTATTTTTACAGCCGGAGATGATAATATCATCTTTTGTACGGTCATTGTGACTTGAAATGCGTAAATTTTTGTTTTTATTTGATAAGTAAAGGAGCTTCGGATATTAAATGTCAAAATGAGTGCTGGATATGGTCCGGACATTGAAAATAGTAGCAGTTAAAGGTGTACAGACAGTGCGAATGGAAATAACATTTTTTTTTTCGTTCACACGGGAATCGTACTTGGTACTTTGCGTGAAAATTTATGAGCTTTTTGTAAGTAAATAAATTAGACATACTATTGAAGTCAGTATTGTATCTTTACAAATCGATTTTGCTTCACACTAAGTACCTAGTTAATTTACTTAAAGTTAGACAATCTAGACACATTTTTATAATTTAAGCGTTCTTATTAATGTGATGTGTTTCAGGCAACTTTTTTGTAGAGAAGTACCGTAGAGTAGGTAGAGTCACATGATCTATCATATTTAGATTTCCTGTACGTCTAAATCTAGCGCTAAGGGTGTTTCTTTTTGATACTGAAACCTAAACCAGTTAAGAAATGTAGTTTTCTGATGACTTGACCGGGGATCGAAGTTGAGATCTTACCGTTTTGATTACTACAAACTAGGTATTCATCGTTTCAAAATGATTTTCTCAACTAACTCTGGCTTTATAAAATAATGCTCTATTCAACACAGAAAATACACAAATTCATGAACATTTGTGTTTGTTTTGTGTTTGTATTCATATTTGTGGTGTTCTCACTGTTCTGTTTTCCGTGAATAAGTGCTTGAATTACTTTAGGAGGGACCTACCTTACATAGGTATGTGATGTTGTCTGACATATTAATATGTCATGTGAACTAGAAGAATGAATTGTACAGGATTTCCTGGAAGTTGTCTTCGGTCATAGTCAACTATACAAACCTGATAATGTTATGCTTAGGTGGTTGAAGTACCTATGCATAGGGATAGTTGAATGTTTTAACTTTTAGATTGAGTAGAAGATCCCCCTCTTAAAACATATTTTCTCTAGCTACATTGCCTAAAAGTACATCGGTACTAGCTATAAAATCTCCAAAAACCTCTAACTAAAGTCTGTAATAGTACCTATTGTCCTGTTAATTATTTTAGTCTTGGTAAATATCAATCTATCTGAATAATTAATACGATTTCATATATAAATATGTAACAAGGGGAGAAATATCACATCATACGTAGGTACTATCGTATACAACAGTTGTCTCTGTCTCAACTGTATGATGTTTCGTTTTACTGCAGTGCCAGGTTCCTAGACCTTTATCACACCTATATCTACTAATATGTACTCGTATGTATAAAAATCGCATATAATAACAGGGCAAGTTAAAAAACAAAATATAATATCTATTTGCCAAGGCGAAAGTTCCCTGAAACACAGATAAGTATTCTTACAAAACTCGTATTGAACGGAGAAATTGACATGGAGGTTGTGTCCTGCCCTTCTATTCAGAATACGGAAACGTTTCCGATTCGGAAAACATGTGGGCATGCTTTGTTCCTCTCGAATCGTATAGGTTAGTAAAAGACAAAACATAGGATAGCGAAATCGAGTCCGTTGTTGCATTATGAGTAGGTGAGCTGCAGGTAACCAGGTAATAGGTACATAGCCTGCCTATCTCAACAAAAGGGCGAAGGTTCGATCCCCACACAGGGTTTACATGAACATTTGCATGCCTCAGACAATAAGTGATACTTGTGTTCTGTGCATATAACTAGAGATGTTATAGATAGATACTCAATATTGCACACCAAAAAAATTACTTAGAACCAGACAAAGTATACAATTGCTGTACGTACAGTTTAGACATCCTTATCACTATGTACGACTTCCAGACAACCTCTGGGTAGATAATAGCAAGACTGAAAGGTGAATGTGCTCTGATATTAAAACAATAGTATTTATTTATGACAATATAGTATGAAACGACAATGCTTTTCGTGTCTGTCCTATGTATGCATAGATCATTAAAACTGTGCAAAGGATGTTGATGCGGTTTTTTTTAAATGGGTACAGTGATTTAAGAGTAAAATTTATATAATACTACGTGTGCCCGCGGCTTCGCCTGCCTTCGTGTAGGTGTGTCACAGAATTGTTTCTTCATCCCCTTTTTCGCTATAAAAGTTTATGTCCTTTCTCAGGGTCTAAGGATTGTCTGTGCCAAATATTATCAAAATCGGTTGAGAGCGTTAAGCGGGAAAGCGTAACAGACAGGCAGACAGAGTTACTTTCGCATTTATAATATTACTAGCTGCTGCCCGCGGCTTTGCCCGCGTGAATATTCGTATAAAACATAGCCTATGTGTTAATCTGATGTACAAACTATATTCCTGTAAAGTTTAATTAAAATCCGTTCAGTAGTTTTTGCATGAAAGTGGAACAAACATCCATCCATCTATCCAAACAAACTTTCGCGTTTATAATATTAGTAGGATAGGATATAGTAGGGATAAAGATTGTCTGGCACCAAATTTCATCAAAATCGGTTGAGAGCTATAGGCGGGAAAGCGTAACAGACAGACGGACAGAGTTACTTTCGCATTTATAACATTAGTAAAAATTAGCAGGGATTTATCTGAAATACCTGGAAATACCCAAAGCGAAGCGAGGGCAGGTCGCTAGTTATAAACATACAGTAGTAGCTATTTTTCCAACTGAAGTATCTCACCGAAATTATTTACACAAAAATGTGTTGCTTTTTCTTCGTAAACCGAACGGTGCCAACAAAAAGTGTTGTGAGAACGTCACTAATTTATTAGCGCAACACTAGTCGCGTCCCTATTCTATTTGTCTATGTCAATGTCTATGTGTCATGGCGTCTAAACTAATTGCTAATTATCCTGCTGTATCGTGCCTTCTCAATACAAGTGTTCCTGCTGGCTATCGTCGTCTTATTTATACACCCAAGACCCTTATATGGTGTCAGAAGATAAAAGTGAATAATGATGTCAAGGGAAGAAACTATGAAACCGAAAAAACTTTCGGGCGTAGCGAGTCCGCAACCGATGATCACATGCGGCAACGTGGCTCACCAATGGAAAAAGTGGTTACAGTCTTTCAAACTTTATTTACGTGCCTCCGGAATGGACGAAGAAAGTGAGGGCAGAAAAGTGGCTTTGTTTCTACACACAATTGGCGAAAAGGGTGTCGATATTTTTAACACCTTCGGAAAAAGTGAAGATGATGTCAAGTATTCCGAGTTACTGGAATTATTTAACAAACATTTTGCCCCCAAAGCGAACTTGACATACGAATGCCACAAATTGTTTACATATAAACAAAGTGAAAGTGAATCCCTTGAAGATTTTGCATGTGTTCTCAAATTGAAATCACAAACATGTGAGCTGGGTGAATTGAACGATCGTCTCACCAAAATAATGTTTATATGCAACATGCATCATAAATACAACTTTATACGAGAAAAATTATTACTTGAAGATAAGCTTGACCTCGACCAGGCCCTAGAAATGTCAAAAGCAATGCTAGCTTCTAGGCATCATACAGATCAACTAGCAGCAGAAACTACTTCTGTCTTATTAAATAAAAGTCAAACGTCACGGTCAAGATCCAAGTCTAAGTCGAGAAATGTCAGTCAGCAAAATTATAGTCAATCTTCAAAAGAAATATGTACGAGATGCGGTCAAGTACATCGCTATAAGTGTCCAGCATTAAGTGTAAAGTGTAGAAAGTGTGGTAAAATAGGACATTTCGCAGTCTGTTGTCGGTCATTTAAGTCAATCAGGTATGTAAAATCAGACAGTGATATGCAGCAAGTACAGTCGGAAGCAGATGAACTATTTATTGGTCATATTCAGTCGTCAGAGTCAAGTCAAGAATGGACAGTTAATTTACAGATAAATAAGGTACAAATAAATTGTATTATTGATACAGGCAGTGATGTAAATATTATGTCAAAAAATGTTTATGATACACTTCATATTCAAAATCCGTTGTCAGAAACCGGCATAAAAATTAAGTCATATACTGGTGATAATTTAGAAGTACTAGGTCAACAAAGATTAAAGTGTAACTTACAATTGAAAAACTCCATTATGTCAAAACAAATTAATTTTATAATTGCAAATGTCAATTCTCCAACTGTGTTAGGTAAAACAACTTGCTCAGAAATTGGACTAATTAAAAGAGTTTTTTGTGTAGACACTACAAGTATACAAACATCAGATTGTAATGATAGTCAATTGTCTAATATTAGTCAGTCAAGTCAAGTACTATGTCCTAAGGTCACAAAAATATTGTCAAGTCAGTCACAGTCAAGTCAGTCTCAGTTATTTCTAGTACAGTCAAATCAGTCACAAAAATATAATTTAAATAAGCTTGTTGAATGTAATGATTCTGTGTTTACCGGTCTTGGGTGTCTTCCTGGTGAATTTCACATAAGTACAAACCCTGATGTGCAGCCAAAAGTTGATGCTCCGAGGAAGGTCCCATTTGCATTACATGATAGACTACAACAAGAGCTTGAGAAGATGGAGAAAATGGATGTCATTGTCAAAGTTACAGAGCCTACTGAATGGGTGAGTTCTTTAATTTTAATAGAAAAGAAGAATGGTCAGTTACGGGTATGTTTAGACCCCCGGAACCTGAACCAGGCAATAAACAGAACACATTATCCGATTCCATCTGTAGACATGGTCCGTGCTAAGGTGGCAGGTGCTAAATTCTATTCCACCTTGGATGCCAGTAGTGGATTTTGGATGTGTAAGCTAAGTGAGAAGAGTTCATACCTCACAACCTTCAACACACCTTTTGGTCGTTATCGTTTTAAGCGCCTACCTTATGGTGTCAACTGTGCTCCTGAATATTTCCATAGAACCATGACTGAAATGTTTGGTGACATACCAGGTGTAGCAGTGTACAGTGATGATATTTTAGTCAGTGGAAAAACAATAATAGAACATAATGATCGTCTTAGTCAAGTTTTTCAAAGAGCCAAGGAATATAATGTCAAATTTAATAAAGAAAAATGCACATTTGCCAAAGAAAGTGTTAAATATCTGGGACATATTTTTTCAGCAGAGGGAATCACCGCTGATCCAGAAAAAGTCAGAGCGATCAAGGAGATGCCATCACCGACTTGTCTTAAAGACTTGCAAAGGTTTTTAGGTATGCTTAATTATTTGAGTACTTTTATAAAAAACATGGCAGGTGAAACAGAAGTACTACGTAAATTATTAAAAAAGTCAACAGATTGGCAATGGACAGCCAACCATGAAAAAATATTTTGTCATCTTAAAGAATTGATTTGCCAAGTTCCAGTATTGTCTCATTTTGATGTGCATAATTCTATTGTCCTACAGACTGATGCTAGTAGCAGTGCTGTTGGAGCAGTGTTGTTGCAAAATCAACATCCTATATATTATGCATCAAAAACTCTGACAGATTCACAGCAAAGAATGGCTCAGATAGAGAAGGAACTATATGCAATAGTATTTGCTTGCATAAAATTTCATCAATTCATATATGGACAAATTGTCACTGTGGAAACAGATCACGCTCCTTTAATAACATTATTTAAGAAACCTTTAGTTGAGGTTCCTACACGTCTACAAAGAATGATGTTGAAAATACAAGCCTATAGTTTAAATGTCATTTTCAAGAAAGGTATACACATGTACATCGCTGATACTTTGTCAAGGGCAGCACTTTCTGAATCAAGTGAAGATGAATTAGATAATGATGTCACAGTGCATGCTAATTTGTTAATCAAGTCTTTGCCTGTCTCCTCAGAACGTCTTCAATGGTTGATAAAAGGTACTAATGAAGATGAAAGTCTGCAAATATTGAAAAAATATATCAAAGAAGGATGGCCGTCAAGTAAAACTCAAGTACACAAGGATTTGCAAGAATTTTGGCAGTATAGATTTGATTTGCATTCGGAAAATAATTTGATTTTTAGAAGTAATAGTATAGTCATACCCAAAAAATTAAGGTCAGATATTTTGAAAATAATACATAGTGGACATTTAGGAGTTGAAAGGTCAAAAGCATTCGCTAGAGGTCATGTATTTTGGCCATTTATGTCAACAGATATAAAAAATATTGTTCAGTCTTGTCATACTTGTCTGTCACACAGAAGTTCAAATGCACCAGAACCACTTCATCCACATGATGTCACATTGTTGCCATGGGAAAAAGTTGGTGTTGATTTTATGGATTATAAATCTAAAAAATACATTGTAGTACAGGATTATTATTCAAATTATATTGAATTAATGTTAGTGGCAAGTAGTAACGCCAAAACAGTAATTGTGAGTCTAAAAAGTATTTTTAGTAGGCATGGTATTCCAGTAGAGTTATTTTCAGATAATGGTCCACCGTTTAATTCGGTTGAATTTAAGAATTTTATTTTTGAATGGGGTATACATCATAATACATCAAGTCCATACTTACCAAGGTCTAATGGGTTGGTAGAGTCAGCAGTAAAAATATGTAAACGTATACTTACTAAATCAGATGAGTCAGGAACAGATCCATATCTTGCTTTTCTTCAATTCAGGAATACACCTAGAGGAAACTTACCATCGCCAGCACAACTATTGATGTCTCGTTCACTTCGAACACAATTACCAACAGTCACGAAAAACTTAAAACCTAAAACAGTTAAATTTCAAGATTATGTAAGGATAAAAGAAGAAAATAAATATAAAATGAAGAAATATTATGACAGAAAGACTAAATCATTACCAGAATTAGAAGAGGGAGAAAAGATATATTTCAAGAAAATGCCAGATTCTCCATGGATTACAGGTACAGTAAGGTCTAAGTGCAAACAGCCTAGGTCTTATACAATTGAAGGTCCAGAAGGATTTGTAGGAAGAAGAAACAGACAACATATTTTGAAGCCTCCGCAGACGCAGATTGAAGCACAAGATGTATTGCAAAGAAGTCCTAACATTAAGATGTCTCCTAAGTCACATATAACGTCACCACCTTTGGAGGAACATAGAACTCCAGTTATACGTACTAGGTGTGGAAGAGTCATAAGACCCCCAAGAAGGTTAGATTTGTAATATTGCTAGATACTCATTTAGATAAATATTAATAGTTACATAGATAAACATATAAAATAAATTTCATTACATACTATGACTGTGAAAGACTGTTAAGTTAGTTAAGTTTAGTCTAAGATGTATAAGTCTTAATTAAACAAAATGTTAAATTGTCAAGTTTAAGAGTCAGTTTGTCAAATAAAATAGTATTAATTGTCAAAAGTTATTGTTGTTTAAAGTACAAGTAAATAAGTAATCTCAATCCAGTTGTAAAGTAAAGTCAGTCAGTCAAGCTGTAAAATTGTTACAATTTCGCTTATTTTTAATAAGGAGGATGTTGTGAGAACGTCACTAATTTATTAGCGCAACACTAGTCGCGTCCCTATTCTATTTGTCTATGTCAATGTCTATGTGTCATGGCGTCTAAACTAATTGCTAATTATCCTGCTGTATCGTGCCTTCTCAATACAAGTGTTCCTGCTGGCTATCGTCGTCTTATTTATACACCCAAGACCCTTATAAAAAGATACCGGTAAAAACCTACCGTTTATCACCGGGATCTATCACGACAAACCGGCGGGGGTCGGACGGCTGATAGGGGTCGCTATACGACAGAAGTGACCTCCTACTGAGTACCGATGCTCGTCTTTTTTCGGATCTCGGGTCGAGTCTGACCTACGCCACAGTACAGTTAAGTGGCAGGTAATCTATACTAAGAAATTAATGCATTATTTGTTAAGAGCTGTATCAAGGTAATAATCTTTATCCAAATAAATGTATTGTTGATTAAGAGTAATTAATTGTGAAAAAAATTGTCTTTGACATCACTTAATTTCAATGAAGCTCTTAGAAGGTATTAATTGGTATTAAATAAATTATGCCCAAAATAACTATTCCACGCGGACGAAGTCGCGGGCACTGCTAGTTTTATTATAAACCGGAACATTTTCTATTCATATCTAACAACGGCATTTCCCATATCCCTAATATTATAAAGAGGAAAGATTTGATTGATTTTTTTAATTGAATAAGCTCCAAAACTATTAGAACGATTCGAAAAATTATTTCATTGTTGCGAAGTTACACTATCTTCTATGAACATAGGCTATATTAAATTTCTCCAAAGTTAGGGATCCATGTTAAAACACCAATAATGTAACCCAAAGTGTGAAGAAATTAGCAAAAATCTTTCTTACTCATCTCGTGTCGTATGAGTTTCGAACATTTGTATTTGTCCAGTGTTTGAGTGTATGTATGTGTATGATATCCATAACACTAAATAGTGCTCAAGCTTCTTACCTTAAGATCGGAGCAATGTATTGTATTTTAACTTAATATTATAAAGCTGAAGAGTTTGTTTGTTTGTTTGAACGCGCTAATCTCAGGAACTACTGGTCCGAATTGAAAAATTCTTTTTGTGTTGAATAGACCATTTATCGAGGAAGGCTTTAGGCTATATAACATCACGCTGCAACTATTAGTGGCGAAGAAATAATGGGGAAAAAATAACTATTCCACGCGGACGAAGTCGCGAGCATAGCTAGTGGTCTAATATTTATTAATATATCGTAGGGATTCACTTAGGATACTGCTATCATTGTGTACTGTGTACCTGCCTAGTAAAGATTCCTCTAACAATTCCAGTATATCACAGTCTTATTTTATTTTTTACTACTATTGTGAATATTGGGTTTGACTCTACAATCGTGCGAATATTAAATATAAACTTTGAGTCACACTTAATTATCTTAAATGTTGGCAATGACTTCATTTGATGACCTTAGTGTGACATTGTTTAAATGAGCTAAGGAGCAGAAGTTCCGTAGCTGCGGGTTCAATTCTTGGTTGACGCAACTTAGGAAACGAACCCCGTGCTATGCTCATAATATAATATTTTATTACGAGTATTGTCCCCGTGTTGATAATTAACTAATGTGCAACAGCTCTCAGTTATTACATTTTACCACTTTGGAAGAGTCTCTCGCGCAAACTATCCAGTTTAGAAAAAAATGATGTTAGAAACCTCAAAATTATTTTAAAATACCTATCCATAGATATGCCACACGTATAGGTATGATGAAAAAAAAAGTTTTGAGTTTCAGTTCTATATATGGGGAACCCCGAAAATTTTTGATTTTTTTTCTGATTTTATTTTAAAATCTTAATGCGGTGAACAGAATACATCTACGTGCCAAAATGTCAATAATGTAGCTCTTATAGTTTCGGAATAAACTGGCTGTGACATACGGACGGACAGACAGACAGACAGACATGACGAATCTATAAGGGTCCCGTTTTTGCCATTTTGGCTACGGAACCCTAAAAAGCGTACTTCGAGATAAGGTGGTTGGTGTTCTTTGTCTACTGCATTTCAAAACTCAATGCTACCAAGCGCAGTGGATAGTTAAAAATAATTACACATTTTTTATGCCTCTAATGAGATCCAAACAGATATTCCTCGTTAGTCTTACAAACTAATTAGGTAAACATTATTATGTATCATCTTATCGCGCGGCCATCTTGTCGGACACAGCTAATAAACGTATTAATTAAAATTAATTTTGTAAACGTTCCTTTAACAATTATTAGTTTAAATTTTGGACACCAATTAGATTTTGGACGATTGTCTTTCTTCTGTTCTTGGCTAGCTGTTGTTTCAAAGCCGAATTCGGCTTGATTACCGTTTAGGTTATATGCTAAAGGATTCCGTTAGAAGAATAGAGTTCTGTGGAGGAGACCGCGTCTCGGCAAAGGTGGAGTGACGATTTGCGCAGGGTCGCTGGCAAGGGCATGGGTCCAGGTTTGAGCAAACTTGCGAACAATTAGAGGCATGTCCAGAAGTGGGCCACGGGAGGCTGATGAATATTGATTCGAAACGCAATGACCAATGTCCAAGGAATATTATAGGATGTCCAAGTGGAAGGTAAAATAGAGGAAGAGGGAGGCTAAGATGAAATTTTTTTTCTAACAGTTGAAGGAAAAAGTTAATGTCATGACTCATGACGTACAGGGATTGAGTGAAAAAGTATCAGGAGCGCATAACCACTTAGTATCATCATCATCAGCCTATCACAGTCCACTGCTGGACATAGGCCTTTCCAGTTGTTCGCCACTTTGGGCATACACCTGGTGGCTTTACCCATAATCGCCACGCTGGGCAGGCTGGTTAGCGATCGCAGAGCGTAGCTCCTCGTTACTTTATAAGTTGCGTTTTAATGTTTCCTCGTGTTGGTTATTATTATTAAGACATTTAAATTCTCCTTAAAACCAAAAATTCGTAGACTTCTCACATACCTTTGAGCTCCTAGTACAATTTCACTCGTTTTTCGTTTACAGGCAGAATAATTTTAAAACAGGCGAGCATAGGGGCGGATACTAGTAAATGAGGTTCATTTGGTTACTTGATGCCTTAGCGACTTGGGTCTCTCGTTTTGTTCCCATCAGGCGACGTCACAATTTTGTGCTACTATAAAAAAAGCATAGAGACCATAACCAAAGTTTAATATATTTAGAAGCTAAAGGAAGCGTTCATCTCGTGGGAAAAAATAAATGAAATATTCCAAAATGGAGACCATGAAAGGAGAAACGTGACATGACCTCAACGGTTCAATCTCTTGACCGCGTGACAATTTTGAGCACAATGGACCATAGACACTTTTTACTGTGCCATAGACAACCTCTTTGACTTTTTAACTGTTCAACCTCTGACACGGTCGTGTGACTACGGAATTATCAATTAAGTCGGGAAGACGTCGTGAAACTAATCGAATATTTTGTCATTGAAAATCGGATCAGAAGCACGAGAGAGAGATTTTATTTTTATTTTATTTTTTTTTGCCAACAAAACAATCACTTAGTAACATGGTATTAACAATAGTTCTATTATTAGTTTTTTTTTTTATAGTGGCTCGACATAATGGCTTCCCTACGCCTGATGGATAGCGAAAGAGAAGCCCAAGTCGCTGTGACAACGAGCAAGTAACTGGTCAGTTACTTGTCAGTTGCCACCGCCATGCCGGCCCAACCCTAACCCCCCACGAGCTCTGGAAACCCTACTCACCGGCAGAAACACGACCCAGAGGTCATTTGGCTGCGGTATTCTATAGGGTGGAGGTCCTTCCCCGGACGGGCGGCTCAATTCGAGCGAAGATTCGCTATGCCCTACCTCTCTCTCTCTAGTGCTAAAGTCACGCCTTAATAGGTTCTAGAGCCTTGGAAACTTTTACTGAATTGTTCACGTAGAAACAGTCTTAATATTTTTTCTAGTCCTAGTCTTTATTGCACAAAAAATTAAACATTTACAGGAAGACAGTATTACAGCCATATTGTAGTACGATGTAAGGCGATCTTATAACTGAGAACGATCTCCTCCAGACAACCTTCAGGTAAAAAACATTATGCCGAAGAGATTTTTTTTATTTCGTAAACTGAACTAAGTATTAATCATTACTACCAGTCAACCAATAAACTACGGTTTTGTACCCAAGTCATAACTTTAAGCAATAAATAACTTCAGACTATTTCCAAGCCGAATTTTATTGTTATCTCCCTCGCACATCTTTTGCAACCGTGTTGTCTAGACGGCATTCTGTTCAACTTAGTCATAACTTGATGATAAATTGTCTGTAGGGCCAATAGTAATTGAACTTCTAAGTTTATAATAAGCTATTTTGACCCTTCTAAAGTAATGCTTAAATTCGTTGTTTAGTCGTGAAAGAGCGCTGGATAATACGGTATTTTAGAAGTGATGGAACAGTTTAAAACTGACTTTTTCATGAATTAAGGTGTTTTTATCAAAGTTTTTAATTTCAGACTCTTATTGATTAGTTTCTAAGCAACAACTTGGCTTCTATTATTAGCACTACATGGAATTCCACCTTGGGATCCCTTCATTTAAGGTGGAGCTTGTAACATACTAACTTGATTAACAATATATTAATTTACCATTACATTATTGTATGTAATACATTAACCCTTGCCATGCCCACGATCCCGACACAATAGAATTTAAATTATGTATCAAATGTGATACACGGACCTGGAAACCAGTTAACACAATCTCGACCTAATTTCACTGGGTGCATGTCGAGTCGACTAAGGTTTACCCACCCGGCTGGCGATAACGGTGAAACACCCGAAGTGAAGTGAGTTTTGGAATCAGTCGGAGTATTATAGCCAGAGTTATACGGCGCATAACTGACAAGTTAAGGATTTGGTTAGTTGTCCGCCGCCGCAATGACTTGGGCTTTTCTCTCACTTTTAACAGGTGAAGGAAAGCCTATACTGTATTACTAAAAAAAATTAAGTCAAACCAACAAAAAAGGCCCAACCTTGCCAACACATCATCACCAACACATCATCATCAGCCCATCGCAGTCCACTGCTGGACATAGGCTTCTCCAGTTGATCGTCACTTTGGGCAAACATGGAGGCTTTACCCATAATCGCCATGTGTGCTGGGCAGGCGGGTTGGCGTACTCACCAAATACACGGGATAAATATTATAGTGGACGAGTTGCGCAAACATGTTCCGCTATGTTCCGTCACTTACATGGCCCGATGGACTTAGGACTTTTTTACTATAGAATTCACCCCATTAGAAGGCGCAAGGTATTAGTTTCTTTGCCCCCTCTTATGGGGCGAATTTTACAATGAAAGTGCGATCGTAAAGTCATTAAACGAATTTCGGTGACGGAGCTTATGAAAGCTTATAAAAACCAATTCGCTAGACACAGACAAAGTCGTGGGTTATACTAGTTTATCTATAGGTATGTCATCGTGATCATTAAGACACAAAAGAAAGAAAGTCGTCATACAATAATATTGGCCGTGAGGTCAATTAATCTTATACATGTAATTGTTCTAAGATCATAATGTTACAATTGCAGTGATTAATGGTTAGGAAATTTAATGTTATTATCGAGGTTTTACATACGATATTGTTTATTGATTCAAATCTAATTCGAATAGCTTATTGCATTCATTAGAATGAAAACATTTACATTAAACAGCATTAGAGACTTATACATTTAACCTTTTAATGGTGGTCTTGTCGACAATAACGATTTCTACCATACAAGTTTCTTGTAGAAGAGGTAGGTACGGTAGAGGTGTGTAAGGGAGCGACCTATCACCTTTTCGCTTCAAGCCATCCTCACCTGCCCGTGGTGCATCCTGCCGAACCACAAACGAGGCTCTGGCAAACCGACTGGTGGCGGTAACCATCACGATGGAAGGCGTAGCTAAATACCACAGGCCGATGACGGGCAGCAGCGTCACCGGAGTAAGAAACTACGCTCTGCAATCGCCAACCCGCCTGCCCAGCGTGGCGATTATGGGTATATCCTAGTTTGCCCTAGGTGGCAAACAATTGGAGAGGCCTATGTCCAGCAGTGGACTGCAATATGATGATGTTTAGATGAGATTAGCAAACCAAAACGAATGTTACGTTCATGTACACAAATGTTTGTAAAATGCTGGTCGTCAAATATTTTCTAATTCTATCGTGCACTATTCCGAAAACACTAATTCTTGGACACTTTATTTTCACGAAGAACGTGGATAATAACCCACTGGGTACCTATAACCTATAAATACGGAATATTGACAGGGGATTACCAAAAGTAGATATTTGCTTCATAACAAACAAAATATAAAGATTATAAAGCCATGATTGACTAACAAAGGAAACGAGATTGGATGTTCTGATAGCTCTATCAAAGCTAGCTCAGTAATCTGAGTTAGCGATCTGAAAACGAAATTGCTAATCTGTTAGAATGGGTGGGATTGTTAAAACGAAATAGTTGTGTAGTTTTGTATAACAAGTAACGTTAGGACAGCAATTTAAAATAATAGGTAAATTAGTTCATCATTAGCCTTCAAACGTCCACTGCTGGACATAGGTAGGAGGTAGGACATACCCCCCAAATGCAATTAGTTTATAATGGCTTGACATAATGGCTTCCCTATGCCTGATGGAAAGCGAAAGAGAAGCCAAAGTCGCTGTGCCAACGAACAAGTAACTAATCAGTTACCTGTCAGTTGCCACCGCCATGCCGGCCCAACCCTACCACGAGCTCCGGAAACCCTACTCACCGGCAGAAACACGACAGGCAGTCATTTGGCTGCGGTATTCTATAGGGTGGAGGTCCTTCCCCGGACGGGCAGCTCAATTCGAGCGAAGATTCGCTATGCCCTACCTCTCTTTAAATGTGTGATAAGCATTGGACGTTGACACCCTATTACATCGGCTGGCACTCTTTTCTCCGATCGTTTCGAAATGTTGGGCATCATGCATCATGACTTTAAGAGTAAAGGACAGTGCATGTATTCTAGCACAGGTTTGCGCACTTCGATACAACGTCCAGACGGCTGGTGCAGGAATTCGGTCAGAAGAATATGATTATTATGTAGATATTTGTGCCTCCGTTGTTCTGATTTCCATAACACAGGTGCCTGCGTTGCTAACTCCATCGGGTCTGTGTACATGTTCCCTGATAGGTTTTGTTCAACCATCGACCTAAATTGCCTAGACACTTTGAATAGGTGTAGTTAATATTAACTTAGACATAACATCGTCGCTTCAAAACGAGTTTTCAACTTTTCTTTTCGTCAGTAGTCGAGAGACTATCTTCTATCTATCTATACTTATAATAAATCTGTAGAGAGGTCAATTCTGTACATGAAATATATTTTCAAAATAAGTATCAGGGGGTGATAAGTGATCGATATTGATGCCAAAAATGCAATCAGTAAAATTTTTGTCTGTCTGTCTGTGTGTATGTTCGTTATAGAAAAAAATACTACTGGACGGATTTTGACGAAACTTGGTACAATTATTCTTCATACTCCTGGGCAGGTTATAGTATACTTTTCATTACGCTACAATCAATAGGAGCAGAGCAGTGACGGGAAGTGTGTGGGAAACGGGAGAAATTTTTATCTGTATGTTTGATCGCGCATCACGCGAAAAGTAATGCATGGAACTAAATGCGGTTTTCAGCAATGTATTGCCTAAGGTCTAATTTAAAATTTAGGTACCATTTTATGGAAGTCTGTTATTTTTGAAACCCGATATCCACGCGTGCGTCGCCGCCGGCACAGCTAGTCTCTATAATACGTTCGATTCTTGCACAGTACAAACATTTGTGTGAATTAATTTTGCCCACAACTATTAGATTGTCGAGGCTGCCGGGCTGCCTGGCTGCCTCAGAGCTATGTGACCGAAGTACTTGAGGATGCGCTGATAACAGATTGTAGACAGTCTGTGGTTCTAATTTTTGTATTTATTTGTTCTTTTAGCTGTCCTCGTTTAGTGTCTACGGTATCCGCAACATTTTCCTCCATCATTATTTCAAAAGAGTCTATTCTATTTCCATCTATAGCGCGGATGAAAATCGAGAAGATCATGGTTCGTACCAGTCTCATTTTAGTCACATTAGAAACGTTTCTATTTTGCCAGATTTTCGTAAGTTTGCTCAATTGCGTCGAATCTCCTTGTCCACCCCAGATCCCAGATAGACTAACTCCATAACGAATTCCTGACAGAGTTCCGATATGTCGACGACAGGCTGGTTAGGCGCCTTTTAGTTTTAAAAAGAAGAATGTTTTTGTTTTGTTGTTGACGCGTTGCCATAGCAACGCGCTCTTGTCTGCTCTTTTTCTGCAACGATACATATTGGTTTTGTATTTTATATTATTTTATTTTCGTTTGTGCTTTTATACCTTTCCTTCCTGTTTAAATATATACTCTTTTACCTTAAACCAGCCCTTTTAATTCTACAGTTCATATTTGGTCTAGAGTTGGCCTGCTCTGTCTACGCACATGACTTTGGTTTTCGCTCTATTGAGACTATTGATATGGCATATCTAGGTATTCTTAAATCGATGTATTCACCACGTAAAATAGTTTGTAACACTTGACCAGTTTTTTACAACGCACAGACAAACTGTGTGATTTATAGACGGACAGAGGAAACGGCTAGATACGATTTTGTAGTGTATAATGTGTCGGATTTATGGCCGAATAATACCCGTCCGACCAGTATTGTGGTGATGTGAAACGTTTGTGTTTGTGTAAAGTGTGTGTAGGTATGTTACGAGACCGGTGGCGCTTTGTGTTTTAGGTAATAACCTAAGGCGCGGTTTGATGGTAGCCGGTACGATTTGATCCTTGTCAGAACAATTTTTTTTATAGTGGCTCGACATAATGGCTTACCTACGCCTGATGGAAAGCGAAAGAGGAGCCCAAATCGCTGTGACAACGGGCAAGTAACTGGTCAGTTACCTGTCAGTTGCCACCGCCATGCCGGCCCAACCCTAACCCCCCCACCAGAAACCCTACTCACCGGCAGCTCCGAAAACCCTACTCACCGGCAGAAACATGACCCAGAGGTCATTTGACTGCGGTATTCTATAGGGATCGCCCGTCCTTCCCCGGACGGGCGGCTCAATTCGAGCGAAGATTCGCTATGCCCTACCTCTCTTACTTAATTTGGAAAGTCTAGACTGTTTTTTTTTATAAAAAGAGCGTTCAGGATGACCTCACTCCACCTGATGATAAACGGTTCAAATGTTAGGTCGACAGTCGACAGACACATTATTTCATTATGGCAAACCCTACGCGTCTGACGTCCTCACCCTGAAGGCCCACTGAGCCGTTTCACGCCGCGCCTAAAGAACGCATCACGCGAAAACTACTGCATGGAATTGAATGAGGTTTTCACCAATTTATTACTAGAGGTCTAACTTAAAATTTAGTAAGAAGAACTATTTTATGGAAATCCGTTGCTTTTGAAACCCGATATCCACGCGTGCGACGCCGCCAGCACAGCTAGTCTTTTATATTAGAACACTCAGTACATTAATACAAGTCTTACCGTGACCGGTATGATCGTGATTAGGTATTGACTTTATCGAAATGTTTGATCTGCGCTTTGTAAGGCGATCGGTACATTCACAATTAGACTGACAATACAAATAAATGTTATAATCGCAAGAATAGATTTCTCATTTGCCTTGAAAATGTATAGCATAAGCGTCAATACAGTCCCCACAAGATAATAGCTCTCTTAGATAAATCTAGTTTACATTGAAATATTTTTTAACTAAGTTCGAAATTGGACTGAATTTTTACTAGGGTTTGTTGCAAATTTAAAAGTCTATGGTAATAAGACGCGATCTAGCCTAGCTTTTCGCTAACAAAGAGGTTTTAATACCAATACCACCCTAATTAAAATAACGCAGGAACACTGATAATAGAGATTTCTATTGCCATAGCGTAATTAAAATATTGTTTCTGTTAAAATTTAAATGGAATCGATTCTACTTTCGATTCTGGGTTCTTTCTTTTGTCTGTGTACTTTTTTTGAGTCTGAAATGTTAGGTTTTACGTTTTATATTAACGCGATGTCTAAATATACGAGTATAGTGCCAAACCTATTTTATTATTAGTATCGAGCAGCATCTGTATAAACTAGATATTCAAATCATTATAATTTGTTCACAGAACGTGAACAGATTTTAACGCATTTTTGGCTTATCTCTGGGAACTTAATTTATTAGTCTCTAGTTTTATACGTTGGCTAATTAGCTTGTTATAATTTATTTATTTACTCTTAAAATGTTTTGTTGAAGTTTTATTTTTGGAAAAGTTATATTTAAACTAGACGGTCTTATTGCTATAAGCGATCTCTTCCTTACCGACCTTAGGATAGAATTTGGTTTTAGTTTGAAAATTGAGGTTTATTGATTTACATGATTTTTCATATAATTTCATTTCGCATTTCGTAATAATTTTTGGTGTGGTTTCAATATGACCATCTGAATTTGTCTTAAAACAGAGATTAATTTTTAGTATTGGATACCTATGCAAAGAGTACCTACTACTCTAGGTAAGTATAATTTAGGAAAATGGAATCAATCGTAATTTTTTTTTCATATTTAATAGCATCCGACCTCTTCATGACGATCATTTCTGCCAATAGCGACTGACAATAAATTGACAAAGTTACAATACAACTCGGGCGTTTACAGTTGTATCGCTATCGTGGATTCCTTGAAAACCAATAGAATCGTAGTAATCTTTTGACAGAACAACTCAGCAACAGTTCTGTTTCGCACTCGGTACCGTACGCAAGTTCACTATAAAATGACAAGCGGCCATTGCCTAGACGTTAAAAATAAATCTTTTAATGCGGAAGTCTTCTCGTTTTACAATTTATCTCCTAACTTGGCTGTCCGTATACTGTGCCCTCTGAGGAATTTATGACGTCCCTTATAGGGTGCTCGTTTTAAACTGAAGGGGCACGGAAGTTAAGTGTCAAGTCCGGTAGCTTTCTTAAGGTCATAATGAGAGTTTTTACAGGCTACGTTAATTACTGGAATCCTTTGCGGGGTGCGTTTGGGAATGAAAAGTATTTAGTATATGACGTGCTGTTTTATCACTACTATCAGAAGGACTATCTGATAGTAAGAAAAAATCAGGCAATACAAGAATACTTTGTATATGTACCCCATAATAATATCGTCTTGATTTTTTAGCTGTCTGCTCTTCTTTCACTCACTGCACCAAAAGTTCAGTAGCAATTAACATTACCACCATTCCTAAAAGTATACCTCTAATAATAATATTATCTATTTCAAAATTGAGGAAATTTTACATTTAAGGTTAAGCGCATAGTCTGTCACATAGAAGCCGAAATGCTAGTTCTACAGTATGCCATTGACCTAAACTCGACAGTGGTTTTAAAAGACGTGTTATGTTTTTCTTACGACAATCTTATAGTGCTGATTTTATAATCTCCTACCCTTAAGTATATCTTGTAAATTCCATGTAAAATTTCTGTCTGACAATATTACTTCCCCACATTTTACTTTTCTTGGATCGTAGAAATATATTTTGTCTCTCGTCTACCTTCCTGGCAATACTCTTTCTACCTCCGTTATACACGACAGTATCTTTTCATACTCTATGGGTACTCCTCTATGGTTTTAAACCCACCGATTTTCCCGAACCAGAAATTCTTTTCCTCAACTGAATCAGATGTTTTCGTCATGATGCCGGTTTATGCAAAGTAACTTTCAAATCAATCGTCAAAACACCGAGAAATCGCGAGACTGGAACCCACACCGCCCTATATGATATCATAACACATGCAAATACCTTATCCCCCGAGCCACGACGCCACGTAGCTAGCCAACGAAAATGTGCACCATTATCCGCATATCTCTTGTCGAGAAATGAGGGTTTGAACTCCCCAAACAAATGCCATTCCGTCCAGATCGTTAACAAAAACGCATCTCTTCGAGCTAATGATAATGGAATGCTTTTGTGTAGTTCAGTATTTCTTCTCGGAAAACCTTGTAAGGTACAATTAGAGATTTTGCCGGCCGGGTAGCTTAAACGGACTTTTTTTAATCGCTCTAATTGTGATGTAATTAAAAAGTAGTTGACATTTTGGGCATATAATTCGTAGGGTTGGATTGGTGCGGTGTAGTCTAGGCCGACTCCGCTATGTCCGTGACCAAAGAGGCATTTTTGTGTTCAACTGGATCAAAAGGAGCGGTGGTTGGTGCTATGATGGGAGTTTGTGACATAATAAATCTATAATGGTGGACGTAGAATGGTTCATTGAACTAAATTATTTTCAATTACTAAAATCCCTTTAATCATTATGTAGGTCCTTAAATAAATGGCACTATTTTTTTGTGACACTTTTGATGTGTAATTAGCAATAAAGTGACAGAACTTTACAGATATGACGAGCGCTCTGTTCCGTCACTCTAGGCGTCCAGTGCTATCGTTACGACAGCTCCACCTGACCAGAAAGAGATCAGGTGCAAACCAACGGCTTAATGAGCTTTCCTCACTCCCTAGAACAGCAAGAAGTGCTTGTATTTGTATTACGAAAACAGACAATACAACAGCAATAACAAACGCAAGTAGTTTGTAGTTATAAAAATGGCCTACCATCCCTTCAGGTGGGCGTTTACTAAGGCAATCATAAGTCACAAGGGCCCGGGCATGACCCCTGACTCTGCCCCATATGGCGCTTGTCGTGGAGGTTGGTGTTGTTTTAGCCTCCCCAGAACATTGAGCCTTCCATTGCCCGAGGGCGGTGGGTCCCAAATACCCCGCCGTTTCCCCCAAAAAGCGACGATTTCCCCCAAAAAGCTTATTTCCCCGGCGAAAAAAAGCGTAGAAAAGGATCCTAAATTACACGTTCCGGGATACATACCCATTCCTATTCCAGTTAACAAATGACCGTATTACGAAAAGCGAAAGTCTAGAGCGCATGCGCGTACAACAAACGTTATGTCAGTGTATGCAATAGAGACGTCTAGCGCGGCCGGGAAGCGAACCGGGCCCGGCCCGAGATAGCATCGCTCCCGCGCCGGTATTCCAAAAATTCCAGACGATAGCGCGTACGGTGCGCAGGCAAAATGGAATTTATTTTTATTTATACTTTTTTTTATCAGTAAAGCGGCAGACGAGTAAATGGATGCCTGATGGTAAGCAGTCAACACCGCCCATTGGATGGACACCCGCAACTCAAATCGAGTTCTGAGGTCGCTGCCGGATAAGAGTACGCTCGTTTCTTGAAGGTTCCCTAGTCTTAGCTGTTCGGAAAGACTATCGCAGAAAATTGGTTCCACAAAACCCTCATAAAGCGCAAGAAACAAATTCCTCATAAAGCGTACAGTGCATGCGTATAAGTTAATAGTGACCCCAAACTGTTCTGATGCTAAGCAACTTTTTTCTCTCCTAATTTTTATATAGGATTAAGTATTCTCCATTATTCCCTAAACACATTGACAAACATTTTTTTTTCTTTTTTTTTTAAATATCAGACAACATCACATACATTGCTCTGCTCCCAAAGGAAGTAGCTTAAGCACTTGTGTTATAGGTATCAGAACAACGAAGGTACCACACACTGAAGGTTCATCACACGAATGTTTGTCCCGGGTGGGAATCGAACCCATGACTCTTGATTCAGAAGGCAGGGGTCACTACCAATTGCGCCACCGAGCGAGTCAAAATTAAGCGACGTTAAGGCCCATGTGTTACTCGTGAATTTATTAGCTGAAATAAATAATTTCATTTTATATTTCCTGAGCTTGTTTTGCCGACCGTCCCCCGCCCTATCACCCATACATACACACCCGTTGTACCTGTGTTTGGTTGTTTTTTCTCCCGGCGAGAGAAGCCGGGCGTTAGGTTAGCCATGTCACGGGTGATTAAGGAAATGCAATCATTGAAACGGCTAATTGTATACTTAGGTTACTTAGGAAAATCTGTGACTTTCCAGTTACCACAGCCATACTGGTTTATAGGATAGTTCCAGAACTATCCTATAAACCAGTATGGCTGTGGTAACTGGCCATTGTATAGCCATTGTATAGCCAGCTATACAATGGCTGATCAGGAAACACATTCAAAGTTACTTCTCGGATGTTTCGCGTAGTACGGCTGCCGTCACTCGCCAGGCAGGCGGGTAAACCCTGAGAAGCTGAAATTTCAATAAATCATAGTCGATGCTTGATACACACGGGCAGATATAAGACGAAGAAGAGAGATAGGGCTTAGCGAATCTTCGCTCGAATTGAGCTGCCCGTCCGGGGAAGGACCTCCACCCTACAGAATACCGCAGCCAAATGACCTCCGGGTCGTGTTTCTGCTGATGAGTCGGGTCTCCGGAGCTCGTGGGGGGTTAGAGTTGGGCCGGCATGGCAGTGGCAACTGACAGGTAACTAACCAGTTACTTGCCAGTTGTCACAGCGACTTGGGCTTCTCTTTCGCTTTCCATCAGGCTTAGGGAAGCCATTATGTCGAGCCACTATAAAAAAGACGGTGATTTGTGTCCTCTCCCGTACTCTCTCTCTACACGGAATTATCTATGTATCTCGATCTATACAAGTTGGACGAAGCGGCGAATGTTCGATTTCATCTTTCCCAGTAACACGTGCAAGCTTATGTTCGACCGTAACTTATCGAATGAGGGATCGGTGCCATTTTTACCGATTTGGGGTTCCTTAATGGAATTTGTAAGCCGCGACGGGTTTTTGTGAGAGCGTTTTTACTACTGTCGATGGGTCAATTCATCATCAGCCTATCGTAGTCCACTGCTGGACATAGGCCTCTCCTGTTGTTCGCCACTTTGGGCAAACACCTGGAGGATTTACTAATAATCGCCACGCTAGGCAGGATTTGGTATCGCAGGGCGTAGCTCCTCGCTCCGGTGACGTTGCTACCCGTCATCGGTAGGGGGTATTTAGTTTCGCGTTCAAACGCAATGGTTATACCGCCACCAGTCAAAGCCTGGTTTGTTATTTAATGAGGCGACGAGTAGTACACGAGTTGTACAGACATGATGCGTACTCTGTTTCGTCACTACACAGTCCGATGGGACGTCAAATCGACATGATCCTACTTCCTACTAATATTATAAACGGGAAAGTTTGTTTGGATAGATGGATGGATAGAAGGATGGATGTTTGTTCCACTTTCACGCAAAAACCACTGAACGGATTTCAATGAAACTTTACAGGAATATAGTTTGTACATCAGATTAACACATAGGCTATGTTTTATACGAAAATCACGCGGGCAGAGCCGCGGGCAGCAGCTAGTCGGATATAAATCAGCGCAGTGCCGGTTTTAGAACTACCCTGGGCGCCCTTTCTACACCACCGTGCTTTAAAGAAGAACGCATTAGGTCTTCAAAAGCGTTACATGTTTGTAAGGCCCAATTGTTACAAATAGAAATCCCTGAAATTATAATTTACCGCCATCTATTGATAAGTTATCGAAACTCATGCGTACTCCTGCGACGATGGCTACGTTAATTACCGCGTTGATTCCTAATTAATCAGCGTACGGAACCCGAACATGTTTTGTCATTTCTAGCTTGCCATTGCTCTTTTTAGGTGCTTTTTTTACGTGTCCAACGACTGGCATCGAATTATTAATTTCGCTTCTGGGAAGCCACTGAGGTAATTACGTGGCATTGATATTGCAATGTTGCTGAATTATCTGTTGTCCCTCTCCGATCAGACGTGGTTAGATGAGAGGGGAGATGGTTGTTACATAGAATAACAATAGATGAGGACTTGCCAAAGCTTCTGTCTGAATAAGAATATGCATCCCTATATAAATGAATAACATTTTTGGGCATAAAATACAAGTTGTTAGCGGGGCAATAAAAAAGTTAATATCGCAGGCGAGTAATATTAGTTTCAGTTAGAGAACTAAGAAAAATAATATATGCTAAACTTCTACTTACTTATTAAAATTAAATTTTAATTTAGAGCTTCGTAAATTTACACCCAACTAAGTTTTAGGTCAGAAAAAAAAACGGTTGGGTCATGACTTTTTCATCACATGAAGAGGTAGCTAAAGCCCAAAATCACTGATTACATTTGGAACACGATGCACCAAACACACTGTATATTTGCATAATGTAATAATTAATACTTACATACGCATAAAATAAAGTCAAAAGTAAAAGCCAATTTTTAGTTCATAGATTGCACTTACGTCCACTAAACCAACCTAGAGGGCTAATTCTTTCTATAGGCAGATTTGTAGTCGCTCTACACTGGATGGATACTTAAAGGCGATTTACAATCGAACCGGGCATCGAAGCCTATACCTCCCGTGCTCCAGGCCTCAGACAATGCGCCACCGAGGTCGTAGTTAACCTTCCATAGGCTGTACAAGCGACAATCCGCGACACGGTCGCGTAGACCCCGCCGGCTCATGTTACGGGCCGGTCGCAACGACCCTGAACTAACTAGGGTTAAATAACTATACAATAAATAAACACCTGGATTCTTTACCCATAATCGCCACGCTGGGCAGGGCTTGGTATTGCAGGGTGTAGCACCGCGAGCCGGTGACACTGCTGCTCGTCATCGGCCTGTGGTATTTAGCTGCGCGTTCAAACGCGATGGTTATACCAGTCAGAGCCTCATTAGTTATTATGCGGGATGCACCGCGAGTAGCTGAGGGTAGCTTAGAGTGAAAATGTTTTCAAAGAAATTCCAATGCCCTTTTGACATATATAGAAATTAGCCCCCGCCCAAGACAGGCCACTCAGCGTCATCTAGCGTCATCTAATGCCAAACTAAGCCGAAATACTATGGGTACAAGCACACCTAAATGTGTGTACTGTTTTAGAGGCAAAGTTCTAGCGGTAGTCCGCTGAATTAAACTGGTTATTATAACGCCCAAATTTGCATTTTGAGCCGTTGCAGTCCCTTTTGGCCGAGAGAGACAGATTGGTTGCGGGAGCTTTACTGGTCCAATTTCAGCCACAGCAGTCAAGGAGTGAGACCGGACATTTTATATTGCATGATAAACTTTACGGTAGGGTCAGTCCAGAACAGGCAAACACGCGGTAGTATGCTTTTACGTATTACCATTCAGACTCCCCCCGGAGAAAGATCACAGTGCTTATAATACATTCTCTCCCTAGAAAAATAGTCCGAAGGTCAAAATAAATAAAAAATAAAATAATAAAAAAATAAAATACTTTATTTCCAAAGAAAATGTACAATCACGAGCAATGTTGGCTATGACTACCACACTAGGCTATGCCTGTATCGTGGCAATCATAATTTATACACTTGATTACGTATTACAAACGGCGGCAATAGTTAACAAGTAGGTATTTTTATACAAGACTAGGTACATGATGAAAGGAAATAATAAAATCTAAAAATTAAAAGTAATTTAAGAGATCACATTTGAAGATGCGCTGGTTTGCAGGAGAGGTGAGGTAATTAGTAGGTACATTATTTACTTTGGTGAGTGCTGGACAGGAAAATATTAAATTGATGTTGTCTGATATTTATATTTATTAGAATTACCAATGGTCAACCCACAATCCGTAATATATTCTCGGATTGATCATAGGTCCAAGACAGCAGCAATTTCAGAACCTCTGATTTGGCTTGGTGAATTGGGACTCCCCTGATGTCAGTCATATTGGCTATTTTATTATAAATTCGTGGAAAAAGAAAGGAAGCAAAGCGTTGAGCAAATGTTGTCTTAACTTGAATGATAGGCAGTTTAAACACTCTTTTTTGCAGAAGATCGTTGTAAGATTTTGAATTTAGAGCTTTTTTGTGCATAAATAGTAAAACCCGCAATATATATAATCTGCGAACACTTAGGACTGAGGCAGTTTCGTAAAGTCTGGTTGTAGAGTAACGACGTGGCTTACCCAGGGCTACTTTCAAGACGGCCCGTTGTGCACGTTCTAATACTAAAAGACCAGAAGGAGCGATGCCACCCCATGCTAAAATACAGTAATTTATAATGGGCTGGCACAGTGCAAGATACACCGATTTCAACAGGCTGCCATCAGTATTCTCACGAAGAAGTCGCATTGTATATATGAGTTTCCGTACCCGCCCCGCAGTTACCGTCATATGCTTCTTAAAATTTAAATTTTCGTCTACAAAAACACCCAAATATCTTAGAGAAGTCGTGCGGTCTATGATATCACAGGCACAGGATACATCATTAGATGAACATAAAATTGGACATTCTGAAGTGTGTACTTTAATTGATTGCCATGAGCGAGATGGACACGAAGATATTGTTTTGTGGAAACATAAAAATTGTGATTTGGTCGCGTTTAACGTTAATAGATTATTACTCAGCCACTTTGAAATATTCTGCATCCCCAGAGTAGCAAATTTAAGTGCTTCTTCCCAAGATTGACCATTAAACACTATGGCTGTGTCATCAGCATAACAAATTATTTTACCATTTACGATGGGTATTGACATAATATCATTTATGTATGTAATGAATAGTGTAGGCCCTAAAATGCTACCCTGCGGTACACCAAAATTTACAGGATGAAAGTCACTAAATTGGTCTCCAATCTTGACACATTGCTGTCTTCCAGTTAAATAACTAGCAAACCAATCCAAAGCCAACCCTCGAACACCAGAGATCTCTAATTTTTTAAGCAGGATAGGAGTCGAAACCGTGTCGAAGGCTTTCTTTAAATCAAGAAAGACTCCGACACAGCTTCGGCCTTCATCAAGATGGGAAACAACAGTGTCGGTCAAAAGAGAAACTGCTTGTTCTGTGCATTTTCCCTGTCGAAAACCAAATTGGTTTTCAAACAAACTGTTTTTCTCTAGGAATGCGACTAGTCGTTTGTTGACTATACGTTCTAAGAGTTTGGAGTAAGCACCTAGGAGTGATATAGGGCGGTAGTTATTTGGATCAGCCTTGGATCCCCCTTTATAAACAGGTACTACAGCTGCTGATTTCCAGTTCTTAGGGAAGACACCTAATTTTATGCTAAGATTGAAGATAGTTGCTAATGGCTCTGCGATTACATGTGCAATAGCTTTTAAAAGTCTATTTGTAATACCATCTATACCTGCTGCACTATTAATATCAAGACTTTTAATCAAGTCAATAACTTCAAGAGCATCTGTAGGTTCAATGAAGAAGGAGTCTAGAGGATTTTTAGATTTAGGAATGTACACTTTTGAAGCTAAATTTTCCTGAGTCTCATTTAGCTGTGATAAAATAGACCTGGCCAGTTCGTTACCTATGGATGAGAAATGCATATTGCAATAGTTAAGAGATTCACGCATATTCGCCTTTGTTGTAAGTAATTCTGATGGTACAGAGGTAGTAGTCTCCTTATTCGTTATAGATCTAATTGTATGCCAGAGCTTCTTAGGATTCTTTTTAGTTTTTAAAATCTCTTCGTTGTAAAAATCAGATTTGGCTTTTCTAATAACATTTATGTAAAAGTTTCTGTATCTAGTATAAACAAGCTTCTTATTGAAATTGTCAGGATCTTTTCTGTATTGGGCATGTAATTTGTCTCGGTTTTTGGAACAACGAATCAATCCGGGAGTCATCCAGGGGTTAATAACCGTTCTAGAGCGACTAATTTTAATTGATTTTGAATGTTTCTTTACTGATTCATCCACTAAAGCTGTAAAAATTACTATTGCATCTTCAAGGGAGTTATTGTTTACTATAGTAGACCAATCTAATTTTTCCATATCTGATTTAATCGATTCGATGTCTATCTTAATTTTGTAACGAGTAGGTTTCTTAGATTGATAAGAGTTGAGCATTACGCCTGCCATGGTAATGTCATGATCAGTAAGATCAGTAGGGCATACAATTGAGTTAGCCTGACTAACAGCAGGAACAAATATATGGTCAATACAGCTTTTTTTGTGCGTGGCTGTGTTTATACTGGAAATGATACCGTATTCTGCCAAAACGTTGAGATATGCAGACGAAGCACTAGAGTCCGCTGAAGAACCGAGAATATCGATGTTTAAGTCACCAGCTAGAATACAGCACGGGCTGGAGCCTGTAGTTTTGAGGAAGGAGTGAAGAGAATGAATGAATGTTTCAGCATTATGAAAGCTAGGAGATCTATAAACAGCAATGACTTTAAAACAACCTGCTACTTCAGCCAAAACACAATTAGCTTCCTCTATGTCAGGTTCTGAAAAAACTGGAGCCCATCTATTATTTACATATATGGTAACACCTCCAGATTTGTTAATGAATTTTTTCGAGTTAAATGACGAGTAGCCTTGTAATTGTCTTATAGTTGAATTAGCACTCAACCAGCACTCACTAAGTATCACAATATCAAAATCTATATTAAATCTATGCAATATGACTAGAAAGCTATCAAAATTCTTTTGCATACTTCTAATATTGATGTTAAGAATCTTAAAAGTGAATTTAGTTAAAACATTTTTACAGTCCTCGGGAGTAGTTATGGTATGGCATTTTATTTCAAAAGTATTATCTATTTCGTCTACAAAATTTAAGGCAGCCATGAGTAAGTAAAGTAAATGAGGTTATTAATTTTCATTCTGAGGAGATTGGTAAATGCCAGACCAAACAAAAAAATACAGCTTATGCTAGTATGACAACTGGGTAGATACAATATAATAAAACTAGACACATTATAATAATATGAAGAGCATGTGGTTAGACCAGAATTATGAATATAGTTAGATACAGAGAGGTGTAATATGCAGCGCAACGTAATATTACTAATTAAAACACATAAAGTACAAGTTATCATTAAACAAAAAGTATAGCTAAGTATTAAGCAGTTAAGCATTAGAAATATTTTGAGGTAAATTAGCCAAGTCATTTGACATAACAGATTGGGGATTGGTGACAGCAGGCAGAAGGCTTTGGAGATCAGCTTCTGATTGGATACGGATTGCAGGACTACCATCTTTGACATCACGTTTCCTAACAAAAATCGACCCATTCCGAATCCAGCAGTAACGATACCCGTGTTGGTTGGCAAAGGCTCTGCAGTCTCGAAATAACCGTCGGTTTTCGCTGGTGAGGCGTTCATTTACATATATCAAGTTATCGGTTCCATCTATAACAATGTCCTTACTCTTTATTGTACGGCGGGTTCTGGCATGTCTAAGGAATTCGTCTCTTTTTATGCGACTAGTAAAGGCAACCACTAGGGGGCGTGGTTGTTGACGCGGGCTGTTCGAGTTGCTCTTTACTTCCCGGTTTTTGGGACCAACTCTAGACACGTAGTCCAAGTCAGAGTCCTTTAGTTCAATTCCTAACTTTAAGGCTGTAGTCAAAGCCAAATGGTTCGAGTTTTCATTAGGAGTCTCTTGTAGACCAGATATTTCGAGTTCATTCCTTAAGGAAAGCTGAGCCTGGTTATTTAGCTGGGCTTGCAGGTCCGATATAGTGGCCTTGAGAGCCTTATTTTCACTCACCTGAGATTCAAGAGATCTAATTCTTGTTTCGTAATCAGACAGTGTTGCAGTTAAGTTGTCAAAACGATCCCTAATGAAGTCCCAAATCTCGGACATATTTTGCCGTATGTGCCCAATATCAAGCGATAATGTCTGCAATATATCTGATGAAGCTCCAGGGTCCATACTCCCGGATACCGCACTCGGAGAACTGACAGTTTTAGTGGCGGGAGTCACCTTGTGAGCGGCTGCTGCTGCAGGTCGATTTTTATTACGATGAGTTATGTTTTCCGAGAGGCGATCATCCGTTTTCTTCATTGTACTAGAACCGCGTCTACGCAACTGATAATAATAACCAAACAGAAGCGAAGAAACGGCGGTACGGGGTCAACGCACTCACAGTAGCGATGCGCAGCTTGGGATGCGCAGTAGCGATTCGGGCACTCGGCGCGCGCTTCTACAGCGAATAATAACTTGTATTTTTACACTGATTTTGTCACGACACACACTTTCTACTTGATGGATGTACAGTTCTATGCTTTATTTACTTGCTATATGATTATTATATGGTACTATTATTGTTTTTATAAATAAATTCAATTGTTAAACCAACAAAAAAACATTTATCTAGCGGGACGACGCCAAAGTACGTGTTGACAGTTGGCCGCCGCGCGGGGGACTTCAATACAGTCTTTCTGAAAGGAAAAGCGCCTAGAGAGATCAGGCGTTGGATTAATGGCTTAATGTGTGTGATTTGTTAAGTACTAAGCAACAGTTATGTTGTCGGAATTTAAGCATTACGAAGTAATTAACTAAATTATCTTCTTCTTTCCCGTCAATCTAGACATTGCAAACATCAATCCTGGTGGTGTTACGTGGGATTAAGTTTGTACCACCCGTGCACTATAACTACTGCGTAGTTATAGTGCACGTGTAAATAAGTATACCTTCTATCTGCTAAACAACGATCCAGGAATATAATCAAAGATTAATCTAGCCAGTTTTAAGCAAAGCGCTTTCAACTCATACGGTGAAACCTGCTCACAATTTTATGGTTTTCACTCCATAGGTCTTACGATGTCAACGCGACAAGAATCTATTGTGTAACTCCTGAAAAACCTGTCAATCTTATTGCTAAGAGATCAAAGTCCATTTCAGCTTGTTTTTCGTTTGACAAAGCTATATTAAAGTATAATGTCGTTTTATTTTCTTTTGTTGTAAATAGTTATTTGCAATTTGTCCTATAATTTTAAACTGTAAAAGGTAAAACTGGTATTTGCATCAAATAAAAGTGTTCAGTAGGAGAAACATTTTCTTGATAGCGTTACGGGGAATATATTATTGGCTTTTGGTGGAGAGATAATTATGTGTTCGACTCTCTTACGAGGAAAGAAAACATTTTAGTCCCATAATGTCTAAGTCGCAAAATGTCCAGTTTTGATCGAAACAAGAACAGTAATTGATTGAGAAAAGTATCAGGAGTGCATAGATACATGAGAAGTCGAAGAACAAATTTTTGTTTTTTAGAAAATGTAGTAGATATCTTGCTAGTAGGTACACACCTATAAGACTTCCTACGTAACTATGAGGTTCTGGTACTATGGCACTACGGCTAAATATTCACTCTCTCAATCAAATATAGGTAGCTCTTCATTTAGATTGCCTAATGAAATTCGCTCAACATTCTATAACTGACTAATTTGCTTAGCATCTGACACTACAGCCATTTAAACAGCTAATAATTATGTTTACAAACAATTAATTAAATCAACTCGTCCAAACATATCAAAATAAATCTAAAACGCATATTTAACAACACATTATCGATAACTAACGTCAAATCGGAATGAATTAATAATCTGTGGTTCTGTCACTTAAAAAGTCGTGGCCTAGGCGGATCATGGCGTCGCGTCATTAATCATTTGAATTAGGAACGCTCGCGCCGTCACCGTGACGTTCCAAATTTGAAATTCAAAAAATTTGAAACGATTATTTTTGGGGTACCGCTCTCGAACGGAAAAGTCTTAGCAGTTTTCTTTTGTTTCGTTGTAGGTATGGAGGATGTATGGAGTTTAGATTACTGTGAGAACTAAATGCCATTAATGATTGTGTTCTTTTGTGTCAATATAATATTAAAAGGGATTGAGCAATTGTACCCCCATAATGTATCACTCCTTCATAATTCGACGAATCAAATATCCATATTGGTTTTTAAATAATCAAATTGAAGGGCGGTTTATTGGTTTTAGTCTAAAATATTTACTTAAGTAATGGTAAATACATGACAGTAGGGCAGAGGAAGGTAACAAGCAACAATTTACTTCTATTAATTTAGTTACCATGTCATACGTACTTAGTTTTTTTTTTAAAATTACCATCTAGAACATTAGGTATAAAGAAAAATATAGTACGGATCCTTAGTTTGCTATATGTACCACTTGGTTAATATTTGAAATGGTTATGTTGCTTGCACGGTGAATCATTTTAGAAAATTGTCACAGTTACAAAAAAAAGGTAAGAATAGCACGATTTGTTCTAGTTAGGATAAGGTCTTAGTGAAAATGGGCACAAAGATTGTCCGTTTAGAACCAATGCACTACAACAAGGTCTTTTCACAAATACTTTCCAAAAATATTTCTCTCGGAAACTTCCTCGACATTCATTCAAATTTGTCATTAGTACAACTAAGTCAAATTTCAATGACGTTTTTTCAAAGCTTCCGAATCCAAGCGTAAATAAGCATTTATGCTTGGAATTGTGAATAAGCCCGCAGCAGGGCAATTTACAAATAGGTTTGGAAAGATCTCACTAGGAAACATTCGAACTCGGCAGTTCTCATTAAAAACTTTTCCGAGAGCTCTTAAACTGGCGGAACCTTTGACAATTCGATTGAATATTTGAATGAGAATGTTTCCGAGAGAGATGCGTCCCCACAATGCTTATTTATACTCTCGGATTTGGGAACTTTGAATGAACGTCATCCAATTGGACTTAAATGTACTAGACTAATGACAAATTTGACATTTGTTGTAGTAGACTAATGTCAAATTTGAATGAACGATCGAGATTGCTTCCGATAGAGAAATTTCCGATCGCATTTGTGCACAGTCCCGCGGGCTAGGCTATCTACCAGTTAGTCACAACATTTGAGCTAGTTGATACAGTATCCCACGGCCGGTACACGTTAAAACATGCTTTCCGACATGTCTTGTATCGATTCGACGATCATGGGCTAAATCGTTCGGAAAGAAAAAAAAAATGCTTGAAGTCAAACCGATGTCAAAGTGAAACAAACCTTATTTTCTAAAGAATACAACACGTTACCGCGCGTCGAGAAAAGCTTGTTTGATAAAAAGCTCGATTGAGCGTGTCCAGTTAGACGAATGTAAACCTTCTTTTGTTGTGGTCAGAGGTCTTTTTGGCATGTTCGCTGTCATTCCGACGTCGGATCCAAATACGTCAAGCGTGATCGTTCGAGCGTGTGCGGTATTTTGTTTAGTTTGTTAATGATACTCTCTTGACTGACCGAATTTCGAATTGAGCCGCCCGTCCGAGGAAGGACATCCACCCTATAGAATACCGCAGCCAAATGACCTTCGGGTCTTGTTTCTGCCGGTAAGTAGGGTTTTCGGAGCTCGTGGGGGTTAGGGTTGGGCCGGCATGGCGGTGGCAACTGACGGTAGTAGAAAAAAGTAAACTAAAGTGCACAAGGGTGTAGCCTCTTATTTTACAATTTAGCATATGTGCTTCATTCATTTTTCTATATTGCCCAGACCGGGAATCAAACACAAAACCTGAGAACCGTCGAGCTTTTAGGCTTAACACAACTATTGCACCACCAAGACTTTGACAGAATTTTACATAAAGACACTTTATTTTATTTATTTTCTTTATCTAAATTAAGCAAACCGTGAATCGAACCGAACATTTCGCGCTTACAACAAAATCCAAAAAATAATTAAAGAAATCTACTTACAAATCAATAACAGTTAATTTCGCAAAGAGACGTGACCTTAGATCAAATGATCTATAGATCTTCGAATCTAGATTACGCGGTCTAGAGGGCGACAAGTTCGGATTGGGGTTAAATGGTCTATTGTCTTTGGATTGAGAAATGTTCGTATCTATGGTTATCATACTTTTGTCTATAATTTCAGTCAATGGTAATATTTTTTGTGACGCGGTGATTCCTATGTCAAGTGTTGTACATGTACATAATAAATATGTAACACTCACTACTAGTCCTAAGAGACTTGAGTCCTAAAGTCTCATAATAATGTGACTTAACACGCTAACTGTCCCGTGAACTATTTGTAGTGCACAGTTATTGTTTATCTGTGCACAATGCAAATTGTAAAAAATTGTAAAATCAAATTAGTAATCTAATTAAAGAATAATTGTTTTTTTTAAAACAAAAAAAAACAATTGTTCTTTGTCATGGTATTTAGATTTAAGGTACTTAATTATATTATTTAAGGAAGAGCGAAGCCTCCTGACACAAGCAATATTATGCTTAAAAGGAGGCTTCAGCCACAGTTATTTTAGTTTAGTACTTACCTATTAGAAAAAAAGTTTATTTTGATTTTGATTTTTTTTTTATCTATTGTTTCTTCTTTGCGGACATCTAATGAGTTAAGTTCCGTTTCGGCTTTCGGATATGCCCGCGGTCAGGGACCTACATGAGCCGACCGATAGCGGTCTCGCTAAGTTTTGGAAGGGCTCTACATGATGGCCATTGATATGAGAAGAAGAAGTTCCTTTTGGAGAATCAGTTCTTTATAAGACTCTAGCCCAAGTGTTTGAGCTTGTTAAAACTATATTGGGACTTGATTCCTAGCACTCGTGACTTCTTCTTTTCGAAAAAACTCGGGACTGAGGACTGAAAAGACTTAAAACGTTTAAAGATTTAAGACTCTAACAGATTATGAGGGACTGAACAAATTCAAAAGTCTCATTCCGAGATTAATAGTCACTAACCGTGCAAAATTGACTCGAGTCTTGAACTTAAGACTAAAAACTCAAGTCTCTTCAACTACTTACCGCGTGTCCAATTACATTATGAGGAAGAAAAAGAAGCTGGTAATATATACCGACATCTTCTTTTGAAGTCAGCTAAGTATTTGCCCTAACTTAAAGTTTAACTGAAAAATAACTTAAGGACGTCAGTTCACGATATTCCATGGAAGACTTTAAGGTTATTACTATGGGAGACATGGCACTATTGTTATTATAATAGAATTTTCTTAACAATATCGAATATTCTGAGTAGGAGCCTTCCGATCACAATGGAAGGAGGGACAGTGTAGAAATATTAGCGAATTAGAATGTATTATACCACCTTTAAACTATAGTATCGAAAGATTCCGATCATTTTAGTTACAGATGTATGTGTTTAGAAGAAACAAAAGCACATAATGTAATAAAATTAGTTTTATATTTTATTCAATTATGGGTATCTTACTTTGGTTTGTAATTAGGAGTATCTGTGGTTTACGCAAATATGTTAATTTAGTTCATTATTCATTCAAGGTAAATAAGAAATTAAAAAAAAAAGATCCATTATTAAACAGTCTAATGAAAGATATAAAAAAGCATGAAATGCAAGGGTGGTATGTATCTATAGTTTTTTATTTAATAATAATATTCATTTATTTATGTCAACAAGGGACCAATTACAATTACAAATTTATACAATAATTATATATAAATAAATCAAAATAATCAAACTAAATAATTAAAAATGTTACAATTACATTAAAAATAACATTAAAATAAAATGACGTTAGCCTGCACATGTACCATGTTGCAATGGTACATGTACAGGCAGTCATGGCGCTCGGCGAACGCGCGCAGGATGCTGTTCGGGCTGGCCCGCACCCTGCGCACCAAGGATGTGCACCGCTTGCGCATGGTGGTGTGGAAGCAGTCCACGCGCGCCTCCGCGAATATCCCTGATGCGCTACAGAAGCGAGGTAGCCCCACCAACACCCTGAAAGCGTTATTGTATTGGACGCGTAAGGCGCCGTACTGCTTCTGCGTGTAGTCCACCCACAGACTGCTCGTGTAAAAAGATATTTACAAGAAATATTTATTATTTCTTTATTAGGCAATATAAAATAAAAAGTACAAACATATTTGATATTCATATTCTTACAAATTATTAATTATGTTTGTTATATTTTAAAAGTCAACACAGACTCGCTTCACCGTCATTACTTGCACTATTTATAAACGGCGTACCTCCCAAGGCGCAAAGCGAGTATTTCCTATATAGTTTCAGGCGTTTCAGCCAATAATTTAACTAAAACTAACAGAGTCACTAAAATACGCGCATTCAATACATCCAGGCCGCGTTTAGTGGGAAACGAAAGCCAAGTTCGGTTTGATGCCATGCAAAGTTAGCATAATTTAAGCATTAATAATAAATAAATAAATAACCCAAGACATGCCACGCTGGGCCACACATGGCCATCTAGCCCCAAACTAAGCCGAAGCTTGTACTATGGATACTAGACAACTGATAAACTTACTTAAATACTTTTTTTTTTATAAATAAATACATATTATACATAGAAAACACCCAGACTAATACAAACAGACATGTTCATGAACACAAATGTTTGTACTGTGCGGTTAATTAATATATCAGTGAAGTTACAAAAGGTATCGCAAAGAGCCCCCTGTTGTATAATTTATAATCGTAAACTTTTACGCAAGACGTGAAATGATTATAAAAAAAGTTTTTATTAAGCTTTTGAAATATTTCTGTTTTAGCTGTCTGTAGCACTGGCGTTTATAGTAGTTGCTTAATATTGTACTGCTTCTCCTATATATCGAATTAATTCAGAAAGTGAACTGTTATAAATTGGCTTATGACTGACTGTCTTGTGAGACCATTCTATACCTAAAACCATTGGCCCGCCAAATACTTCACAATGGTACTCATAGTAGAATAAAAATCCAGGTGAACACTGTCGCATTTCTATTTATTCTATTTAAACTACGCATTGACGCTAAATACAAGCCTCGGCCCGAGCACTACCGTGCGCCCAAATTGTCCCTTTCCACCCACACCGGGCTCGGTCGTAAACACCACGCTATCAGGTTATAATACGTTTTCCTTTATACCACCTCTCGGGTATTGCGTAAATCTAGAATTCTAGACAAAGCCTGTCTTTAAGGCTAAAATTTGACCTAACCGCCGTCTGACAGACCATTCAAAGGATGCAACAATGCTTTCATATCGACTCGGACGACCTCTGTGGTACAATGTAAGGATTTGTGGTCTCTAGCGGACTAAACGAACAAAGGTTCCGAATTCAATTCCCGATCGGGTCAAATTCTGATATGAACTTTTTTAAATGTCAATGATAAAGCTTCTATCTTTATAGTTATGTTTTATGTTTTATATTTTTCTCCACTGTGGTACGAGTCTACTAGGGCAATAAGATCTTAATTTTTTTTTATAGTGGCTTGACATAATGGCTTCCATACGCCTGATGGAAAGCGAAAGAGAAACCCAAGTCGCTGTGACAACGGGCAAGTAACTGGTCAGTTACCTGTCAGTTGCCACCGCCATGCCGGCCCAACCCTAACCCCCCACGAGCTCCGGAAACCCTACTCACCGGCAGAAACACGACCCCAGAGGTCATTTGACTGCGGTATTCTATAGGGTGGAGGTCCTTCCCCGGACGGGCGGCTCAATTCGAGCGAAAATTCGCTATGCCCTACCTCTCTTTAAAAATCAACCATGTTGGCTATGTGACTTTGGTTCATTGTAAGACCCCTTAAAATTTCAGGTGTGTAGGTTTTTAACCGACTTCGAAAAAAGGAGGAGGTTCTCAATTCGTCTCTATGTATAATATTTTTTTTTTTTTATGTATGTTCACCGATATTTCCGTCAATTATGGATGGATTTCAAAAATTTTTCGACAGTTCGACAGAGGACACTTCCGAGGTGGTCCCATTATCACCAAGTCAGGATCTGATGATGGGATCCTGGAGAAATTGAGGGCAACAACCGAAAATTGTATGCTCATATGGTGTTTTTGTTACGGAATCATATTTTACTCAGGTATATGCTTTCGGGCGTCAACATCTGGTGATGATGATGAAGCTACAGAACTCCTTAACGGTTAGGAGTTAGGGGACAGTACTGACATTAGTCGATATTAAACTAGGTAGTAGTATGTACTTATGCAGGGATAATAGGGCAGGTGATTTGGTAAGTGATATGCTTGATTCTAGATCGCAAAGTCTTCACTTGACTTAAAGCAAAATTTTTCATTCCCAAGTAAAACTCTTAAGGACATTAATTAGCCTTTATTCACAGCACATCAACGCAACTAAAAATAGAGAAATAAAATTATTTTTAAAAAAAAATTAAACCGACTTCAAAAAAAACACAAACGACCAAAACTAAAAAGCGATAAATAACGTAAGTAATTCTATCCTTAATACATAATTATTTAAATATTACAATTATCACTTATTTTTGAAGTCGGTGCCAGATAAACAAATAAATATATATTGTCGTGTGGATTTGCCGGCCGCGCGCGTCATACAACAACAGTCTTCGTTAGGTACCTAGAGGCTGGCACCGACTTCAAAAATAAGTGATAATTGTAATATTTAAATAATTATGTATTAAGGATAGAATTACTTACGTTATTTATCGCTTTTTAGTTTTGGTCGTTTGTGTTTTTTTTGAAGTCGGTTTAATTTTTTTTTATCTCATGATGTTTTCCTTAATTTTAAGAGCTTTGAATAAACCTTGTACCTACGTAGTACTTAATACTACCATGGAATAAACATACACAACCCATAAATACATATAAAAATACATTGGTATTTATGTGGCGGGGTTTGAACCGCTCCATCCCGTAGTTATCATGATGTATCGGTTCTTTTTGATAGAAACCACTTTCCGAATTTTGTGGTAGTAATTTTTTTTGTACCTGACGATTGATTAGTGCTTGTCATGTGTCTACATGAATAGACATTCTTTATTCCACTCATTTACTCGTTCATCCTAGTATTTCTAGTCGATGGTTAAAATAGATAAGGAAATCGGTTATGCATCCCTGTTACAAGTAACAGGCAGCAGGGGCAGGAGGGAGGCAGGAGAGAGCCTCCTGTTTCCCTCCTCTGCCTCAAGATGGTAGTGGGGCAGGGAATACCCTATAAAAACCCCGGTCCCCCCGTCAACCGCCGTATGGGGTAGTGCTATGGGATCTTAGAACTAGGACTGCTATAACATAAGAAAAAGACTAAAGAATCTCAAAGTCACTTTTCACACCTTCTTGATGCTCTCGACAGAATGCAGCGAAGGGCTATTCGTATTATAGGCGATGAAAAGGTTACCGAGTCCTTAGAACCTCTTCAACTACGAAGAGATGTTGCGTCCTTGAGTGCTTTTTATCGCCTGTACCATGGTGAGTGATCTGAAGAGTTGTTTTCCCTTGTCCCGCCTTCCCTCTTCCGAAACAGAACCACACGTGCTGGCCTACGTTGTCATAGTTTCACCGTGGAAAACATCCCTTCGCGTACCAAAAAGTTCGACAATTCCTATCTTTGCCGCGTCGTTAAAATGTGGAACTCATTGCCAGGACATGTGTTTCCTCCCTCCTTTGATATGGGATCCTTTAAGAGGGGCGTGAAGAAGCACCTTATGGGCCGGCATGGCGGCGGCAGCTGACAGGACCAATCGGTTGCTTGCACGCTGTCGCGGTGACTTGGGCTTCTCTTTCGCTTTCCATCAGGCGCAGGGAAGCCATTATGCCGTGCTACTATGAAAAAAAACCACATGCGAATTACATATTTCAATACTCATCTACAATAACACTTCATAATAAACACAGTTATTTTCCCCGCTCCTACTCAATGACTTTCGACCGAATTGTGTTGTGAAACGTCAAGTCATCAGTTATAAGTAGCCAGAGAAAGTTGTCAAAACGAACTTTAAGTGGCTTTATGCTTTTGACATTGACATTAACCCAAGGTTTGGTCAGCGATTTCTCACACTGTTTGCCGGATATGTGGGAGATAAAACACCGCTTAAATTTTGTTTTGATTCGCCATTTTATAAAAATTTAGAATGATTTGTATGGGTGTAATATTTATAAAGTAATCATCATCAGCCTGCATATGTCCACTGCTGGACATAGGCTTCTAAAAGTGTTCGTCAATTTGGACACCTGGAGGCTATACCCATAATCGCAATGCTGGGCAAGCGGGTTGGCGATCGCAGGACGTAGCTCCTCGCTCCGGTGACGCTGCTGCCCGTCATCGGCCTGTGGTATTTAGCTGCGGAAACTAAATGAGTACATTAAAATCTAATCAATCAAGCACTATCAAAAAAAGCACAATCCGTTTTTTTCTGGAACAGCGGTATCTACCTAAAGCAATCAACCGTTTACTATAAACGCTACCTACACATTACAGGACGCAGCCATTTTGACGTATCACTACAAAAAAACCGCTACTACTCGTAAATAACTCGTCCTACATCGATCCTCGCAAGTTCATAAGTACCTCCAATAATACTTCGGACGCTTAAAAAAACGACTAAACAGAGTGGTGTTTAACGAAATACTACAAGCTGCACTAAAAAATGGTTGGAGTGGGGAAAAAGGACAAAAAATACTGACGACTCGCCCGGCCGCGGACACAAAAAAGCTTGTTAGCTGTTAGGGACATCGCTCGGAGATGATAATACCACTTTGCATTTTAATTTAACCTCTGAACGCAGAAAATCTTACGCATCTCTGTGTGTGTAACCCTGGCTCTGGTAGTTCCGAAACCAATTGAGATTTTTGTTATTTGCAAGGTAAATAGAAGGTCAGCAAATAAGTTCCGAAACCATCAGTTCATTTTCAGATGATTTAACAGATCTATTTATCAAGCTTTTGATTTTGGTTGATTTTAGTAAATTTTTTGTCATTAATAATACGAGTTTATGTAAGCATACTTATACAAGTTGGATATTCGAGGGTAATATTATACTGCAAAATAATTATTTAAACAACATTATAGTTTTCGCAATAAATGTATTGTTTTGTGTTCGCACTTGGCCACAATTCACCTGATGTTAAGTGCTATTGCTATATATCAATATAGCTCTATAGCTCACCTCACCTTTTCTATTTCATTTATTCTCTACCCTAAGGTTGCCTGGAACAGATCGCTTCGAGCAATAAGGCCGCCTAATTGTACTATTATACTAGTTTTAAGTCAAAAGTATGGTGTGCGATAAAGTATATCTATCTATCTATTGAAACTTGAGCCTAATAGGGAGCACGCTTACCCAGAAAATAAATAATAAATAAATAAATAAATATCAGACAACATCACATACATTGCTCCGATCCCAAAGTAAGTAGCTTAAGCACTTGTGTTATGGGTATCAGAACAACGAAGGTACCACAAATACATACTTAAATACAAATATAAACACCCAGACACGGAACAAACACAAGTGTTCATCACACGAATGTTTGTCCCGGGTGGGAATCGAACCCACGACCCTTGGTTCAGAAGGCAGGGGTTACTACCAATTGAGCCACCGAGCCAGTCAAATAACGATTCACTCTCCTTGAACACTTACATAAATTCTATGTCGCGGGAAACAAAGTGTCCGGCAAGGAGTTCCTCCGGCAAGCTTGACCGTTCGTACTAAAAAAGTACGAGCTCTACTTACTTTTCTAGCGCCGTTATATCAGCTCTATAAAATCCCGCACGCGTCAACGGGCCCTAACCACTGTTCCGTACAAAAACAATAATGTAAAGCGATAATTGAATTATTAGTGAACTGTAGGCCCTCGTATTAGCTGTAACGTATAATTTCACCCGCCTTTTTTGAGCAAACTCGGGACTTTTTTCAACAAACTCGACCTTTTTTGAACAAACCGAGATAATTATGTTTGTTTGTGTGGGGGATTTGTCAAATTGTAATGTGGTATTAACAAATTAGTGTTATTAGTGTGTGGTGGGTATAATTTTCGTCGCCTTTTTGACGTAAAGGTATACTTATGTTTATTTGTAATTGGGGAGTAATTTTAACTGCAGTGGAACAAGATGATAGAGCTTAAGTGTAGCAACTTTATGAAACATTGTTATTAGTACTGAAGATTTGATTCAGTTGATAGCTCACTCCTTCTTTTTATCTATCCTGTACACGAAAGTTATCTAGATAGATAGATATTATTAATAATAAATATCAGACAACATCACATACATTGCTTCGATCCCAAAGTAAGTAGCTTAAGCACTTGTGTTATGGGTATCAGAAGAACGAAGGTACCACAAATAAATACTTAAATACAAATATAAACACCCAGACACGGAACAAACACAAATGTTCATCACACGAATGTTTGTCCCGGGTGGGAATCGAACCCACGACCCTTGGTTCAGAAGGCAGGGGTCACTACCAATTGAGCCACCGAGCCTGTCAATTAATTAATATTCTTTCTTTATTGCGCACCAAACAGTTGACTTAATACAAATCGAGGTACTTAGCGGCTTTCAGCGATCTCTTCCAGACAACCTTTGGGGATTTAACCTTTGACTAGAATAGATCGCTTAAATTGTACAACACATTTAAATGTATCGTCAGTAAGTTTATCAGTTGTCTAGTACCCATAGTACAAGCTTCGGCTTAGTTTGGGGCTAGGTGGCGCTGTGTGGCCCAGCGTGGCATGTCTTGGGTTATTTAAAAAAAAAATCTATTGTACCTAATTTTAGGTAAATTGCGTGCATTAGAACAAATAGCCGTCTATTTTTTTTGTAAGTGCTTATCTCAAGTCTTAGCGAAAAGATCTTGTTGGTTTAGCTAGTGGCCGCAGGTATCTGACAACGGAGTAGTCCGCATTCAATCTCAGGTCGGGACAAAAGTTGTTACTGGGGTTTTCTAGTAAGAAATTACTCAGTAGCAGCTTTAGCTAGAGTCAGGAAGTTGTCATTGATGCCAAATAACAATAGTCATTCGAGGAGCCCTATGTCGTATGTTGATGATAATAAAGTAGGGATGTAAGGGAGCGACCTTTCACCTTTTCCCTCCAAGCCATCCTCACCTGCCCGTGGTGCATCCTGCCGAACAACAAACGAGGCTCTGGCAAACCGACTAGTGGCGGTAACCATCACGATAGAAGGCGTAGCTAAATAACACAGACCGATGACGGGCAGCAGCGTCACCGGAGCGAGAAGCTACGCCCTGCGATCGCCAACCCGCCTGCCCAGCGTGGCGATTATGGGTATATCCTCCAGATGTTTGCCCTAGATGGCGAACAACTGGAGATGCCTATTTCCAGCAGTGGACTGCAATAGGCTGATTATGATGATGAATGAAGTAGGCATAAACAAACAAACGCTCATTTCTGTCACAGGATGTGAACATGTCTATGCATGTATCAATACGCGAGTAATCTCCCGTCTGACTGACACTATCGCGGCCGAGTTTTTATTGCGTTGTAGTTAATCTGTTAATTGCCCGGTATCGCGATATCTTAATGCACGTCTGTCCGTCTGTCAGTCCGGTAGCCGGCCCGGAACGGAGAGCAAACATCACATTGTGTGTGTGTTTTTAGGCAATGGCACAGGGCAAATGTTTGTCAGTAAAGATTTGTGACTTATTTTCTTATATTAGCTCGACGTAAGAGAAGCCCAAGTCGCTGTGACGATGGGCAAGTAACTGGCCAGTTATTTGTCAGCTGTCACCGCCATGCCGGCCCAACCCTAACTCCCCACGAGCTCCGGAAACCCTACTCACCGGCAGAAACACGACCCGATGGTCTGCGGTATTCTATAGGGAGTGGCCCATGCTCTGTTACTAAGGCAAATCCCCCAATGGACTATTATCATTGGACAAACCTTTGTCCAGCAGTGGACGATTGATCGCTCTGCAGTTTAATGGACAGATGCTTACTGAATGTCCGGTAAAAGTTATAATTTTAGGTTTATTGCTTGTTGCAGTCTTCAGTTGTTCGCCACTTTGGGCAAACATCTCAAGGCTTTAGCATTTAAGTTTTAGCAAGGCAGGCGGGTTAGCATTCGTAAAGCTCTTTGCTCCGGTGACGCTGCTGCCCATCATCGGCCTGTCATATTTAGCTACGCCTTCAATCGTGATGGTTATAACAGCACCAGTCGGTTGCCAGCCTCGATTGGGCAGGTGAGGGTGGCTTGGAGCAAAAATATGATTGGTCGCCACCTTACATCCCACATATCTACACTAATATTATAAAGAGGAAAGATTTGTACTTATTTTTGTGTGTTTTTAATGAATAGGCTCAAAAAGTACTAGGCCGATTTAAGAAATTCTTTCACCAATAGAATGCTACATTCTTCCAATTCGACATAGGCTACATTTCATTTTGAAAAAAATTAGGGATCCTTGGTAAAATTTTAACAATATTGTCTACCCCGTGCGAAGCCGGGACGGGCTGCTAGTCAATAATATAGTATACAATCCCCTAATAAATAGTAATATAGTACTACTGCAAGTAGGTCTGGTCGGGAAGATTAAATCCGTGCATACATGACTTACTGTCAATAGTCTGTTGTGTATTCACAGTAGATACCGGTTTATGCTCCGCTGTACAAGCTTCGATTCCCAGATCAGATAGATAAATAGATGCCACATTTGCAGGAATATAATATTTTAGACACTATCTTACACAAAGCAACTGAGTTGCGGCTGTAGGTTATATTTGAACCTAAGTTTAAATTCACTAGCTTTGAAATGTACCTTTATAGAGACAAAGCTATAATTTTCTTCATAAAGGCGTTAAGAACATAATAATAATAACCAAAGACATGCCACGATGGGCCACACATCACCATCTAGTCCCAAACTAAGAAGAAACTTGTAAGTACTACGGGTGCTAGACAACTGATATACTTACTTGGATACTTTTTTTGTAAATAAATTACATATTAAACATAGTAAACACCCAGACCAATACAAATGGACATATTTATGCGCACAAATGTTCAAGAACTGTGCAGAATTTAAACCATGACCCTAGACTCAGTAGGCAGAAATCACCACCAAATGAACCATTGGACCAGTCATCATAAAACTAATGATTTTCTTTCTTTGTTACAGAAATCCAAAATGGCTGACGCATAGAAGACACAAGCAATGGAGAAGATGACTCCTGAGTTGGATACACAATCCCAAGATATCAATAAATCAACTATGAATGACAGAATACCAACACTACAAGAAATCAAGGATCATAAAGATATACAAACAAACAACATTGAAGATAAGCACAAAAAAGCACTAGACATGAACAGATTCTACATCACAAAGAAACCTAAATACATACTATACGATAACCTTAGTTATAGAGAAGATTTATCAAGAAGAATGAAGAAAGAGAATAGTTATTACAACTACTGCTTTCTAAGCGTAATTGTAAGTTTCCTATTTGGTTTAATCATAGGAATCGTCCTAGTAAGCTCATCTCAGAGACACACACCTAGCTTTACGCCTAGAAAATTAGTTAAAACAAACAATACTAGGGAAATTATTACGCGCAATTTGAACTCGCTGAAAGATAAGACTGACAATGATATCGAAATAGATATTAAATTAAGCGAAGAGAAATTTGCATCGGTCTCCTTTACAGGAACTGAAACGCATAAGTATAGAAAAGATGTTTATCCGAAGGGTTTGACTGAAGATATGAAAGACATTTTAAAAGACAATAAGAATACACACCATCAACATTCTATAGCAAATGTTTTGAATAAAACTAATTTCGTTCCTAATGATAGAACTGTCCTTTTCAATAATATATACTGGGGCCCCGAAGTGGAAGATTTCATGCCTCAAGGATATGGACAGAATACAGCTGATGTGTGGGAAAAGTACGTGGAGCAAAGCGAAGTCGTCAAAATGGAGCCTGGATGTGGTCGGATGCAAAACAGACTGGTCACATTTAAAGATGGAATCCAAGCTTGCGTCAGATACAGACAGAACACAGATCAAATTCAAGGGGAAATCTTCAGTTTTTACGTTGGAAAGCTGCTAAATTTGACAAACCTTGCGCCGTCTGTTGTAAAAGTCGTCGATTTGAAGGATAAACTGTGGCGAAATGTTGCTAACGAAGTAGCCACCGCGCAATGGAACACAAACAGAGCTGTGGTTTTAACACAATATATTCCTAGCTTAGAATCTGCTACAATACCTGAGATCTTCAAGCCTTCTAACCGGCATTTGAATAAGAATGACGTACTATCCATGTCACTGAAAGAGAACGACACGGCTGATGCTTCTAAACAGATTTTCATAGAAAAACTCAAAACAAAGAGTGTCAAAGTGTCGAAGAACGAAGTCGACAATTTCGATCACATCGACATGGATTTGAGTCGAAAAACGATACAGTTGTTTGTAGAACTAGCTCAATGGTCCGACCTTATTATATTTGATTATCTTACTGCAAATTTGGACAGGATTGTGAATAATTTGTTTAATTATCAGTGGAATATCAACATCATGGACGGCCCCGCTCATAATTTGGCTAGAAAAATGGACAGTGGTTTGCTTCTCTTCTTGGACAATGAATCTGGCTTGCTACACGGGTATAGGTTGTTGAAAAAATATAATGTCTACCACAGTTTGATGCTAGATAACCTTTGTGTGTTTAGAAAGAAGACTGTTGACGCTTTGAAGAGCTTGTATGAACAGTCTATTGGTGCAAAACTAAGTGATATGTTTCATGTCAAAAATAATGCTGTTATTAGAGACATTTTGCCTCCATTACCAGAGAAAAATGCTAAAATTCTACACGAAAGAGTCGGCAAAGTTCTAAGTCAAGTAGAGAAATGTGAGCAAACGTTTAGATAGTGTTGTCATGATATTAGACATTTTATTAAAAGACTTAATTAATAAATCTCACTGAAACATCTGAAAGTGATATTTTGTGAGCATTTTCGATACCAAATGATTCTTATTTATTGTATAAAGATATTTAGATATTTAACTGATGTGCCAGTGTATTATTATGGGGTGATATTTAAATTGTTAATTTAATTTGTTAGTCATTTTGTAGATTGACTGTAAATATTTAATATAAATGCTTCATATATGTTTCTATAACCATAGCGCTTTTATTCAACTACAAGTTATATCATCTACTTTTTGTTTTAACAATGTATAGTCAATAAAATCTGAAAACATAAATGTATTTTTTCGTTTTGGATTATTTGAAATATTATTTAATGTTTTAAATATTATTACGATATTTTACAACAAAAACTATGCCGTTGACGTAACTATTTATGAATTCAATACAGAAGGGCATTTTCTAAACGAAACGTTTCTTTAACAATATCATAAAGTGCATTGCCTAATTAGTGACTACTTAACAGAATTTCCAAAAACGTCAACAACTTAATTTGAAAGTCAAACCGACTCGAAAATAACTCAACTACTGTATATTTTGTTTCGCCTCGCGCTAAGTTACTCGAATATGTAAATAAATGTAAAAAATATGTAATTATAATAAATAAATGATTTTTCGAAGGACCACTGCATTGTCATTTTAAGTTAAGGTGCATATTTACATAATTAAGTGTTAAGATGAAGCTTTGAAGGTGAGTAAACCTTTTCGAAAGCAATTTTAACACAGTCATTCACTAAATGGTATTCATGAATGTATGAGGCGTGCAAAAGTTACCTCCCACAGGTTTTACTGATTTTTTAAAATTATACATATTTTAAACACTTCTTTAAGAACAACAATTTCGCCTTCAAAGTTTCTTCTTCGCCTTCAAACTTTAAGTTACTTTTAAGAGTTTTTCTTAGTATGATTTTGAAGTGCCAAAACACAAAAATAACAGCAGTCGATCGACGATTGAAAGACTTGACACTCGATTGACGCTTGCCAGACATTTTATTTTAATATTCCTTTAATTAAATCACTTCATCAGAATGTAAAACTTAAGTCACCGATAAAGAAAAACCAGTAAAGTACAGCCGATCACACATCAATGTACCCTCAACTATGAAAAACTAATAAATTGGACTCCACATTTATTGGACACTTTCTTTAAGGTATGAATATGTGCCAAAGGGTGTATACTGATAAGTGGTGGTCTGTTCATTGGCCAAAATCCCTTTCAACTAGCGAGAATCTCAGATGGTGCAGAGTTTTCAAGAGGATAATGGTTAGTATTTGTTTGGTAAGATCAATTTAAAAATATCTATAGACGATGAAATTCATGAAACATGCAATAAATTATCATCGGCCTATTGCAGTCCACTACTGGACAAAAGCCTCTCCAGTTGTTCGCCACTTAGGGAAAACATCTGGAGGACAACCGATAATAAACGCCACGCTGGGCAGGCGGGTTGGCGATCGCAGGGCGTAGCTTCTTGCTCCGGTGAGGCTGCTGCGCGTCATACCGCCATACCGCCGTAATGGTTATACCGTCACAAGTCGTTGCCAGAGCCTCGTTCAGTCATCAGTCAACCATTAAATAAAATTATTTTAAAAAGACTAAGACCTAGTCCTAGTTTCGATTCTCGGTTAGGGCTGAGCACTTGTTTCTGGTGCATCGAAAAACACTTCAAGTCGTTGGGACCTCCTTGAGCCTAATATCTCTCTGAAACGAACGATCTAGAGATCGTATATTCAGGAATAGTTTATTTATTTAATCTTTATTGCACAATTATAACAGTGTACAAAAGGCCGACTTAATGCCGCATAGGCATTCTCTACCAGTCAACCATTGGGCTAAGCAGAAAATAGTTGACATAGAAAGCTTTTCCAAGCGCTCTTGGGCGGGCGAAAGCTTGTACAATGTTTGTTTATTTGCGGTTGGTGGCAGTCAGGGACTTTCGCGCTACCAGTATCTCTACTTGCTGCCCACAGGCAATACAGTGGTCTTAGAGGGTATGCCTTCCATGCGTTATTAGTTTAGGACTAGGAGGCGCTTTGTGACCCATCGTGGGATGTAAGCAAGCGGCCTATCATCTTTTCGCTTCAAGCCATCCTCACCTGCCCGTGGCGCATCCTGCTGGATAACAAACGAGGCTCTGGCAACCGACTGGTGGCGGAATAACCATCACGATTGAAGGCGTAGTCGAATAGCACAGGCCGATGACGGGCAGCAACGTCACCGGAGCGTCATCCACCTGCCCAGCGTGGCGATTATGGGTAAAGCCTTCAGGTGCTTGCCCAAAGTGGCGCACAACTGAACAAGCCTATGTTCAGCTGTGGACTGCGATAGGCTGATGATGATGATGATGTGGCATCTCTGGGTTATTGTTGTTGAGTAAGACTTCCCCTTAAAGGGTAAGCAAGGCGCCTAATAGCGTATTCCGCCCCACCGCCCGCCGCCCCGCCCCGCCGCCCGCTCCGCCCCGCCATTGTCGGAGGCACTTTATGCTAATCAGCCCAGATAATAATTAATTTTTAACAAACTATTTGTGTTTTGATGCGGTGTAAGATAGAAGCGGAAGAAGTGTAGCTGTGTGGTCAAAGGTTTCGGAACTTGACTCAATGACTTGGTACTCAATGTCGCACTTGATTACGGCAATAGGCCCATTGCCTTTGCCGTAAAAAATGTAATTAGTCCGTCTTTTAGATTGTTCATAAATAAAAGACACGTATTTTTTCATCTGTAAATAAGACCAAAAATTACAAAGATACAACCCGTTAAAATTACGCGTGACGTCAAAGAGTAGGAGTTTATTCGCCACTAAGTGACGTCAAAGACCCCCACTCCTACATTTTGATGCCTTAGTTTTTTGTTTATATGAAAAAAGGAAAAATACGTGTCTAATTTTAATTTTATGATCTAAAATACGGACTAAATATATTGTAATTATTTTGACCCTGGATACATCGCTATCTCATCATCAGCGTAAGCTACAGACATCCACTGCTGGACATAGGCCAGAGCCTCGTTTGTTGTTCGGCAGGTTGCACCATAGGCAGGTGAGGTGAGGATGGCTTGGAACTAAAAGGTGATACGTCGCTCCCTTACATCCCATGTAATGGAGGTAATGTTACAGATTCGATCATTACCTTACAGCCTGTAATGAGACAAAAGGAGTATCTTACGCACATATCAGGGAGACGCACCTGTGCGTGCGCAGCGAAATCATTCATACAAAATGAAAAAAAAAACTCCGAAATACAACAAGATATTTAGAACATACGTAACATTCCACACTTTCACAGTTTTGGGTAAAATGAATACTTTCAGAGATTTAGGTAATCTGTCACATTTAAATGGTAGTGATCGAAAAGACAACTGTGGAAAATATCAAAAGCGTCTAACTTACACCAACCAATTACCTGTAACTGATACAACACCCTATCCGTTTGACTTACAGCTGAAATCGCCTCGACACGCACAACTTGTGTTTGTTAACGGTAATAGAGACATTTTCCGTATTATCTATGGTTCAACATCACAAAGGGATAGCTGGTTATTGTCTCAGTTTGTCTATGGAACGAAATATAGTTTACTTTGTTATGGCACAGGAATGTCAAAATTATTAGATGTGAATTTTCCTTACTGGTTTTATAATAATCACTAGCTTTCCGCCCGCGACTTCGTCCGCGTAAATTGTGCCTATGTTACTCGTGGGTAATGTAGCTTTCGAATGGTGAAAGAATTTTTAAAAACGGTCCAGTAGTTTTTGAGCCTATTCATTATAACCAAACAAACAAAGTTTTCCTCTTTATAATATTAGTGTAGATTAAAGTGTAAGTTGCGATGATTGGCGCCGTGTAGATATTATACTTAGTAATAAAGCCCTGTTTTTTATGACTACGATGATAGTCAAGGCCTTATCATGATCAGTGGACTGTGGGGGAGTTGAGGCTCTCACCCTTAGGAAACGTTAAGCAACACAGATAAGGGCGCCCCTAGTGGGGCTTGGGCCTACGCATAGGGCGACGCTGGAAACCCTAAGGACCCCTCTACGGACTCTATTTTGAGGAAATCAGGTGACAAGAAGCCACTATGCTGTGTAATATACGTACAAAATCTAAACACTAACTAAATTACCTTTTTTTGTTACAGGAGAGAGAAAGAGAGGCGTGACGTTATGTACGTATGTAACGTACATAACGTCACGCCTCTCTTCCAGAGGGGTTGGCAGAGACCATTTGCTACGATCCTGGCACACAACTTTTGCTTCGTCCACATTCATCAATCTCTTCATACATGCTAGTCGGTTTAGGGTACTTACCTACTTAGTATGTTTTTTTGTTGCACCGAGGAAAAATGCATTTGCGCATCCCGCTGCTCGGGGCAACAACAGGGTATATGGGACTCACTCTGCTTCTAGAAGGAAGCCAGGCGGAGAATACCCACTAAAAACCCCGGTCCCTCCGTCATGCGCCCAATGGGTGGTGTCATGGGACCGTTGGACCAAGACTGCCACAAACTAAAATAACTTATCTCAGCTGGCGGTGGACACGATTAATACAATCTTTTGCATTACGGCCCTGTCGCTATGGCCGAAATCCGGTCAGAGAGGTTTTATTGTTTTTATATAACTTAATTTTTGTTTCTCACTCTACCGCCAATAAATATTTGTCGAACATTTAAGTACATCTTTTTGCATTCTAACATACATTAGCTTGACAAAATGTTTTAGGTTATTTGTACTAAAATGAGCGTTAAAACAAGTTGAATGAGCGATAAGGGACTGAGGACGAAATAATAAACCAGCGCCCTTTGAGGGGCGAAGCCGTACTTAAGCGATTAGGGCGACAAGGCGCGGAGCGAAGCGGATTACTGCATACGGTTCTGTATACTAACTTCTTATATCGGTAAAAAATATTACAGTACCCAATATAAAAGTGTTATCATCATCATCATCAGCCTATCGCAGTCCACTGCTGGACATAAGTCTCTTCACAGGTTCGCCACTTTGGTCAAACATCAGGAGGTTTTGCCCATAATTGAAACCTGCCTAAAAGTGCCTGAGCTTCCTCGCTCCTGTGACGCCGCTGCCCGTCAGCGGACTGTGGTACTTAGCTACACCTTCAATCATGATGGTTATACCACCATCAGTCGGTTGCCAGTCTTTCGTTTCTTATTCGGCAGGATGCACCTCGGGCAGGTGAGGGTTTAGAGCGAAAACTGAGTAAGTAGGTCACTTCTTTGCATTCTAAGTGAGCTCTCGGACGCTTATCCAATAGATCCCCGCTGCCCAGATCAGGTTATAAGTTTTTTTGTGACAGCAGTCTCGTAATACGTCTTCCATCACGAGTTCACTCGAGAAGTCGTTTTTGGTTCTGCAAGCATCCCCAGCGTAGAAAAGTACGTAGAAAATTTTATAAGCTAAATATATGGGCAATGAGCTAAGTTATTCCTACTTGTACTTTAGAATTTCTCCAAAAACTGCACAGTACATTTATTTAACTACAGAACCCCAAAATTGTTGTCACTCCAAATAGGACACTTAGTGGCAGGGCGGGCAAAGGAATAAAAAAGCGGAGCCTGAATCATACCCGCTATCAGCAGCTTAAACCGGCAGATAAGCGGGGTATTTGGAGTCAGAGAGCGTTGCAGTACAGAGCCGATATCGGTATTGATGTTGTTACTGCCTATTCTGCGGAGCTAACGGATCCCTCAATAGGGAATATGCATGACTTTTTTTTATGGATTTATTGAGATCTTTTGTCTTCCAGATACATAAATATCGAAGAATTTTTAAACTATCTTTTCTATTAAGCGAGTTATAAAGCGTTAAAGTTATTGATTAGACAGAGAAATCCGATGCGGTAGTTGACGTCACGTACCGTGAGCGCCGTACTAACTCCATAGAAAAATCTGTTTCGCGAGAGAGAGACGGATATATTCACTTTCAATGACTGTATCTCGCCCATTTTTCAACCAATTTTGATTTTGTTTTCACTGTTCGTAATAGATTTTGATCTATTTTACGATAAATTAGTAAATACCTGAAACTATTTTTCATGCATATTCCCTATTACGCTACCAGTTTGGAATAAAGATTAGCACTTATTCTACCGAAACTGGTTTCCAAATGAGATCTCCAAAATTTTAATTCTTTTTTTGAAATTAGTTACCAATTAAGAAAAATCTATGAAAAAGATAGCTCATTTCATATAAACCTTGAATTGAATCAGAATTCGAAGCTAAGAATTCTATTTAGTGTCAACACTGTGTTCAAAACACCGGTTGCAAACCGGAGTTTTGAAACCAGCTTTAAATAATGAATGGTCTTTCTTCTACCGAAACCGGTTTCCAAATGAAGCCTTCAAAATTTTGCTTCTGTTTTCAAATTTCGTTACCAATAAGAAAAATCATGTGGACCGATGGCTCGTTTACACAGTCCTATCGATTCTTGATGCCGGGCACCATAGCGACCTCCCGTCGCTTGATGTAAAGCGAAATAGAAACCCAAGTCGCTGCAAGTATCGGGCAAGTAACCAAATCAATCACTTGTCAGTTGCCACCGCTATGCTGCCCTTTAAGCTAGCTCGGGCTTTATACCGATTGAACCCGACAAGACCGAAGCCACTTCACAGGTATTTATCAAAGTATAAGCCTTACCATCGGCTGGGAAGATAAAATCTCAATAAGTTAGTTGACTCCCTCGTCGAGTCTTACGAGACCAATGGGGAGAAATGGTTCGTCGATTTGTATTCTTTTCAGTCACACGTGATTTTGCCTAAAATTTTATTACAGGGTTGTGTGGTAGCTCATAAATTTAAAAGTGGTAGGGCATAGTGAATCTTCGCTCGAATTGAGCCGCCCGTCCGGGGAAGGCCCTCCACCCTATAGAATACCGCAGTCAAATGACCTCTGGGTCGTGTTTCTGCCGGTGAGTAGGGTTTCCGGTGCTCGTGGGGGGTTAGGGTTGGGCCGGCATGGCGGTGACAACTGACAGGTGACTGGCCAGTTGCTTGCCCGTTGTCACAGCGACTTGGGCTTCTCTTTCGCTTTCCCTCAGGCGTAGAGAAGCCATTATGTCAAGCCACAATAAAAAAAAATTCTTCTTCCAGAGTCCATCAAAATGAGCACACATTCAGCAATGAAGATTATGCCGTAACGCGAATTCTCCATATCCAACTTGTCTCTTCTGCTCATATGTAGTCTTTGCCAAAGTCCATATTTGCCGGGAGGTCTTTAGCTTGACGCACCGAGACAGGCTGAGTGGTCCGTATCCCGCGTAATGTAACCGCCTATTACGACCCCTCGCTGGCTATCTGCCCGGGGCTATTCATCATGAGGCAATGGAGAGACGTTGAATCACATACCTACTATTGTTTTTGGAAGACCTGAGTTCATGGTGCTGCCGAGCAATTTGCGGACCTGGTGACAAGTTTTGACCCTCCCTGAGGTTTGTACCTGGGACCTATGGCGTCTTTAAGCTACACTAGTGATCTGTAGACTAACTCCGAGCATCAGGTGGTGTGTTAAATCGTAGCGACGCGTCGGCAATGCGCATGATTTATTTCAGCGCCTCAGGAAGCCAATATGGCTTCCTTTCGTCTGGATACTTAAGTATTGAAAATAAGCACAGCTGAATCTGTCTGCAAAGTATTTATCATTCGTTTTCAAGAGATACTTTCTTTTTTCTTCTAAAAGGTACGCTGTGTGAAACCTAATCACACAAATATTTCAATCACATCCCACTAATACATACATCATTTTTAAGTAATGGAATTTTTATGTCCACCTTTTTATTAATTTTTAAAGCAAACAAGAAATAAAAGCCTTATCTATACTAGTCCAACATTAGGCATAGACATTTATTTTAAAGAAAAAAAGCAGTCAAAATTGATTTATCTATAATTTATGCAAAAATGAAATCAAAGTATTTTTATTGCGTCGTGATAAGGTTTATAATTGCGGTTGTGGTTGCGAGGCGTTAAAAATAATGTTAGTCAATTGAATTGGTCAAAATGGATGCTTTCGGCCATTACTTATCCGAAATGGCGGTTCGCGACACGTTGACAAATGGGGAGTGGCCGGGAGGCGCGAAGCGGACCGGGGTGGATGCGCCGGTGGGATTTGGTCCAAATGCCTTTTAGACAAATGAAAATAAATAATGAATAACGTAAATGAAAATAAAAGTTACGATAAACTAATAATAAAAAAATAAATTAGGATTTAATTTTAAAAAATCATGATTTTTTTATCCAAAACATGTAATAAGTAATACCTTGTCTATAAATGTTTGTTTTTGTGCAACACACAATAAAGAATATCTACTACTACTACATTTCTGCTAACGATGCATCAAAACTTTTTTAATAAACATCGAAGTAGGCTCCTTGATTCTGGCATGAGTGTTTCCTCCCTATGATTCATTAGCAAGGCGTGAGCGAGCGTCTTTCGCCGCGGAATACAAGGCGGTGGTCACTGATACTTAAGGTTTAAGAGGTTACTTGTAGGATGTTACCTCGACTAAGCTTTCTTTTTAGCATACCATTAAATCGCGTCCCGACTGTGAAACCGGGCCTATCATCATTTCGCTCCAAGCTAACCTCACCGGCCCCTGGTGCATCCTGCCGAATAACAAACGAGGCGCTGGCAACCGACTGGTGGCGGTATAATTATCACAATTGAAGGCGTAGCTAAGTACCACAGATCGATGTCGGGCAGCAGCGTCACTGGAGTGTGAAGCTACGCCCTGCGAACGCCAATCCATCTGCCCAGGATGGCGATTATGGGTATATTCTCCAGACGTTTGCTCTAAGTGGCGAACAACTGGAGAGGCCTACGTCCAGCAGTGGACTACAATAGGCTGATGATGATGATGTAAAGGAACTAACGCGTACATACCTTTTTAGCCGGTTGCGACGTATAACCTTTAGCACGCCAGCGCTTTTTTACGTTTACGCCCGACGCCAAGCTTAGTAAAACTGTCTGTAATTATGATTTTTATTTATTAAGTATGGCGTCCTGTACAATGAAAAAATATGGTTATTTTAATAGCTAAATTTAGACAACTTTAGTTGTCAACGGCGTCTCAGTCACAGGACCGTTTTGACAACTAAAGTTGCCAATGGCGTTCAAAGGGAACTCCAAAAAAAGAGTAAAATACCGCATCCACTCCAACCAACTTCCCATCATAGTTATTTCACTAAAGTGTCCGGCAAACTGCGAAATTATTTAAATTAACGTAATTTATCGACTAAATCAATGAACTGGCCTCGTCGGTGTGTTTAGGCTGGACGGGGCCATGCAACGTGTTTACACCAGGCACAGCTAGTAACGGGACGCTATACGAATTACTTTAACCCTAGAGTGCTCGCGCTATGAGCATTTTGCCGCCCGCGGCATAGATTTCGTTTTATTTTGCAAGCTATGCATTTGTCAAGGTCAAGCGTCCGTGTAGCTGCCCCTCCATCCCTCGCCTTCGTGTGTTAGAAATAAAAATTAAATCAGTGCGAGGATGACCGCAGGAGACAAAGGTTTTTGGAGGTGTGTCGCGTTTGGCGGCAAATTGCTCACCGTGCGACTACTCACGTAAGTGAAGTTCATTGGTCTTAGTTTTTACTATTGTTGAAATATTATTTGTTTTCATTGCGTATAGTATTAATTTAATGTAAATATGGTATGATATTAATTTTAGTTTGTTTTTTTATTAATATTAGTAAATACTGGCCAATTATTATTACGTCGAATATTTCTGAAAGAAATTGCCATGGCTATGACTAGACAACATTATCGTTAGAAGATCCGGCGTGAACACTTTACAGATACGTCTGCGGTACCAAATCTCTCGATTTGTGCCTAAAAATCTATCCTCAGTTTGAGAGGGTATATGCAAAGTATGTCCATCGAAGAAAAATAGAAGGACAAAAAAGGGTGCAACAGATGTGCAAAGTTACTGTGCAACGAACATTGCATGTACATGTGCTAGGATTGTTTTGGTAAAATACACGCTGCAGATGATGAAAACGCATAATGTTGTTATTAAGTTTAGTTTTTAAGAATTTTACAGAAATAATAATGACACGAGTTCCAAAAAACAAAAATAATTACCTAAGATTTTCCAAAGCATTGCTTTGTTATTTCTAATAATAAAACTTGAATAAATGATTTCTATTTTAATAGTTGGTGTTTTATTTCATCGATAAAACATAAATACAAATGCGTAATAACTGGTATTAACAAAAAAAATCGTATTACGTACGGGCGGCAAAATGCTCCCTACGCGATCACTCGCGTTTCACGAGAAGGCGCGACTACTCTAGGGTTAACGATTATACTCCGTGGGGGTTACGCTGGGAACTGGGATCCTTTAACTATAATTAAAATTAAAAATAATTTCCTGCATTTTCTTTTTTTTATAGTAGCTCGACATAATGGCTTTCCTACGCCTGATGAAAAGCGGAAAAGAAGCTCAAGTTGCTGTGACAACGGGCATGTAAGTAGTCAGTTACCTGTCAATTGCTACCGCCAATCCGGCCTAATTCTAACCCCCACGAGCTCCGGAAACCCTACTCACCGGCAGAAACACGACCCGGAGGTCATTTGGTTGCGGTATTCTACATATAGGGTGGAGGTACTTCCCCGGACGGGCGGCTCAATACGAGCGAAGATTCGCTATGCCTTACCTCTCTTAATACTCACTCAAAGATAAACCTTATCTGATGGAAACACCAGGCGATGGGAAGCTCCTATGCTGTGCTACTGTCCACTATATAAAAATATCACTCGTCTGCTTGTCCGTGGTTGCATACGGCCGACCACAGTTTAAGCTATTTTTCGCGCATGCGATAAATAGTGTCGATGCGGTGGTCCGCCTAGGACGAAACGGTGTGAAAGTTATGTACAACTATCGGTTTTGGCGATAAATCTGGCGTTTCTATGTTAACAATATAACGGGAAGAGGATTGCACTGACAAAAAATGATAGGTTTTAGGTTCTTACTTAGAAATACTAGGTATTCTAACCTTAGCTTAGGGACTGCGTCCATTATCGTGACAGCACGGCAAAGGATTTTAGGTGATCAATAAAAAAAAACATCATCATAGCAATTTCGACCTTAGTATATGAAATTGTGTTTTTAAAAAAACCGACACGAATAAAGATTATTTTGACTATTTGCCGGGCTGGCTTGTTCCACAGTTTCGCCGTTCGTACCATCGCACCATATAACGATATTCGCCGTATTCCTGCTTGTCCGATAATAAAAAGGGCAGAAGGTATCAATTTAAATAATTCCGTCGCACACTCTCGAAAATGTAAAATAGATCGACCATACTTACTGTTCAATTCATCATCATCACCATCGTCAGTCCACTGCTGGACATAGGCCTCTCCCAATGCTCGCCACTTCGATCGGTCCCGGGCCTCTCGCATCCAGCACTTGCCAGTCGTCCTTTATAAATCGTCACTCCACCTGGCCTGAGGGCGTCCTACACTACGTTTGCCGAGACGCGGTCTCCACTCCAGAACTCGTTTACCCCAACGGTTCTCGGTTCTGCGGCTGATGTGGCCAGCCCACTACCACTTCAGCTTACTGATCCTGTTCAATTACCTCCAAAGAATCCTTGCTTAGTCACGTCTGCGATCTAAACAGGTGACTAACGCTACAAACTCATGCTGACAAACAAGTATGGATTGTAAATATGACACTACCAATATTAGATTTTCTTAATATCTTGTAAGGAATTTGAAGATCACAATTTGTATCTAAATTGCAAAATTTATTGGCGACACAGTATAGAAGAGAAAATAGTAGACTAAGAATATTTAGAGATCTTAATAAAAATCCACCTATAACCGGTTTTACAACAATTGTTAAGTCGTAAATTATAGAAAACTTGTCAAATTTTTCAAGGGCCTTCAAAAAGCGAGCCTACACATTTTTCAAGGACCATCACCTATTAAGATGGCTTGAGCTTAAAAAAAAATGACATCTGAAAAATTTATAGGAGAAGTTTCACTGCAATTTGCTTTATTGTGACAAATTATGAGCCGACTAGACTAATATAATTAGGTATATTAAGCAAATTTCCTCAGACTGTTTAGTTTATGACATTTACACACAATTATAGATTCTATTTATCTTTGACAGAAATATCTATATCCTAATTAGCAACCATAGACTTGATAGAGAAGCATTCATTCTGACAAATGTTTTTTTTCCGGAAATGATTACAAATCACCGCTCCATTTCTTCCCGTTGGCGTCGTGAGAGTTGACTAAGGGATTTCTTGAGATTTTAGTCCCAGCCGGTGGTAGAGCAGTGTACCAGCCTGGGTGGCGACCATTGATCAATCGGTGTATAGCAAGAGCCATGTTATAGTTACGATGAACTCTTAAAGGTACTTGATCTGATTAGTTGTCCGTTGTGACAGCGTCTGGGGCTTTTCTCTTGCTTTCATTAAACCACATAAAGCCTCTATGATATGCAACAATGTGAAAAAATAAAGGGGGCCAACTGATTCGAGGGTCACCTGATTGTAAGTGATCACAACAGCTGCCCATAGAAATCGAATTCGTGGGATAGCATGAAAGTTTTTAACCCTAATACACTCGCGTATTAAGATATATATTATATATATATATATATATAACCCAAATCCCAACTAATTCCTTCATTATTCATTATAGATTCGTAACATAATAAATTTCTCCACATGTTACATACACCTTGTAAATCATACGAAAGTGTATGACAGAAGCTACATCATACAATGTCAAAATACGGGAAAGCGCGAAAACAACATTATCACATATAAATGCTAATTTGATACGAACGGACAAATTCACGGTCGATACAGAAACTCACATAAGTAAGAATCTGACATTTCAATTTTGAAATAAAAAAAAATATGTTTAAATATAAGATTCTTCTGTGATCATACCACTTGCAATGGTTCAGAAATATTGATGCTCAAAAATCAGCCGCACAGTAATCGCCCTGTTAATATCATCATCAACACCCTGCAAACGGCCAATGCTGGACATAGGCTTAATTCGATGACAATTTATCATTTGGCCCCCCAAATGACAAATTGCCATACTTACTAATTAAAATACTTTAACATAATTTTATTATCAACCACATTGTCGTCAGTGGCTCATGATGATGATGGAATAAAATTTATTTTATTTTTTTAATTTCACTTTTCTATATAATTGGCATGGTTTTCTCTAACCTAATCAAATCACAATGATTTTTTAATTAAAAAATACCTGACTATCACCTTAGTTTCTTTATTTAATTTACAAACACAGACTATAAATAAATTAATAAAAAACACTTACGCACTAATATAAGATGACCGTTTCGATATTTCTAATAAAAAAATGACAAACGGCTTTGAAAACTGGTCAGGCTGACATTTATAGAAATAAATTACTAGAAACAGCCACAGAGAGACGATCCGTTTACTTTTCGTGTAGATTTTAGGCGCCTATAGCTAGCTAGTGTTATTATAATATAATCCATCCTTCATCCTAGCCTTTTTCCGATTGTCTCAGGGTCGGCTTCCCAAACTGAGACATTTGGCGAGGGCTAAGCTTTTACACAGAGCGACTGCCATCAGACCTCCGCAACACTTAGGGTAAGCTATACCCATTCCCAGTTTAGGCGTCAGAGTTATCATCATCTCTGATATGATGTAACGACTGCTATCTGAGTTGGTAAAGATAGCACCCGGGACCAACAGCTTAACGTGCCTTCCGAAGCACGGAGGAAATCGGTGTCAAATTTTGGTCACCCATCATCGGATTGACCGCGCCAATGGTTGCACAACGTTGCGATCATTGTTAAGCGAACAAGACCGCGGCGCCACCGAGCTCCTCGGTGTTGTTGGGTTGTTGGTGAGTTAAATATTCATTGAAATGCAACTTTCCCTTATCCAGTCCATAGTTTCTAAAATACATTATTTTCTAAATCTTAATTGTCTTTTATTTGAGAAAATAAACTAGTTACAAGTTTCTTTCTACCCTTCGAGACTTAGTAACCTTTTTTCAATTACAATTTTTGAAACCGGGTTCTCGTGGTCCTAAGCTGTGTTTGCTATCACTAAGAGAATGAGAATAAATTAGATTTTTACTTATACTGTGTTCTCTTTTTTCACTCACCACACACAAACCTGCTTAAAGGTTGTCTGGTAGAAAATGCTTATAGCATTAAGTTTGCTTTCTGTACCTGTTTGTGCAATAAAGTTAAAATAAAGAAATGAGGAATTCAAAGCTATCATAATGAAATTAGACCAATATTATGACAGAGAACGTACAAACGCAAGCTTCTACGCGTACTTGTATGCGTTTCAATAAAGGCGCTTAAACTGAGTTAAGCTAAGTTGATACTTACATCAATAAGAACAAATGTCGAATATCAATCTCGGAGATTATTCCGGGACAGACGGGGACTTCGATCACGATGAGCCTGTATCTCGCTGGAGTGATCGGGTGCGTGATAGACCGCTGGATTTGTAAAAGTGATATTGTGATGTCATATTTACAATAGGCTATTATGGCTAAAAATTGTGTCCGTCTTTTAGCTTATTCAAAAATAAAATTAATTTGTTTAAAATAATTGTAAATCGACATTTGTAATCTGTCACTCACTATCGTTAACTGTTTCTAAACTGACACCCGCGAGCTTGACATTTGGTCACTTTTGCTGAGACATCGAACTGAAGCGATTGGATGTGCTGTACGTTATACATACTTACATACTGCTCATCCAATCGCTTCAGTACTTCATCCAATACTTCAGGCGATTGAACAAATAAAGGCTGTGAGCCTTTATTTGTGTCACTATTATGATATTAATTTGACCAAACGTCATGAAACTATTTATTTTTAAATTAAATTCACCCACGTGGAAATCGAACCAGGAACCTCCATCCATTTTAAGGGCCAAGTACACAAATCATTAACTTTTCAATTGCAACCGCTATGTTGGCCTGTTAGATTATTTCGGCTATACATCGACTGATCCCGAAACGCGACCCATGTCACTTAACAGTCCGTATCCTGTCTGTCAAAGCATTCGTGATCGAAGTGCCCTCTCAGAGGCGAGCTATCGCCGTCAGTTAGTATGAGTAAGTATTGTAATTATGTATTGGGACAAGTATTTGTATTCGATAGTAATCCGGCTAAAAGAATGGACGGCGTTGGGAGCGATGGGGAATTGGTCGTAATGGTTCCGTACCTCAAAAATATTATTTTCTTATTATTATTTTTTTATAATAGCTCGACATAACGGCTTCCCTACGCCTGATGGAAAGCGAAAGAGAAGCCCAAGTCGCTGTGACAACTAGCAAGTAACTGGTTAGTTACCTGTCAGTTGCCACTGCCATGCCGGCCCAACCCTAACTCTCCACGAGCTCCGGAGACCCTACTCACCAGCAGAAACACGACCCGGAGATCATTTGGCTGCGGTATTCTATAGGGTGGAGGTCCTTTTCCGGACGGTCAATTCGAGCGAAGATTCTCTTTGCCCTACCTCTCTTTTATATAATGGCGTAGCATAGCGGGCGTCCCGTCATCTGATGGAAAGCGAAAGAGAAGCCTAAGTCACTGCGGCAACGAGCAAGTAACCAAATCAATAACCCTACACACAAACGCGATTGTAGTCACTTTACAGGTTTGCCGAACAAAATATAAGAATAGCATCTAAGATGCCCTCACTCCACCTGATGATGACACAATAGAACAAACCTACCGCGCCTGTCGCCCTTACCCTGAAGGCCCACTGAGATGCCGTTTCATGCCCCGCCTAAAGAACCCAGGATTGTAAGAGGAAGGAAACACGTAAGCTGGATGGGCATTCCATGACTGACACACACAGGAAGAAATGGGAAAGAATATAAATATATTTTTAAGCCGTTCGATCAAGACTTATTTCTGTAGTATCAGTTTCAGAGAGAGAGCGCGAACTCTAATTGAAGTAAAGTTGTCAAACTAGAACAATTCACTGATGTAAAAATGGGCTTTAACTACTATGATAATAGAACGTTGTCGTTTCTAACTTGATACTTTTCTGTGGTTCGTCTATTAATCCGCGGACCCCCAAAAGTTCCCAAAATACAAAGCACGGGCCCGCGGTCCCCGACTGATCGCCGTTAATCCAAGAGCAGCTTCCTATTAATCACAATAAATAATCACTGCGGCTAGACGCGGCTCTACGCCGACGCACAGATCTTGATACTTGAATATACTCTCCTGAACCAATTTCGTTGGATTTTGAATGAGGGAAGGAGGGGTATAAGTGAGCGGCCTAACATCTTTTCGCTCCGAGCCAACCTCACCTGCCCGCGGTGCATCCTGCCGAATAGCAAACGAGGCGCTGGCAAACTACTGGTGACACGGTATAACTATCACAATAGGATATTGAAGCAAAAAATTGTAATTAGTCCGTCTTTTAGCTTATTCAAAAATAAAAGACACGTATTTTTCTTTTTTTCATTCAAATAAACAATAGCAAAGATACAAGGCATCAAAAGTTAGGAGAGAGAGTCTTTGACGTCACTCGCTCCGGTAAAAATGCCTCACCGAATGACGTCGCGCGTAATTTCAACGGGCTATAACTTTGTAATTTTTAGTCTAATTTAAAAATAAAAAAATATGTGTCTTTTATTTTAGAATAAGCTAAAAGACGGACTAATTACAATTTTTAGCCGTAATAGCCTATTGAAGTCGTAGCTAAATACCATAGACCGAGGACGGGCAGCAGCGTCACCGGAGCGAGGAAAGGCAAACGGAGTGTCGGAGGCCCTTCGGCAGAAAACCTAGAAGCGAGATGGTTGGCGGTCCTTGGAGGAAGCCTACGTACAGCAGATGATGACAGATTGCTGGTTAATTTGTTAGAATACAGCAGTTACTGTATGGTCTTCAATCAACCATGGTTTTGCTGATGACCTTAGAAGAACTGCTGGCATTGGCTGGATAAGGGAAGCCTTGGGTTGGGCGGACATGGCGGTGGCAACTGATAGTTAACTATTCCTTGCCCGTTGTCGTAGCGACTTGGGCTTCTCTTTCGCTTTCCATCAGGCGTAGGGAAGCTGAGTCCAGGGGCCCTACTACAGAAAACGAAAACGATCGTTCGTTGAACGGATCGCGTATTTTTGCCCCATAAATCCCTCTCATTTGTCCCTCCCGTGTTTTAATATATTAATTAAATTGTTGAAAATCGACGTTGATGAATTTTAGTTCGTATATTCGAACACGGGAGGGACAAATGAGAGGGATTTTTGGGGCAAAAATACGCGATTCGTTCGTTTTCTATAGTAGGGCCCCAGCTCCTATAAAAAAAAATCCCGGGATGAGAAATACGGTGCGAATTAAGGCCCTACTGAACTATGTATGGTCCGTAACTATTGTCCGGTGATGATGACAAGGGAATCATTGTAGTGATTTAGAAAAAAAATCTGCCGTAAACAAATACTCGCCTACTGCGATTCCCGCATCTTGCCACAATAAAACAAAATGAACAACTTAAAAAAACTCTTTTTCAATACACACGCGATCGATCACCTCGAAACACGCGAGCACCAAGCCGTGACGTCACCAGCGCCGGGCTCCGCCCCCGGCCGGGCTCCCGGGACATCGGCAAAACGAACTAATACCAAATGTGTTCTGGCGTCTGTCCGTCAGAGCGGCGGAGCGTGGCAGATGAATACGCGCCGAATATCGACCAAACATACTTACAAGTGAAACGCAGTGAGGTAAGTCTGCCTTGTGAAACCTTACCCATTTCACACTTTGCTTTTTATCTATATACTAGCTGTGCTCGCGACTTCGTCCGCGTGGAATAGTTATTTATTCCCCGTTTTTATTTTACATTTTCCATTATTTCTTCGCTCCTAATAGTTGCAACGTGATGTTACATAGCCTAAAGCCTTCCTCGATAAATGGTCTATTCAACACAAAAATAATTTTTCAATTCGGACCAGTAGTTCCTGAGATTAGCGCGTTCAAACAAACAAACTCTTCAGCTTTATAATATTAGTTAAGATTAAGATATATTTATCTATCATGTCACCTCCCTCCGGAGGTGGCATGACGGTGCCTAATGCATTCCCCTCTAAAAAAAAGGGCCACTCCACCACATCCCGCGGGTGTTGTAGAAGATGACTGAAGGAATATCAGGAAACGGATAATAGCGTTTGCTTGTATACTTAATGTATTGAACTAGCTTTAGAGTTGCACTGGTACCTATCTGGTAAAAGATCCTCTATTGCAATTATTGATGTTGTGTTCATTATATAGTCGAGAGCTCTCAGTAGAGCTCCAAGAAAGTTTCAAAAGTTTTGATTTCAATTACAAAGTAATGATAAGGTGCAGCGCAGACGGATGTCTCAGACGCAGACTCTATCGCACACTTATTGCACAAAAAGTGTGCGATAGAGTCTGCGTCTGAGACATTCAAAAAGAGCGTCTAGGTCTGCCGACAGAATGATCTAAGATGTGCGTCGTGTGCGTTGAGTCTGTGAAATATGCGGTTATTTGCGCGTCGTGTGCGTTACTGCATATAATTGCAAAAAAGTGCGTCACGGATAGTCTGTCGTCCGCGCTGCCCCTAAGATGGGAAAAAGACATGCAAGATGATAAAAGAAGACATAGTTGCGCAACATCAGGGAGTGAACAGGAATCGAGACGGTTCGGTTGCCTAGCCGTTCCGACTCACGCAGGACAAGACCAGCTAAGTATGCGGAGATGACTGCCAACCTTCAGTAATTGAAAAGGCCCTTGAAGAAGATATAACTTCCCTTATATACCCACTTTACAGGTAGAAAAGTACCTAATAAAGAAATTATATTTACCTCTTTCCAAGGTTGAAAATTAAAATGTATTCGAATTAGTTCTGGCGTCAAACCGTCAGTTATTTTAGCATTCTTAATATCCGTGTGGATCCCACACATGTCTACGTATGCAAAGTTTACAAATAAACCATTCACTCTTCAATCAAGACCACTTTTTTTCAAATCCAACCCTTCTTATTGACTACCAATGAAGTAAAAACTAAAAAAAGACCTCTTTGAAATCGTGTGACTGGCTCTAACTAACCGAAATCAAAGCCTTTGTCAAAAATAAGAATGAAAGGAAAAAAAGACTGTTTTCAAAGGAGTTCAGACTCACATTTCAAGCCGATGTCCAATGTATGTTGAGCTCTGCAACGTAAAAAATTCTTCTTTAAACTCTCGATTTTCGACTAAGAAATTCCCAAGGCACAGGTCAGTTGTGTTTGGCCGTTGGAAAACGGTAACCAGAATGCTTGGACCTCCATTTGTGAAGGAAATGCCCGTCATTGGTCGTACATTTCAAGTTCAAAGAGAGGGGAAGTGTATTTAATTACACCGGTCGGTTCCGCACGTATTTTAATTCAAAGAAATAACATAAAATCTTAACCAATATTAAATGGATCAGATGTGTTGCCGGTCCAATAGCTCATTTCTACATTTAAATGTGGAAAAAAATTAATGAATTGCATTCTGTATTTGAATGATGTCAGCTTTTTAGACCAATTTTGGTACGAATGACCAAAAAAGTTGAATGATTTGACTAAGTTAACAAGATTCAGACCACTTCACATATGTACATAAATTTTTTATCACTGATGATAGAGTTATGTCTATTTTCACCAACAAGAATCACTTAAGATGACAATACCGATTTATGTTAAATTGTCCCTTAAATTATGCTTAGGGGGTTTCTTAGCTACATTGTGTTGGGCTTATGTTTTAATTATAAACATTTCAGCCATGGAATTAATACATAAAACATGAAATGTTTTAGTTATAAAAACATTTCTGCCCCCTTCGAGATGGACTGACGACCCGATTGAGATAGCAGCGACCCTCTGGAATCAGACCGGTTGATCTGGATGGGCCGCCTATGTCCAGCAGTGGACATCTTTGGGCTGATGATTTATTTATTTATTTATTTAAGGACAGCCAACAAAACAATCACTTAGTAACATGGTATTAACAATAGTTCTATATTAGTGCTTGGTGGCTCATTTGGTAGTGACCTCTGCCCTCTGAGCCAAGGGTCGTGGGTTCGATTCCCGCACAGTAGGTACAAACATTTGTGTTCATGAACATGTCTGTTTGCATTGGTCTGGGTGTTTTCTATGTATAATATGTATTTATTTACAAAAAAAGTATCTAAGTAAGTTTATCAGTTGTCTAGTACCCATAGTACAAGCTTCGGCTTAGTTTGGGGCTAGGTGGCGCTGTGTGGCCCAGCGTGGCATGTCTTGGGTTATTTGGGTTAGTGCTAAAGTAACGCCTAAGCGCCTGTTCATACTAGCGTTTATTTTCGTTCACACTAGCGGTTGATCCGCCCGGCGGCTACCGCAAATCGACCGCCGATCAACCGCAAAACGGCCGAGGTGTTCACACTAGCGGTCGCGGTTTTGCGGTTCGGCAGCTGGTAGTGTAGTGGATCGATGGTCGGCTAGAGATAATAGTTGATTCTTTAGTGAGAATAAATCGATTCAAGTACCAAATGATTTTACAATCTAAACATCGATAATCGCTTTTAAGATAATTTATGTGTGACTTTAATTACTCTGTTTTTGGGAATAGGATACACGACTGTTTACTGTTCTATATTACTTTCTGGTCATCTTAAGAAGAAGTACAATTTATTTTATTTGAGAGCCATGAGTACTAAATTGATTGCAAATGAGAAGTTTATTGACGTCTACAAACTTCAAATATTATTACAAAAGTTAAGTTTTGATTAAATTATAATATTATCGTATTTTCATCTATAATAACATCTTCACTTAAGAAATAAATTTCATAAATTCACATTTAAGAGCGCGCATACAATTTTAAGCAACTCGAAACGCACGCGGGAGCCGATTCCGAAACACACATAGACATCATTTGTGTCTGTGTGGGTGAGCGGCGTGTCGGACGCTAACTCCGGCGGACGAACATATTTTGATACTTAACAATTTATTATTCATCTAAATTATTTGAACATTCTTTTATTGCTAAATATTTTATTAGTGTAGTATAGGTGCGTACTTATTAAATTGATTTAAACACTTTAGAGTACATTATTCTTAAGTGTTTACTAATTAAGGTTTAAGAAAAATATAACAATATTTTTGTCTTTCTATCTTTATATGTACCAGGTACTTACCTATCCAAAGGTATTGTGTGAGTGATTGACATTATTAATGTTGCTTTATAAAAATCAATAATCCCTACTGTGTTTTCCTTGCCTTCTGATCATGAGTCAAAGGTCGTGAGTTTGATTCCCATCCAGGACAAACATTCGTGTGCTGAACATTTGTGTTTGTTCTGTGTTTAGGTGTTTGTATTATTATTTAAGGAAAGAGCAGTCTCCGTGGTTGCCACGATATAACTCTAATCCGTTTTATATTTTAACTTGTAAAAATTACTTTGTTCATTTTCACTCGGCAGAAATGGATCTCACAAAGAGGCTGGTTGCCATCATTCAAAAAAGATTAGTTTGTAAACAATTTGTCAATTTGAATTAAGGTCCTAAGTCTTCTATGCACTGATCACAGAGATCATGTATACCTACTGATGCTTGTGCTGAAAGTTGTGCTTGTGTTTCGTAGCAGAAACCCCAAATGGCCTACAACAACTAAAATCTGGTTCCTATCCAGCTTGACCAATCCATCACTTATTCTCGGGATGAATATTCGTCATGACCCGAATCCTAAGGGTTACATTGAAGGAGTCATAATATTAGTTAAGATGCAATGGACAGGTTACAAAGGCGAGCTATCTGAATAGGTAGGTATGGTGAGTCCTCTTGTATATATTTAAAAATTGTCTAGGATCGGTATTTTGAAAATTAAAATTAAATACAACAGCAAGTAAAAAATGTTGTCATTATCTTATTTATTTTCTACTTTACGGTCTAAATTAAGAAGACTAAACTTGTAGGAAATCAATTTTTTAACAATTTTGATTCCTTCCTTTTCCCCTAAAATCGATATTTTGGAAATAAAACTCGCAAACCGCGACATATTCAAAACTGTATCATTATCTCCTATGTTGTACTTTTTACGGCATGAATGAAAAGAAACAAAGTTCTAGAGAGTCAATTTCCGAACAATTTTGGCTCTTACCTTTTCCCCCAAAATCGACATTTTGGAAATTAAACTGAATTAATTAATTACTTAATAATATTTCGAATTTAACATAATTCCAATGATGGCGACGAAGCAAATAAAAGAAATAACAATACCTATTATGGCAAACTGCTGCACTAATGAGGGCGCCCATATCGCGTGTGAATTCGCCACCAGAGGTGCTAGTGTAGCGTGAGGTATCCGAAATGTCAAATTACATAGGTTCTGTGGGTTAAACGAGTTTATTTCGGAAAATTAAATAATTTTGTGCAATTTTGGCATAGCTGGCATTAATTTTCGAAAATATCTGCGCTTTGAAAGCGGAGCCGAGAAAATGAGGTATAAAAATTAGCGGTCTGAAAGAAAAGCTAGTTCACTGGTTTGTTTATTAACCGTTAACAAACAGTTTTGCCTTTTGGAAACTTATGGCCTCCTTCTTATAACGAACAAACAGTCATCACATGCATAAAACAAACCTTAACAGCTATGCCCGAAGACCTCACTATACAGTGGCACCCTCTGGTGATTACAAAAACGGTAGCCCTCATTGGCAACGTTGCACCTTGCGACTTGCATACTGCAAGTTACATGCTCGCCCTGCTCGTCGCCATACTACCATTCAGCATACGTAGCCGGTAATTTTAACGTAATGTATGTAAATAAGTTACCGTAACATATCCGTATATTACCAGCCTTTTCGCTAAAACCACCCCTAGTAACCGTAATGTATGGCACATTTCACAACTATCATATTGCATTTTGGTTTTACATTTTGAAACTATAAAATATAATTTTTACTTCTTTCTAATACTATCTGAATGAAAGTAGTAATCTCATATCGTTATCAGCCTCTCACAGGCCACTGCTGGACATTGGCCTCTCCCATTGTTGACCACTTTGATCGATTTAATTTTAATCTTAGATACTTGTTATTATTGTGACACAAAGATTCACTTATTCACACTAAACAATTAAGCGACAATTTCAAAATTGGATTCGAAGATCGATTTATCTAAATCTAAATATATCAATTTCGTGCATACTATCAAACATTTTATCATCCATCCTTACACATATAATTTTACTAATAATAACTCGACTATATGACTTTCAGCTTCATTGTATGCCTTTATTTATAGTCGTGAACATGTGACGTAGATTCCTTAAATGCTCCCAACTCAAATGAATCTCCTTATCAGTTTCTTCATGGAAGTTGTTTCTGACCATTGATGTTAACGAGCATAATAATAATCATTGGAATAGCCTTACTTTGTAACTTCATTAGTGAACTAATAAACAAATATCATTATTAATTATTTGAAATATTTAGCAAATGTGGTAATAAATGGCAAAGATAATAATAATTATAATAATCCTGATGTTTGTATTTGACTCATGACTAAACATTAAATCATTTCATTAATTTAGTACATTATTCTAACTTAAAAAATTTTCCATACAAAAATAATATTACAAAGTATCAAACTCGTGGAGTTGCACTCGCGCAGAGAGGTATACGCTCATAAAAGTGGTTGTGCGTATGTGTGCGTGAGCGGAGCAGCGAGCGGCACGTCCTCCCTCTGGGATGACCCGATTGGGACTGAATCGGCAAGCGTCGCGCGCGTGGCTTTATAGTCACTTTTTAAAAAATCGTATAAAATAAGAGGCATAGAATATTAATAAAATAATAATTAAGTGCACTTAAGAAAGACTTCTTTTACATTTACACAAAATTTCAACTAAAAGAAACAGTGTTTTCTACTAGAAAAACACTGTTGAAAAGTGTGAATTGAGCTTATTTTGAAAAATTATTTTGGGCAATTTAATAACACATTTTTGAAAGTTTTTTTGTCTAGTGCACTAATAGACCATATAAGCTATTGTATAAACATATATTTAAAACATACGTATGTAATGCAATTGATATTAAGACTTTCGAAATTGACTCTGACTCGCATTTTTGCGAATCGGCTTACGGGAGATCTTTGATAAACAAAGATATACTAGTAAATGTTGTATTTTATCTAGCCTACGCACTGCTTGAAGACTTTATCTATATAAAAAACTAAGTTTCTTATTTTAAAAAAATCGTTTTCTATGATAATAGCTCGCCCGAAAATACCAGTTTCGCCGCAAATACGTCGAATTCTGTATGCGCGCTCTTAATACAGTTGTCACAATTGTCTTAAGCGAACAGCAAATAATTAACGATTCCTAGTGATCGTTTAACTTTCTGGTGTCCCATGCTGATTACAATTTGTACTAGTCACATATCGATTAATCATTATGATCCATTAACGTAACGATTAAATTGTAACAACACTAAAAATAAAACAATTACGTATCTACTAACAGAACGTAACCATTTTTGAAGCGCGTTGCTAAAATAAAGAATTATTGTATTTACTTTCTTCATAAAATTATGATGTTATATGTTGTATTCTACTACCTGTTTTTACGGTAGATCTAATGGGAGTTTTAGTTCCCACAATACTTAAAGAAATTCTTATCAAATATTACAATGCTTCTTGTATAGGAATTGAATAATTTAAATTTCCTATGTGATTATGCACTCCTGGTACTTTCAATTGGAAAAGTACACATCAGTCATGTCGGTGCCATCGTCGACGCGCACACAAACAAATCTCACAGGGTCCATAACGGTTCAATTGGGAGTTTTCGCTAACAAACAAGTTTATGAGGACACAATAAAAGATGTGTAATAAGAAACAGCACAAGCCTTGTAACAACACAGCTTGAATATGGATACCACACTTGATGAAGCTGCTCAAGTGAGGGCACTGCTTCAATCGGGTATGCGGTAGGGTGATGGTGGTTGGCAACTGAACCCAAACCGTTTTTCGATTTGAAAAGTTTTGCCAGCGGTTCCTGGAGACCGGTGGCTACATTTATAGACAAGGATCAGGTAGATTTTTATTTTATTCACATTCTTACATTACTTTTTATATTTTTACATTATTTTTTACTTGACGATTCATAAGTGCTTATTTTAAGTTTATGTGAATAAAGGTATTTTGACTTTGACTTTGATTTCGCTGCAACTCGGACAGACACGACTGCTTTCTTGTTTCAATGTGTTTATGAAATCGGTTCTCAAATGTCATTGAGGTACAACAGGCAGCTTCAGACAGCACGCAGAAGAACCGTGAGTGTCTGTAGACACAGGCGAAGACTGAGGGAGGAGAACATCACGGTGCATAGAGCTGCTAGGGTCCAAAATTAACAGCAGCCCATCGACAAGTCGCTTGTAATTTGCTCGTGACCATGTTGATTGGACTCTTGACCAATGGAGGGCTGTAGTATTCTCAGACGAGACGAAAATGTGCCTCTTGTCTTGATGTAATTGCCTTTGAAACTTATTTTATAAGCGCTTTGGAGAGTTTCTGTTAGCTTGTAAAATGTTTGCAAATAAGTAGGAAACGAAACGAACATAATACATACGTGACAGTGGGCTGGCTATATCTGCCGTAAAACCAACAATAGGTAGAGCAAACGATTTAGTGTTGTACAGAAGACAGAAGAGCAGTGGCGGCTGGTGGGTTATCGAACTGGTGGTGCACTTTACTGAAATATTAAAATTAGTAAAAAAAACCTACCTACTTACACTTTATACAATTGGGATTGTACAACGTTGTACTCCAATATGGACTTTATGACTCCAATATGACAATGTGTAGGCAATAAAAATCACTTTCACAGTAATGCGGTTTATTCCCAAGTATTTCCAAACCCAAAGTCACAATTCTTTTGAAGTTTATCCAAGTCCCAAGTAATATAAAATTAAAGTCGATATAACCAAAAGTATGGGCGGAGGGTCTAAATCCTTTCCCTAAAGCCACATAAAATAGGTAGATATGTAGTATTCATGAATTAATCATGTTCAGATTTCCATTATTTCGTATTTCATAGAAAATAATGTTTGATTTTTGATATAGAAAAATGCTAACTAAAAATGTATCCATAGTTTAATAACCATTTCTAAATAATTAGTGTGGCCTCATCGTGTACTATATATTTTCCACCATAATTTATAAATTCAAATAAATTTGTTTCATATTTTATTTTAACCGTGTAAAGTTACGTTCTATAAAACAGAAGACGAAATGACACTAGCTAGTGATGGAGGTATAGTGCTATTAAAGTTTCGATAATATCTTAATATAATAAGCTGAATTATTTTACTTTTAACTACCAGTTTCTTGAGAAAATATTTCGACAAAGAGTAAAGAAAGGTAATTTTTAGGGTTCCGTAGCCAAAATGGCAAAAACGGGATCCTTATAGATTCGTCATGTCTGTCTGTCTGTCTGTCCGTCCGTATGTCACAGCCAGTTTATTCCGAAACTATAAGAGCTACATTATTGAAATTTGGTACGTAGATGTATTCTGTGAACCGCATTAAGATTTTAAAATAAAATCAGAAAAAAATCTAAAATTTTTGGGGTTCCCCATACAGAGAACTGAAACTGAAATTTTTTTTTTCATCGAACCTATACGTGTGGGGTATCTATGGATAGGTATTTGAAAATGATGTTGAGGTTACTAACATAATTTCTTTCTAAACTAAATAGTTTGCGCGAGAGACTCTTCCAAAGTGGTAAAATGAGTGTCCCCCCCCCCCCCCCGTAACTTCTAAAATATGGGCATGATAAAACTGAAAAAAATATATCATGTGTATCTAGGCTTGCCAACTTTTTTTACAAGAAATAAAGTGTATTGAGGCTTAAGAAAACAAATTAGCTGTATAGTGGTACGGACTCGCACTTCGCCGGTTTTTTTTTTATAGTGCAAACGGGCCATTATTATCACTTAGGAAATAATTAAATAACTTTCTCCTTAACTGTTGTGTAATGGTCGTCGTGGCCTCTCTCATCCTTTCTTTCCTATTCTATATTACCTTCGAGTACTGTTGTACGTAATGGGAGTTGAAGGCACTGGCGGAGTTCAGGGAGTGGTGGATATTGCTCACCCGATAAGAGCAAACCTCTTTAGAATTAATGAATATGAAATTTTGCGACATTGACTTGTGGTAGAGTATATCTTCTAGCTAAAAATATTTAGTAGCTGAAAATTTTACCCAAAATATGGATAGTATTGCTGCCCACCAATAGGGAATATGCATGACTTTTTTTTATGGATTTATTGAGATCTTTTGTCTTCCAGATACATAAATATCGAAGAATTTTTAAACTATCTTTTCTATTAAGCGAGTTATAAAGCGTTAAAGTTATTGATTAGACAGAGAGATCCGATGCGGTAGTTGACGTCACGTACCGTAAGCGCCGTACTAACTCCATAGAAAAATCTGTTTCGCGAGAGAGAGACGGATATATTCACTTTCAATGACTGTATCTCGCCCATTTTTCAACCAATTTTGATTTTGTTTTCACTGTTCGTAGTAGATTTAGATCTATTTTACGATAAATTAGTAAATACCTGAAACTATTTTTCATGCATATTCCCTATTGTGAACCATTAATTACGAGAGTACCTACACTAAAGAACTTACGTCGGCACTAAGTTATTTTCCTAGTGTCACTAAGTAGTGCAGATACGCTTACTTTGCATATGTAAGATTCGCGATGGGCATTTGTCTTCTACTTTCATCGATATTCCCAATTTGACTATAGAGCAGCCCTAGCCCGCCGATGTCAAAACGCGGCCGCCGCCGCCGATAGTGTCAACAGGGGTAGTGGATCAACCGCCAAACCGCAGTTTGAACGCCGCGCCCCGCCGCGTTCGTAGTGTGAACAGGGGTAGCGGTTTGACGGCGGTTTGATGGCGGTTAAACGTCAATCTGAAGGAAGCCTTAACTAGAGGCTGCCACGACATGCATAAATGGTTGAATTGTGTTGCCGCTGTGGCTGCGGCATTAGCCCTACGACTACACGTCAACTGATGATGATGAATAGGTCTTCATTACATAAATGTGTTTTTGTTTGTCTACTAACGCATCCATTTATACACTTTTGTTACTCCAGTTTGTTCAATGCTTGAAGGTACTCGTATTTCTGAGCCAATCTTCGTATCTTCGAAAACTTATCATCCTGTTATTTGGTCTCAAAGATAACTATTACTATTATTATTATAATAGTTGTATTAATAGTTCGTTATGTTGAATTACTTGTCGCCTTTGAAATATGTAGCTATCTCTGTTTTATAGCGTCGTAAAACTTATTAGGGTTGCCAATTGTATTTTGAAACTTTTTGCATGTTGCTCAGTCCATAGGTTGGAGACCAAGAGATCTTGGGTTCAAAACAACATTCTCTATACAGTAAAACACACACAGGCTGGCTCGATGGCTCATTTGGTAGTTACCTCTGCCCTCTAAGCCAAGGGTCGTGGGTTCGATTCCCGCACAGTACAAACATTTGTTCATGAAGTGTGTGTTCATGAACATGTCTGTATTGGTTTGGGTGTTTTCTATGTATAATATGCATTTATTTACAAAAAAATATGTATCTAAGTATGTTTATCAGTTGTCTAGTACCCAAAGTACAAGTTTCGGCTTATTTTGGGGCTAGGTGGCGCTCTGTGGCCCAGCGTGGCATGTCTTGGGTTATTTAAAAACTTTGCCTAAAAGTAAATAACTCGCTAAAACAATAACAGGGTATTATACATATTATTATGATTCTTTTGAAAAGTGTCTCAAGTAGGTACATTCATCACCATCATCATCATCATCAGTCCACTGCTGGACATAGGCCTTTCCAGCTTTTCGCCACTTAGGGCAAAAATGTGGAGGATATTCCCACACACAAGTACATTATTTAGTGCTACTAAACCACTACGAAAATTACAAAACTTTTATTCAATAATTAGGCGATTTAAAGTGGCGAGGCTTGTGTCTGCGATACCAGTGGACTGCGATATGCTGATGATGATGATGATTTGGTGTAAAATAATGAATCTCAGACGTAGATTCAAAACGTAGAGCCCTCGTCGACAGCCCTGAGTCTAATTACCCTTTGGCTAAACTTGAGAGAGGTTATATTTACTACCAATTATCGTTGACATCCAGTTGTTATATTTACCTAATTGACGCTTCGTATACATCTCTATTAGGTATATCATTATTTTGTATAATTTGACGACTGTGGCTCATTGGTAGTGACGCATGGGACAGTGGTCGCCGGTTCGATACCCGCACAGTATAAATATTTGTGTGCATGAACATGTCTGTTTGTTTTGGTCTGTTAGTGTTCGATATGTAGGTACAATATGTACGTAAATAAATTACAAGAAAAAATAGTTGGTAGGTATCTAAGTAAATTATTTCATTTATCAGTTGTTTAGTAACCACAGTACAAGCTTCCGCTTAGTTTGGGGACAAGATGGCGCTTCGATTTGTGTGTGACATGTTGTACATAATATATAAAGCAATGTAAGTTAATAGATAATTTTTGTGGATTGGAAATAAACGGGCTTATGCCCAATATTCCGTCGAAGAATTCACAAATACATAGTAAGTAATTTTTAATCCGAGATGCAATCTTTTAAGAATTACAAAAACGCGCCAAACATCTGTCAACAACACCTTTCCGTCAGCAATTCGAAAAAGGAACCAAGAACGGTTCCACAGATTAAGCTCGAATTACTTAACCTTTTTGCCAAAATCGTCTTCCATTTTAGATTTGGCGCTAGTAGTAAAAGAAATGTGTCTAAATTGTATTGCAGAAGTTTAGTTCCAAATTTTACCACACGCACATTTGTAATAGTCTTACAAAGTAGGATTTTGACGGGTACCTTTTGTTATGAACTTCTATTGAATCTACGTTAGAATACTTTCGCAAAATTACCTGCGTTGTTGTAGGCTAGAATAAACTTTAAAAACGAGTAATACGGTTTAGAGTTGCATACCTATTCAAGTATTTAATAAAAATGTGCGAATCGAACTTTACAAAAGAAATCCGAAGCATCTTCGTTAATCCAGAAATAATAGATTTTTTGCTCGAAACTTCACAGCAAATTCTTTATTTTGACGAATTCGAGCTTCGCAGGAATAATGTACCTATGTGGAAAATTGAATTTGATCTTTTTCATAAAAACGTTTTTGTGAGCTCTACGTTAATAATTGGATGCTTACCACAAAAATATAGTCGACTAGTCATCACATCGCTTTGGATATTTCACTGGGTTATATTTATTGGCGTTTTAGTAAGGATCCCTAATCTTTTCTAGCAATTATAAATAACATAGCCTATGTTACTTCGTGTGAATGTAGATTACCAATGGTGAAACACCTTAAAATCGGCACAGTCGTGTTTGAGTGTATTTAATTAACAAACGCACAAGAAGAGAGGTAGGGCATAGCGAATCTTCGCTCGAATTGAGCCTCCACCCTATAGAATACCGCAGCCAAAAAACCTCCGGGTGTTGTTTCTGGCGGTGAGTAGGGTTTTCGGAGCTCGTGGGGGATTAGGGTTGGGCCGGCATGGCGGTGGTAACTGACCAGTTACTTGCCCGTTGTCACAGCGCTTCCCTTTCGCATTTATCCATTTCCATCAGGCGTAGGGAAGTCATTATGTCAAGCTACTATAAAAAACACAGGAATACAATGGTGTAGAAGTGTAGATATACGCTACGTCGGAAGAGATGAGGCTAAACTTCTACGGATACGCTAAGTCGACTCATATCTCATTATGGGACCATTTTAATTCTCAAATGGGCACTCAAACGTATTTACCTACCGAATTCACAGTTAATATTTCAACCGATTCCCCAAAGCTATCGGCGTTAGGTGTGACTCTCACCGCGTCGTTTGTTTTAAGATTCAGTTAGAGAGGTCGTGATGTCTGTCTGTTTGTCCACGAATATCGCACGTATGTGTCTGTTTGGCCTGAGGTACAGGCTGTTGGGACAGCCGTAGTAGGCTTCGCTTTTCAATGAGATCAGATAAATTAATTTATTTCAAAACTAGCTGTGCCAGCGGCGTCGCACGCGTGGATATCGGGTTTCAAAAAATAATGGACTTCCATAAAATGGTGCCTAAATCTTAAGTTAGACCTCTATCATCACACTTTGGTGAAAATGGCATACCATTCCATGCACTATAGTTCATTCGCGTTAAGAAAATAGTGACTCATCACCGACTGCCGGCCGCCTAGCCAATTAAAACGCTAGAATTATAATTTCTAGCGCTAGAATTATAATTTCTAGCGTTTTAATTGGCTAGGCGGCCGGCAGTCGGTGATGAGTCACTATTTTCTTAACGCGAATGAACTATAGTTTTTGCGTGATGCTCAATCAAACATGCAGATAAAAAATTCTCCCGTTTTCCCAACACTTTCCTTCACTGCAAGTGGCATGTTTTGGGTTATTTATTTATTTAATTTATTTATTGTCTAGTATCTGTCTTTATTATTAGATATTTTCAGACAGAAATCCCTATAGTAATTGTATACTTGGTACCAAAGATTTGAATTACCTAAGTACCTTGTAGCCACTCATTTATAAACCACAGATTACAAATCTGTGTTAAGATAAACACATCCTATATTCCTTGTCACACATGTCGGTGGTCCTTTTTTTATTGCAACCATAATCTAGAGTTACTTTTTAAAATTCCGCTTTACAACCGTGTCGATGGAAAAAATGCTAACACTCCTGTTAAGGGGTGGACTAGTGAACGCGACTGCGGACGGGCAATTTATCTAAGAGAAATATTCACTAACCTTTTCTCCGCTGCTCTGTAGATGTGCCCGGCCGGGATACTTGCTGGTCTATTCGCCTTCAGTCCAACACCTTCATACTAAACTTCCATAGGCTGGTGATTGTGACTCTTCTCTCTGAATGATTTTTCGATAACACCACTACACAATAGGGGACACGTAATGTCGCACCTTCAGCGCGCTCCAGAACACGTTATGTTGCATCAATCGCGCTGATCCCGAACATGAGACCGTCGTCTTACGAATCTCGAGGGCGACTGTTTCTCTTTGAATGATTTTTCGATAACACCACTACACAATAGGGGACACGTAATGTCGCACCTTCAGCGCGCTCCAGAACACGTTATGTTGCATCAATCGCGCTGATCCCGAATATGAGACCGTCGTCTTACGAATCTCGAGGGCGACTCTAAATGCACCGCTTCAACGATAGCGGACATTATACTGCCGGAGGCAGGTAGGAACAAATCTCTTTTTACAAATTACCCGCAAATACTCGAACAATTATTGTTACCAATTCTAAATTGTGTTGCACTCAAATTAAAATTGTACTAAATATGAAAAAACCTGTTTCAGTACGAAACATACCGCTCACCTTAAAAGTACCGAGTATCTTTTAACAAAAGAAACACTAAAACTAACTTAAGAAATCTAGATATCTGTAGAGTGAAGCTTATTTAACCTAACAATTATACTCTAGCTAAATATCTACTCAATAGGTAGAGGACAAATCTTGACTACGGAACGTTTGAAAAATGATTGTGCTATTTGTAAAGTGACAACCCTACAGAACCCATCGGGGCCGAGATGCAGCGAGTGCACACGAGCCAACTTCCACTGCAAAGGAGGCGTGTTGTCATCTCTCAACACTACCACCATCCCCTCACGGATCGTGGAACCACGACCGCTATACCACTTAGTGGCCTGTTGAACCTCATGTAAATACTCCAGACTCCAGCGTCTCCAAAATGTTGAACGGACTGTTGGACTAGTCGCCACCTCGTGAGACGACTAGGATTTTCATCCTCTAAAGATGTTTAGGTAATGCCGTCATAGGCTCACCGATTAAAAAATAAGACGGAGTCAATGGAAGAGGGTCGTTTGAATCGGAAAATAACACACACAGGGGACGTGAATTGAGAATCGCCTCGATCTGACATAGCAGGGTGTGCATCTCGTCATAGGTTAACGTTCGCGTACCTACTACCCGATGGAAATGGTATTTAAAATTCTTAACACCCGCCTCGAATAGTCCACCGAAATGGCTTGCCCATGGTGGCTGAAAATGCCAAGTTATTCCTTGGCCAAGCACTTTGGAATTGAGTGTAGCTTGTACTACATCATTCCGCAAAAAAAAACTATATAACTCATTGAGATACCTATCACATCCCATAAAACGGACCCGCGAAATCAACAGAAGGTCGACGATGTCCTCAGTGAACACGGAATGTTGCACTAATTGAACAAGTCGATTGAACACTAAATTATACTAATGGACTGTGATATGCCGTAAAGCAATATCTATTTTCTTACATTAATTATCGATACGAAATATTAAGGCTGTAACGCGCACAAGTTTACCGAGTGAAGCAAACCGTGAAATTATTTCTACGTCCTCGACAGGAGCGCTAGAAACACTCGAACACAAAACACTAATTACGTTTTTCCTCATCGGTAGGAATAATTGGCCCCACACTAGGCCACACACTTGGATCGTCGCTCAACTAGCGAGGATCTCGAAACTATAACACATTATTTAGGAATGTAGCGGGCAACATGCCGCGCAAATCTCCGTCCGCGGGATTGTCCGCGGAGGACCTTTATTATAATAGATGAGTCCTTGTTCACCTCAGCGAACGGTATATTCTCGCACCGCTCACCATGGGAAACTGTCGGCCTAGAAGCGCGAAGTACCGCGGGCGCAAAATTTTTATTTTTTCTCTTATTATACTTTTTGACCACGTTGTGGTGCGAAATAGGATAGGTACTAACTGCAGCTTCAGACCTATTGATGGGCTGCATGTGCTGGAGGCCCAAGTTCTCCTGGAGGCGCGCGTGATATTCTCGTTTGAGCTGTGGGTCACGCTCACGTCTGTACTCTAATCTACGAGACCTAGCTATAGCTATATTCCGCGACTCGCCGATAGGCGATGCGTCGGGTTTGAAAGAAAGGGCGACCACGTATCGCTTTGATTCATTACGCTTATGCGTATTCTCGAAATTAGACTCATACAAAAGTTCATCAGGAGTGAGAGACTTTTGTTCTGACACTTTCTCAATTTCAGAAAAACGTTGGAGGTCAAAGTCGTCGTTAACAGAGCTATGACACACCTGCACTGGATATGAAACCGAACGGTTTGCTTCAAACTCGAGTTTACCCAACAATAAATAACCAAAGATACTATTCATAGCTATTGGGGAACCTGGTATACCGGTAATCGTATTATTTAATAAAATGTTAGGGAGAATGTCGGCGCCTAAAATCATTTCCACTGGTTGTGGGATATGAAAATTAGGATCTGCTAAATTTAAATTTTTAATATGTGACCATCCTGTATATGGCAACTGACTAGTAGGCATTTTTGTCGTAATGAGTTTAGGCAAAATTAATGCGTCGACTTGAACCGACGGACTCGATTTATTGCGCGGCGAAACAAAACACGAAACCATTCCCTTAGCACGAACGGGTTTGTTATCATTGATTCCGTAAATAGGAGGACCCTTCGTACCTCTTCTATTTAAACCTAACCTTAGTGCGCACGCTTCGGAAATGAAAGTAGCTTGGCTTCCCGTATCTATAAGGCAACGCACAGATGATAACTTCTTATTGTTATCATATACATCGATTAGCGCCGTAGACAATAATACCGTAGTCGCTCGAATATTAGAATCATTGGATGCCACACACGACGTCACCACGGCCGCCGTTGACTCACACCCTAACTCCGCCGTAGGCGGGAGCGAGACAGATTGATTGTTGTTTGAACCACCTGATTTGTTCACATCCACAAATCTTTTATCGAAATGAATCAATGTATGATGTCGCAAATTACAAGTACGACACGAGAAACTCGATTGACATTCCCTCACACTATGTCCCAAATGTAAACAATTGTAACAAATATTTTTCTTTTGTATAAAAGAGAATCTATCATTCACCGAAAGATTTAAAAACACGGAACATTTCGTCAACGTATGTTGAGAATTACACAATAAACACCTAAATTGCACCTTATCGCTCTGCGCGTTAGGGCCATAATTGCGTGGCACCGTAGAGGACGTGACGTCAAGATTCGCTACGAACGCCCGATGGCCGCCCGACATCCCACGCGTGGCAGCGGAAGTCATGGAGCTCCTACCCCCATATTTCTCGATATTTTTGTCGGAACATCCAAACGAATTGCTAGAAATTTCGACGGCGGAAAGTTCCCGTTCTAGAAACGTAACCAACGAGTCGACCTCTGGAATGTCAGATGACGATTTCAAGGACAATTCAAAACGTTTGCGTATCGATGCAGGAATTTTGCGTAATAACAAATGCAACAAAATGAAACTCCACTCACTAGTGGGAAATTTCATAACTTCAAGGGGTTTTATATTCTCATGAAATTTATTTAGTAAATTGCGTAAATCACTTGGGGAATTCTCACTACAAAATTCAATATTTAGAATATTGTCGAGATGATTGGAAGCAATTAGCCTTTTGTTTTCATATCGCGAAATTAAAAATTGTAAGGCTACAAAATAATTCGCATCGGTGATTGGAATAGATTTAATTAGGGTGTAAGGCTCATTCTTTAAACTAAGAAGCAAATATCTAAATTTCTCTGCATCGGTATAAGCTGCATTACAATGAACGAGGGAAGAAAATAAATCGAAAAATGAATTCCACTCTGTACTTTCGCCAGCGAAACTGGGCAAAGGCAAAGTAGGTAATTTCGCATTATTGGAAAAATCTAAACTTGCAGGTAGGTGGCTTGCGCGCCTGGCCTGCCGCATCTCACTGTGTTTGATTTGGTCCAGCTGCGCAACGACAGCGTAGTACGAATCGTCAAAGTCGTTCCGAATCTTAATTTGTTCCTCTTTGTTAAAAGATTTTAATTTGATGAGACATTTTTCAATTTTTGTCTGCAACTTGCAAAATTTGCGCTGGTGTGCAGTTAAGTCCTTAGTTCGCGATATAAATTTCTGTTTATCTGTAGTTGCGAACTGTAAGGTACGTTTTAAATCATCTAAAATAAGATCACGCTCGAAAATGTCTTGTAAATATGAAATATCGGATTCCATCTTGGAATCAGATTCCACTTTTTCGTGCGCCATTTTGTGTTACAAAGATGGTCGACACGTGGAATGTAAAAATGTGGTACGTATGTACGCTAAAAACACAACACAATCTAGAATAGGCGATAACAAATGGATCCCACAAAGATCACAAATGATCACTGACAAAGAATGGTATGTCCAGCTCGAATGGACTAAAAGATTAAGGGCTCGATTGGATCAAAAACCAAAAAAAGGTATAAATCCGGCTCGAATGACCAAAAAAGGATATGTTAAGGGGTGGACTAGTGAACGCGACTGCGGACGGGCAATTTATCTAAGAGAAATATTCACTAACCTTTTCTCCGCTGCTCTGTAGATGTGCCCGGCCGGGATACTTGCTGGTCTATTCGCCTTCAGTCCAACACCTTCATACTAAACTTCCATAGGCTGGTGATTGTGACTCTTCTCTCTGAATGATTTTTCGATAACACCACTACACAATAGGGGACACGTAATGTCGCACCTTCAGCGCGCTCCAGAACACGTTATGTTGCATCAATCGCGCTGATCCCGAACATGAGACCGTCGTCTTACGAATCTCGAGGGCGACTGTTTCTCTTTGAATGATTTTTCGATAACACCACTACACAATAGGGGACACGTAATGTCGCACCTTCAGCGCGCTCCAGAACACGTTATGTTGCATCAATCGCGCTGATCCCGAATATGAGACCGTCGTCTTACGAATCTCGAGGGCGACTCTAAATGCACCGCTTCAACGATAGCGGACATTATACTGCCGGAGGCAGGTAGGAACAAATCTCTTTTTACAAATTACCCGCAAATACTCGAACAATTATTGTTACCAATTCTAAATTGTGTTGCACTCAAATTAAAATTGTACTAAATATGAAAAAACCTGTTTCAGTACGAAACAACTCCCCATTAGTCTATGGTAAATAGGAGTAATTAAAAAAAGTGTCGTCAAACATTCATTGTTTATATTCAGCTCAGTTTGTTTATGGCACCTGCGTCGGTTTGGGCTCTATTGACAATGGGATAGAGGTCAAATTGCTTTGTAATGGTTATGCATAATAAAATTCCTAAGTCGGTTGTTGGTTTATTTATACCTTCCTTTGATCCTTTTTCTTTATTCCGTCACTAATTTTTGAGGGTAGATTAAAAAATGGTGTCTGAAAAACTTTCAACATTATGAAACAGTATTTTTTTTCTTGTAAATGACAACCAAACCTTTCTGCGAAGTCTACGATAATATTCACCAATGCTGACGTCCTTAGTAGAAGTATGGTCCTGTTCCAAATCCGGACATCACACGGACAAATATGCAGTCTTGTCGCGGACAGCGATCTCTTCCAGACAAACTTCAGGTAGAGGACTTAATAATATGTTATAGAGAAGGGTAAAGCAGTGCAGAAATCAGAATTGATAGAAGATTAAGATTAGTACAGAATAGATGAATGATAAATAAAATAACATTTCAAAGAAAATTTGGGATGCTGTGAATTTCATTGTATGTTTATTTATCTAAGGTCACATAAAGTATGAACAGACCACATTATAGACAAAGCCGGGTCGTAAGGCTATGCATTGATCAAAATGGCTGCCAAAGAACGCGACATATGGGGAGCTTCAGCCAAAGTATAGCCAAGTGCAGAGGGACATAAAAAACATTTTTGTTTGTAACAAAATATCATGCCTATAGATTTACTAGCCTCCTGATGTTTGAACAAAGTGGTGACTGGAGAGGCATATGTCTAGCTGTGGACTGCGACAGGCTGATGATGATACCTACTAGGTCTAGGTTGTCTGGAGCAGATCGCTTATAGTGATAAGACAGTCTAATTTGTACACCGATTGTATGCTTTCCCTATATTATGTAGTTCTAAGTAATTTTTTGCTGTGCAAGAAGAAGTATGCATCTTCTAGAGCATCAAGCCACAATACTTGTATCGTTTAACAATTAAATATTTCTTTACTCATTCAACGAAAACATAATATTATAAAATTTACTTGTTTTAGTTGCCATTTTGCACTTACAACGCAGCAAAGTATGAATACAAGAGACTATCAATGCATCTTCAACGGATGTTCACATCTGTACCTCGCAACCTGTGCCGCCAAAAGCACACTGTTGCAGACAATTAACACGACTACACACGCATGTGTTCTTAATCATACAATTCGACATATGTTAAATGCGGCTAAATACATCTCCGAGGCATTTTGTGGCTGCGTCCTTTCTGTCAATTTTAGTTTTTTGCTCTTTGGATTTTTTTAATTGGACCACTTATTAGTGTTGGGCGCGGCGAGGCAGTACATTGTTGTGGCTGTATTGTTTTAATTCCTATGCTACTGTCCATACTTGGCTGTATAATGTTTTGATTCTTTTGCTTCTGTCAATACTTGACTGTATATTGTTTTGATACCTTCGGTACTGTCAATATTTGGCGAACGATCTTGAGATTCTCGCATTTTCAATCAATCGGGCCATTGCCGAACAAAGACAATCCCTAGAGAAAGCCATCCATCCCAATTCTGGATAATATGTATCTATAAGTCATCGTCCCACCGTGTTAAAGATTCTACACTTCGTCTATCGTCATCGTTATCGACGGAGAGGTGCAAAACTTTTACTTAGACCCAAGACCTCTTATGCTTGCCACCCCTTGATCTATTAAGCAGTAAACAAGCATGTAGGTGCGCCAGACCTCGCACATCAACCACCTCTCAAACTAAATGTGTCCCTTATACTAACTGTATCAAACGTTGCCATTACAGGAGATATCTCCCAGAACACTAAGATCACTAAATTTACCTGATTGGTATTCCGGAAACTTACTTATACACTCCATAGATTGTTTTCTTTTTAGTACGTATAGGTAAGTATACGATTTGTAACCGTAACTTATGTTAAATTTTAATCCGCGCAGATGTCGCCTCCTATAGTAGGCGATAGATATCGCATAAAGAAATCTGACCTATAATATTATATAAAAGTTGTCAAAAATCTGTCAGATTAGTTCCGAATAGCTCTATCGAAAGCTTGCCGCAAAGAAACGATCTTATCTTTTCCCATCCCTACTACAATAGCAGTTTTGACATTCCATCCAAGATCACACAATGAAAAACCCGCCTTAACACTTCGTCCTAAAGTCTGTTTCACCTTGACAGTTGACGCGAACGCGCCGAAACCGTATTATGACTGGTCGGCCATTTTTTCCAAATGTCATTTTGGAAAAATTTCTCCTGATTTTCCAGTACAATTATCTATTCTTGGTATCGGATGACATATCTTTTTTAAGACAGAAATTATTTTTGACCACCAATTTATTAAAGTACAAATGACGCGCTCATTTTGGTTTGTAATTGGTCGCGATTTTAAGAATAATTTAAATTGACTTAAAGTTCGCAAACGAGATGCAACCGCGAGCTATCTACTTCAGACCCCATATTCTTAAGCCATATTATGTTAAAACAATACGGAAACAGTTGAAACCGATGCTTTGTCCCTATCTCACCTAAACAACCAAGTTTGTCAGTGAAATTGAAAATGATAATTACCTTTATTCATTTAGACTTGAACCTTATGACACACACTTATGAATCGTCAGGATCAAATAAAAATGACTCTACCTCATAACGAGAAGAACTGGCAAGAAATTCGACAGTTATACTTTTTCATCGTCATTATTTAATTTCACAATATTTCTATTTAATAATCTTAATAAATTTAAAACTATACTTAAAATATTCCGGGTCAAAGTGTGCAGTGTGCAGTGGCGTAACTATGCCATTCGAAGGCCCGTGACAAATTCATCGGATTTTTATTATTATATGTGTAACAAAAATGTTAGGAGTTGGGCTATCCCTGTAGAGATATCACTATATAGTGCCATGTCTTCAATTAATTGTAGTAAGCACAATAAGGTTTTCGTTGATAACAATAAAAATTGCTTTTATTAGATACATTATTGGTAGGTAAGTACATAGGATTTCTTTATTCGTCTACTAAGCACACTTGAAGACAGTGTCCTCTCCACTCGAGTTATGAAATGCAATTAAGTCCTCAGATGGGTTTTATCCACCCAGACGCTTTCCAGTCGAGATGCCTACCACCTAGCAGTGAAACAGGACTGTCATGCCAGGCCTGTCGAGGCCCGCAGCCTGCCGCGGTAGCGTCGACACAATGTTACAATTACGGGAAGACTTGTCCTTTGTAAACACACACCCGGCCTTGTGCTAGGCCGCGAGTCGGACGTGTACGAAAGTTTAAGGTTAGACAGTAAGAAAACTTAAAAGTGTACAACTGATACGTCAAAATAACAAATTAAAATTTTAATCAATTTGTAATGTATTCCTTATACTCCTTGTTTAATATTATAACTATTTTAATAACGTAATTCATAAGATGTGAGTGTGCAAACAGTTTTAGTTCCCGCTATCATCAATAGATGTCGCTGTGCACAGTTACATCGCGGTATCGTTACGATTTCGGAAACAAGTATAAGGCTCGTACATTTTTTAATAAACGCACTCTCATATAGCAGGAATCTTTTGTTTTATTTACGAATCCTCGCTATATTTTTGGGACACTGTACAATAGTGGTCCTACGGTACGCCGGATTTTGGATACCTGGGAGTTTGTTCAGCTGACCATTCTAAAGTACGCCGATTGGGCAACGGGTTGTTGCTGATGGTGTACCTACGGTTTCGTCATCGTTCGCGTTTCGTCATAACTACACCAGAGGGCGCTAAAAGCAGTTGGAGTTCGAGTCACCATAACCACACCAGAGGGCGCTAAAAGCAGTTGGAGCTTTGAGTCATCAGGATCACACCAGAGGGCGCTAAAAGCAGCTGAAGTTCGAGTCGTCCTAACATCACCAGGTGGCGCTAAAAGCATTGCGGAAACGGTAGTGATCGGTAATAGTGAGTAAATTTGACATTTTAAAGTGAAGTTTGAACTTAGAAAATTTAACATTAGATAATCAGAGACTTAGTAAAATTTGTAGTTAATTAATATCGACTTAGAATAATTTGCGGAAAAGTGAACTGACGGGGAATCCATGCCCGATTTTTACTAAGTGTCAATTTCTTTAAACACTTAGAATAATTTGAACGTGTTTTTGCTGGACTTAGAAAATTCACCGTGATTTTGGACTTTAGTGTTGTGTAGTGTATTGAGTAGAATTTGTATAGACATTTAAATGATTGTTTTTTTATTTTTGTCAGTTGTGTTGTTGCGACTATTTTAACTAATACAATTGTTTACCTCTGTTCTCATGCCGAAAGATTCAAATAAATCTTTCCAGTCTTTTGATAATCCTAGCGAAGTAAGTATGGAGGCTTTATCTAATTTGCAAGATGACGTCAAAAACGTTATCAGTAAAGGTAGAACAAATTTCAAAAAGTCCCCAAAGGATAGGATTACGCAATCTTATATTGAAACTCGGCTGGAAACATTGCAGGATCAGTGGAAATCTTTTGTAGATACTCATCGTACTATCATTACGGATGTGGAAACTGATGAGTATCGCAGTTCTAAATATTATTGTAATGACGTTTATGAGGCTACGCAGGAACTGTATTGCGAGTATAAAACCGAACTCAAAGAAAGCTTATGTAAAATTGTAACGGCAGCTAGCAGTAATGTTAAGTCGTCAACCTCGCATGCTAGTAACACTTCTTTTGCCACTGTGCCGCAGGTAAAATTACCCAAAATTACTATTCCCATGTTCAGCGGAAAGTACACCGAATGGACTACTTTCCAAGATCTATTCGAGTCATTGGTTCATAGGAATGATAGTCTCGAAAATGTTCAAAAGATGCACTACCTTAAAGCGCATTTGGCAGGTGAGGCTGAGCAGCTGTTGCGGCATATACCCGTTACTGAAGCAAATTATGATGAGGCTTGGTTATTACTAAAAAAGAGATTCAGTAATAAAAAATATTTGGCAAACTGTTTACTCAAGCGCTTAATTAGTCAGTCCGGTATCTCAGTTGAGTCATCTAAAGCTATTAAGGATTTGTTAGATACAACAAGCGATTGTCTAAATGGGTTAAAAAATTTAGGTTTGAATACGGAATCTTGGGACGTAATTGTAATTTATATTATCAGCTCTAAATTAGACACCGAGTCTCGTAAGTTGTGGGAATCCGAAATAAGTTCATCTGATGATCATCCTACGATGACACAATTTAAAAACTTTTTGGAACATAGGTTCCGCTCCTTGGAATTCCTTCCCATGACTAAAACAGGTAGAACTAACGTCACCCGCAACAACAGCATCACCGTTCATCATGCCGCAACAAATTCAAATGTATCGTGCCCGTTTTGCTCTGAGGGTCATAGATTGTTTAATTGCAAAAACTTTGCTAACGAAACTTGTGAAGCACGTCGTAGTTTTGTCCAATCCAATGGTTTGTGCTATAATTGTATGTGTCCAGGTCACTCCGTGTTTACATGCCGTCAGACTTCCAGGTGCCGAGTGTGTAAAAAGAAACATCATTCTCTTTTACATGTCAGTGTTCCCAAATCAGCTGTTAATAGTGTTGTAAGTCCCACAGTTGATGAGAGTGTCATCGCCACAGTCGCGACTGTATCTTGTAGCGACGATGTAAAAAAGGTCGTAGCGTTTTCTAATGTGTCCAGAGAAGTGCTTTTACCTACAGCACTAGTCAAGGTCGCGTCTCACTCTGGACAGAAATTAACGTTTAGATCTTTGCTAGACCAAGGTTCCCAAGGCTCATTTATCACGGAGTCAGCTGTTCTATCCCTTGGTCTACAGCGAAAGCCAACTAAGGTTTTAATATCTGGTGTTGGTGATCAGGTTGATTCCATTGTATCTAATTCAATGGTGACATTTAGCATTCAATCAATCCGCGATCCCAATGTCAATATTGTTGTTAATGCTCATGTATTAAATAAATTGACATCAGTTGTTCCATCAAGGAAGATAAATGTTGAGATGTGTCAAAATTTAATACATTTAGAGTTAGCTGATCCCAAATTCAGTATTCCCAACAAAATTGATTTGCTACTTGGAGCTGAAGTATTCAGCCAGATTTTAGTTGAAGGTTTGTTCAAGGGCCCTCCTGGTACACCAATAGCACAGAACACTGTCCTCGGGTGGGTCCTATCTGGCCAGGTTCAATTAGAACCTGTAGGCAGCTCTGAGTTGTGTCACAGTAGCAGTATCATCAGTATGCACGCTTCTATAGATGAAGACAGCTTACTAAAGAAATTTTGGGAGTTGGAATCTGAACCAGCTACTCTTTGTAAAAAGATTCTTACTCAGGAAGAACGAGACTGTCAGGATTTCTATGCAGCCACCACCACGGCCAGAGACAGCGAAGGTCGCTATATAGTTAGACTCCCTTTTCGGTCCCCTGATCCGCAGTGTAGGAAAGGCAAGTCTCTTGATATTGCTGCCAAAAGACTAGAGTATTTAGAGAGAAGATTGTTAAAATCTCCAGACTTAAAAGTTCAGTACTCACAGGTTATGGCAGAGTATCTTGCTTTGGAGCACATGGGACAGGTTAAAGGTGAAGCAAAGCGAAATCCTGATGCAGTTTATCTTCCCCACCATGCCGTAGTACGAGAAGACAAGACCCCATTGAAGGTACGAGTAGTGTTCAACGAACGTAAACAATGGTCTTACGTTCGCTCTCATGACAATCCCGCTGATTGCGCATCCCGTGGAGTGCAGCCATATAAGGATGGAGAATTATCGTTGTGGAGAAATGGTCCGTCTTGGTTGGCAGAAGATAAAATAAATTACAGTCCACTTAGCTGCAACCAAGACACCAATCTAGAGGAAAGAACAGTCAAGGAAGTGACGTGCACTACCACTCTAGTTGAACCGGAATTTATTTCTAGGTTTTCTTCATTCCGACGGTTGACTAGAGTAATAACGTACTGTCGTAGGTTTATAGTTGCCGCATCAGCCAAAGCCAAACATCAGCCGCTTGTAGAGTTCCCTAAATGGCTCACCAGCAAGGAACTTGATCAAACGACTGAGTTATTAGTCAAGCGATGCCAGTCGGAACATTTTGAGGATGAAGTTCAACAATGCCTCAAAAACGTTCCTATTAATAGAAAGAGCAAAATTCGTAGCCTCAATCCATTTTTGGACGACACCGGTATCCTCAGGGTAGGTAGGCTACAAAGGGCTGAACTTCCATCGAGCATGAAAAACCCCATAGTGTTGCCATATAAGTCACATTTGACAGAACTTCTTGTGGCCGATGCTCACGAACGTACTATGCATGGAGGGCCTCAGTTAATGCTAGGCTATCTTCGGTCTAAATACTGGATAGTTAATGCACGAAGAGCCATTAAAGCCTGCCTGCACAAGTGTGTAACTTGCACTCGTTACGCTTCGAAACCAGTCAATCCACTGATGGGGCAGCTTCCATCGGCAAGAGTCAACCCAGGTCGACCCTTTGAACAAAGTGGCGTCGATTTTGCTGGTCCTATTGCCATCAGAATGAGCAAAGGGCGTGGGCATCGCTCTACTAAGGGCTATATTTGCTTATTTGTTTGTATGGCAACCAGGGCTATACACTTGGAGGCGGTAAGCGACTTAACGTCGGAAGGCTTCATCGCCGCTTTCAAGCGATTTGTAGGTAGGCGAGGACAATGCACTGACTTGTGGAGCGACAATGGGACGAATTTTGTTGGAGCTTCGCGTGAATTGTCGTCTCTGCTAGTCAAAGAGAGGTCTTTAGTTAGTAAAGACATTGCGGACTGGCTTTCGACCAATGGCACAGAGTGGCACTTCATTCCACCCCGTGCTCCGAACTTTGGCGGACTATGGGAAGCTGGCGTGAGATCCACAAAACATCATTTGAGGCGAGTAATCGGATCTTCAACGCTCACCTTTGAGGAAATCACAACGGTTTTGGCTCAAATTGAGGCGTGTCTCAATTCGAGACCAATGTCATACGTTAGTGACAACTCTGAAGATCCTTACCCTCTTACGCCTGGCCATTTCTTGGTGGGTGGCCCACTTGTACTCCCCCCAGACGCAAATTATGAGGCCTCTAACATAGGTAGTCTTCGTCGTTGGAATTACTCACAAAAGATGGTTCAGGACTTTTGGCGAAGGTGGTCTCGTGAGTATTTGGTTCAATTCTTTCAAAGACACAAGTGGTCTTCTCAAGTACCTGAACCAAATATCGGCGACATAGTCTTGGTAAAAGAGGATGATCTTCCCCCGGCACGTTGGCTTTACGGCGTTATCACGGACAAGCACCCAGGTATGGACAACATTACGCGTGTCGTTAGTCTCAGATGCAAAGGCACTAATATTAAAAGGCCTGTATCAAAATTATGTGTTTTACCTGTGGCCAGTTGATCGCAATTTTTATTTAAGCAATTTTTGTATTTTTGATGTGTAAAATGTTAAGTTTAAGTTTCGTTGTCGTAATCCAAATATCTTATGAATCGGTTTAGTTTGTGAACTTCTCTGAACATTGTCGTTCCTGGTTATGAAATATACACATCGTGTGTTCATATAGTTTAATTTTAAGGCTCATTTGAAGTTTCATACATTATAGTTTTAATTTTTAATTGTTAATACACTTATGTAGTTAATGTCATTGTCATAATAATCTTTAATGAGCACTTTTGTTTAATTCATGTACCTACCTACTGTATAATGGACATGCTGTCCATGGTGGGCGGTATGTTTAATATTATAACTATTTTAATAACGTAATTCATAAGATGTGAGTGTGCAAACAGTTTTAGTTCCCGCTATCATCAATAGATGTCGCTGTGCACAGTTACATCGCGGTATCGTTACGATTTCGGAAACAAGTATAAGGCTCGTACATTTTTTAATAAACGCACTCTCATATAGCAGGAAACATTTGTTTTATTTATGAATCCTCGCTATATTTTTGGGACACTGTACACTCCTTATAAATCAAACCGGCATATAATTCTCCATTCTAAGGTTACGCCCGCTCGCCCCTCACCCTCCTAGCCAGCTGTATATCCTTAGGCATACATAATGGTCACTCTCTTCGCATGAATGGCGCACAGATTGGTGTCTTCGAACAAACCAACCAGATACGCTTCGCTGGCTTCTTGCAGCGCCATCACAGCGGAGCTCTGGAAACGCAGATCCGTCTTGAAATCCTGCGCTATTTCCCTGACCAATCTTTGGAATGGTAGTTTTCTGATTAGCAGTTCTGTGCTCTTCTGATACCTTCTGATTTCTCGTAAGGCGACGGTTCCCGGGCGGTATCTGTGCGATTTTTTCACGCCCCCAGTGGCTGGGGCGCTCTTTCTAGCAGCTTTGGTTGCTAGCTGCTTTCTGGGAGCTTTTCCTCCTGTCGATTTGCGGGCGGTTCGTGCCATTATCGGATGTTAATATGAATGTGATGGTATGAGATGATGTGATGTATTTTCCCTGGGGTGAAGGGTTGTGTCCTGGAGAATTAGCAAGAGAAACGCGTGCGCAGATGATAGCAGTTTATTATGGACTGAGGTGCCAATTACAATGTTGTTCTACATTAACTTCTGCTTATATTAATAAGTGATAGGTATCTACCTACATTACACAATTATAATATAGTGTTTAAAAAAGCATGCATAAGGCACCTTCACGCCATCTTCGGGGGCACTCAGCGCAGAGTGTCCTCACACCTCCTAGAATGATAGGGGGCATATCCACTAAAACCGTCTGTATCGCCAGTGGCCAGCAACTTGCAGGGTGGCGCCGAAGCATTAGTACGGCTGAATCCCTACCTGGTCTAGCCAGCCGCAGATGACAAGCGGCCGACACTCCTGGTTCGGGAAGGGCAAATACCCCTACCCTCGGCTTCAAGGAAGCGATGGACGCCCCCCATTATAGTTCGCGCCACGACCTCACCATTCCGGGGCACCAAGGATGATCAGGCAATGGCAACTGAGCCAAGCTTACATTACAAAGAGGTCAGCATAAACTAGACGTCCGTTTCGCTCTTGTATACGAGTTTGATTCGCTCCTGCCCAACAATACACACAAATGAGCGGCCATTTTGGAAAACAAATAAAAAACGGCGTCAAGTGTGAGCGTGCCACAATAATTATGAAGACACAATGATCAATTTATTTTACAGGGAAATAGGAATAGAGATTTTTTTCCTTGCTATTTATTTAAGCAATCTGGCAAAAGCAAAACAAAGACCAGAAAACTTGCGATTTTGATTATTGAAACAGCGAAACGCTTTTAACTAAAGTCTTTATCTACATTTTCTTATATTTAGAGTTTAAATGGGGCGATATCACAAAGAATGTCGGATCTGTTTGTCTATGAAAGCTTAGTACGTCATTTATTATTTTTCAACTTGGTATTAGGATAGTTTAAAAATATCCTGTAGAATTCTTCATCTCATTGGGCAAACTCCAAATACACAGGGAATATTTCAGTCAGTAGTGTCCGTCATTTTTATATTCCAAAGGTTTCAAGATTTCAAAGTTTCCGAATCCGACTCGAAATTGGTATTGTAAGTACGAGTAAGATCATTAATTAACTTTCCGAAGCACGACAATGAATATCAATATGCAAATCTTCTTCTCGAGACTCGAGAAGAAGAATATGCAAATAAAATTATAACAAAATTTTTCTTAAGTGCGATCAGTCCAGTATGTCGGTGGCAACAGACAAGTGATAGATTTTGTTACTTGTCCGTTGTCGCAGCGACTTGGGTATCTCTTTCGATTGTCCCCAGGCCACGGGGTGCCACTATGCTATGCTACTTTAAAAAACACAAAATACACAATTTTATAAGGTTTTGTTATACAACCCACGGTACCCAAAAAGGACTCGTCATCAGCACTCCCTTTGAAAGTGTTATTTTAATTATCTATGTAAACAGTCTGCGGGATTGACAGTAGGAAAACATGGCTGCCTTCTTAATAAAGGATTCTTTGGCGATTATATACGAGTACATAGAAAGATACTATATAGATGTTTTTTATTTCTTTAGATGGTAGAGAAACAGGAAACGTCCGGATACCTAAATATCGGTTTAATAATAGTTTCTTTGGGAGTTTGAAGAAATATGCAAGCATTTCTGCGATTTGAGGACGGGCAGTGCATCGGGGTAGGGAGGTCTGATTTTGCAAGTTATTTGACAGCTGCTCGAAAGAACTTTTAAAATATTATTTAGGCCATGTTATGAGAAATCACTAGGTATATTTAAATTGCATAATGAGACCCCAATTTAGGCCTTCAAAGTTAATTGGTTAGCATCTTAGTCATTTTTGATGAAGATTTGTGGCTCGTTATGCTTATAACATTATAGTTATTTTTTTGTCGTTTCTTAAAAATTGACATCTATGCTCGACGTAGTCAAAACATGCTATTCACACATGTTGGTGGGGATACAGCCTAACTTGTGTCGTATTACTAGTATTACTATAATTGTAACTACCTACTGTATATCCTTTGTGTGTGTCAAATAAATAAATAAATAACAAAATTGCAATAATAATAATAAATGCGACACTTCACACCACCGGACAATTTACACCAACCAACTGTCAGTGGTAAAGTTGATATTATGTTTTATTCGATTTTGATTCTCACATTATGAATTAAGACTTTTTAGTAGGTAATTAAATTGATGGTAAGTAGGAACTTAATTTTCATTTCAATCATAATTCAATTTTTTTATCAAATTCTCCGGCTCGACTTGCCAGTTCTGGCTAAAAATCAATCTTCCTGCTCCTTTTTATAAATTTCTTTTTGTGTATTCGTGCATCGTGACACTGTCTACGGGTAAAGGGTTATACTTATAATAGGTCCCTAAGTAACACCTCTTTTTCACAGTAAGGAGAAAAAGAAAGACCGCACCATTTATATTTATTACGCCAAACATTAATATTTGTCAAGTAAAAAAGAACTCCACGCACAAAATCGGTGAATCCGTACAAAACTGAAGCCATTGTAACGCTTAACGCCTTTGAACTATGTCTACCAGTCACCATTAGCAACACAAAACCTTTCTCAATGAGCAAAATCACTCATGGGATTTGTGAAACCTTTCGGAATTTCGGCATTATCTAATACAAAAAATATGTTTGTCAATGCGTCTGTCGGCCGCATCCGGGTTGCTGCGCTATGCAATAAATCTTCGTATTAGTCACGTGGTGGGGTGGTCGTCCAGATAAAGCGATAAAGCAGTTTTGGAAACCAGAAGTGATGTTAGGTTTCAAGTAAAAAATGCTAGTTGACCTGGCCAAACATTTAATAGAAAAAACGGATATGACGAGGGCCGGGGCTTTCCTCGGCCAGCGTATCAGTCTGGCCATACAAAGACATGCCACGCTGGGCCACACAGCGCCACCTAGCCCCAAACTAAGCCGAAGCTTGTACTATGGGTACTAGACAACTGATAAACTTACTTATATACATTTTTTTTTTGTAAATAAATACATATTATACATAGAAAACACCCAGACCAATACAAACAGAAAAGAGGAAACACACCAGCCTTTTTGGCACAATGCCCTTGAGCAGTCAGATAGATAGGAGAGATATTCTTTATTTCACATCATACATACATACAGACATAAAACTAGGTTTATAACAGACATTTTTTGAACAATTTAGACGTTTTTATCGCTTTCTCATCCAGACAATCTTACGGTACATTTTTTATTAATAAGTCTTTTTAATATAATAAATTTCTTCATTTTCTTTATGTTTTGTACAGTAAATAAAACTTTCCCTCTCTAAATAGAGAAAAAATTCTAGTTTTAAAAGACGCCCCTGTAGAACCACTCGCAAAGAATCCCTGTGGAACGACTCGCAAAGAATCGCTTTCTCAAGACATCTCGCTCTATGCACAAGCTTTACAATAGTGTCAAATTATCAGAATGAAATACTCTGTATTGTGTTCAGGAAACGGTCTGCCGCCTGCTTCTCAGAACAGATTGTCACAATGCGTTATCAGGTTTGAGAGAGTGAGTCAATAGGCAAGTTATTTGCAACTTTTAACATTGTCTTTCTCATGTGCGGCTCATGTTATGTGCTTAATTTTATTAAACGGATGTTTCCGACGGTTTTTTGTTGTATCACTTTTCAGTGGAACAACCAGTCTTAGGTAGATACGTAGGGTTTCGTGCTGATATAATGAATGAATGAATGAATTTATTTTACCTTAAAAATATACAGGATACCTACAAAATATAGGCTACACAAAAAACAAAATAGTTTTCTTAATTAGCAGAACGTTGTTAGGTATAGCCAAAACTACATAACAATTACTCACAATATAACTTAGCTGAGGCTATAAATAGTTATGTTATGTGACAATTATGGAGAAAATCCGTGAAACTGCAGATTTTATTTGAAATGTGTTTGGGTACCCAAGTAAAGCCGAGGTCGTACATATTTTGCTCCTTTATCCGCATTAGTTCCAGTTGTTTGTGGGTGTTTGATTCCTGACAAACTAAAGTAGGTATGCTAATGAAGTATCGAGCGATCACGAAACTAATAGCTGACACATCATCATCATCATCATCAGCCTATTGCAGTCCACTGCTGGACATAGGCCTCTCCAGTTGTTCACCACTTAGGGCAAACTTGGAGGATATATCCATAATCGCCACGCTGGGCATGCGGGTTGGCGATCGCAGGGCGCAGCTTTTTGCTCCGGTGACGCTGCTGCCCGTCACCGGCCTGTGGTATTTAGCTACGCCTTCTATCGTGATAGTTTTACCGCCATAAGTCGGTTTGCCAGAGCCTCGTTTGTTGTTCGGCAGGATGCACCACGGGCAGGCGAGGATGGCTTGGAGCGAAAAGGTGATAGGTCGCTCCCTTACATCCCTTAGTTAGATTTAGTTATTATAGCTGACACACAGGAGGCTTAATACCTATCACCAGTTAGTGCCGGATCAAACAATGACTACGATCCACGAACAGTTTGCTGCTAATTATGTTAGTTCATCATCATCTTGTTGTCCCACTGCTGCACATAGGCCTCTTCAATTGTTCGCTACTTAACTTGATCCTGGGCTTCTCACATCCAGCACTTGCCAGCCGTCTTTCGCAAATTGTTACTCCACCTGATTAAGTAGTGTTAGTTACGTATTAAGTGTTAAAATGATCCCGAAACTTCTGTTATAATAAGCTTTGGAGTAGCCCCTGTCCCCTATATACTGCTACCGTTAGCTATTTAGTTATTTAAAATACTTGTGTTATAGCACCTGTCACTCCTAATTCCAAGGATGAAGAATCGTGCGATCAGTGTAGGGTCTACCCCCCGTTGCTTTTCGGAGATTTTTACAAAGAATTGATCAGTTTTTTGACGAAAACTTAAATAAAAATTCGAGTCAGTAAGTAGTTCAAAAAATAGTCGTTTTCCGATCGCCGGGGACGTGACGCTTTTGGAGAACTTGTAAAGGAAAGGAAGTGCGTTTTTGTTTATTTTATAGTCGCTTTATGCAAAAATGGGTTTGACAGATAGAGATAAAGAATTTAATGGGATCGGTGGCGTATTGTGTAAGACTTTTTTTGCGTGAAAGCCCGGGTTCTATTGTCGGTGACGTCATTTTAAGAAAATACAAAGATTTTTATCGTCGTCGGTTAATTTTTTGTATTACGTACTTACTAAATAATAGTTTAGCCGTAATCTCACATGAAGCTACGCTAAAATGTGACCTAGGATAAAGCTCGCCCCCAGAAGTTACTTAAATTTTTAGCCAATTTAAAATTTTGTTTTCACTGTAGGTACATTTTTTATTTATTTTTTCTTTTATACGACAAATGACCATTTACAAGAATATGTTGTTTTTATAGTAGCACAGAAAAGTGGCCTCCCGTCTCCTGATCGAAAGCGAAAGAGAAGCCCAAGTCGCTGCGGCTACAGGGTGGCAAACCAGTAAAATGCAACGGGCCTACGACCAGAAAGCCATGAGCTCTTGAGTTCAGTTCTTTACTGGCAGTTTTTACTGGGCCTCGTAGGGCCCATTCAAGGAACTTGCCACGGGTCTCAGAAAGTACAGTTAGGCCCCTGGATGTATAATACTTATTTCCTATTATCATTTTTCTTCCTTTTTTTTGTGGCTCGAATAATGGCTTCCCTACGCCTGATGGAAAGCGAAAGAGAAGCCCAAGTCGCTGTGACAACGGGCAAGTAACTGGTCAGTTACCTGTCAGTTGCCACCGCCATGCCGGCCCAACCCTAACCCCCCACGAGCTCCGGAAACCCTACTCACCGGCAGAAACACGACCCAGAGGTACACGGCGGTAGCTTCTTTTAAATTGCTTTTATTCACATTCTTACTTTACTTTTTGTATTTCTACATTATTTTTTACTTGACGATTCATAAGTGCTTATTTTAAGTCTATGTGAATAAAGGTATTTTGACTTTGACTTTGACTTTGAGAGGTCATTTGACTGCGGTATTCTATAGGGTGGAGGTCCTTCCCCGGACGGGCGGCACAGCACAATTCGAGCGAAGATTCGCTATGCCCTACCTCTCTTATAAAATTATAGGCCGAATTTCGAAGCATATCTAATCTACTTAGACAATACTTCTAAAATCGTGTGCTAAGCCATCCCCCCCACTTCCAGGAAGGCAGGTAATCCCTTCGGCCATAACTCGCTGGGCTCGTGTAGAAACAAAATGGTTTGTTCCGTGAACATTTAGTGTCGCGCGACAAAAGTCCAGTCGGTGCCAGTTAGTCATGGCGACTAGTGATGGGATTCACTATCGACTATTTATATTGACGAGGCAGACTTCGTAATTTATAAATCGAAGGAAAAACTAAATTTTCTTATTTTTATTTCGTTCCGAGCATTTTCATCTTTGACTGCACACTCATTATGTAAATCCAGGGAAGGCTAATATAATAAATGAAGGATAATTCAAGACCAAACTAGCCAATTTGGTCCAGCTGCTCTGTTCTGTTTCTCTCAAGATTTCAATCACTGAACCGCCCAGAACCGCTTTTGGGGTAACCTAAAGTTCTGGATAGATGCCTCATATTTAATTCATTTAAATCTTAAAATTTGGGTCTAAATCTTCTATTGATTAATGACAAAAAAGTACATTTAAGAAACAAGTTTTAGTTCCATAAGATTTGTGATAGTTCTCAGATCACATAAGAACTTTGGAGACCAACTTGGGTGAGTCCCCACTCACAGGTGAATTCATTTCTATGAATATAATCATGAAATTTATAGAACAAACACTCCCTTGCTTTTTTATGCCCACAATCAATCCAAATGAGCCAAGGGGCAAGTAACATATCGACACATCGATATAATTCCATCGACCTCCGCACATCCCTATTCCAGTTTTAATGTCACTCATTTAATCCCCAAGAGTCGGCCTGTGAGTGTGACCGACATTTCTGCGAAAATAACCTTATTGTTCCTATTATTTTATTATCCGCAGCTTAGTTAGAAACATTAATAATAACAGAACGAACGTTGGTTAGATACGATTAACACGTGCTTAACAGAATAATACCGAATATATTCAGTGTAGTGAGGTAACAGGAATCATCATCAGCTGATCACAGTGCACTGCTGGACATAGATCTCTCCAATTGTTCGCCATCTTGCGCAAAATATCGTCACTCATCCTGGCGTCAGTAAAGAAAATCGTTTAATAATACAGTATCAGGCAGTAGCCGATATCTTGAGAAGGGGTTAATGAGGTTTTCCCCTGTACCTACTATAAGTACCTAGGTACCACATGAATTTCATAGAACACCCAGACCCGTAACAATATATAAACATCTATTTCCTAAATATTATGTGGGATCGTTCGGAACGTCCGGATTCGCCACCGAGGTCATCAACGTTAAAAAGTAGTTAGGTAACTACCTACTTTTTAGTGAGCTATTAAAATTTAAATCAATACCTGTGATATGAAATTCGGTCACCAATCCTGGTTTTGACAGCGGCATACGTCGCTTCGAGTCCTTGAACTGTCAGAATCACTTAGTCAACATTAGACGGCCGCGAGACCGCGCGTACGTAATAATCAAGCGTGTGCGCAGACACGGGAGCTAAAGGGACATGGTGCACTTTTGACCTAATTTTTATTTTTATTTTTAAAGAGATTTTTTTATTCGTATGAGGTGTCATCTGGTAGTTATATCTTTCAGAAAACCATCATGGACCTTACCTAGGTCAAGGATCTCATTTGGAAGGAAGGATGAAACACATGATTTCAAATAGATAGACCATGCTCAACTACTGCCTAACAGGCTAAAACGGGATCTCCACCGGGAGCGGAACGGATCTATTAATGACTTCGTTCAACTAATTAAAAAATAAAAATTAATTTAGAAAAAAACTAGCTAGCACAAACTTCATAACAGTATACTATTTGCTGGTAGAAAAAGAAAAAGCGAAAATATGATATACTGCTCCCTTACATCCCATGTTATGTTATGTACATGGGATGTAAGGGATGCAGCCTATCATATTTTCGCTCCAAGCCAACGACACCGACCCGTGGTACATCCTGTCGAATAACAAACGAGGCGCTGGCAACCAGCTGGTGGCGGTATAACCATCACAATTGAAGGTGTAGCTAAATACCACAGCCTGATGACGGGCAGCAGCGTCACCGGAGCGAGAAGCTACGCCCTGTGATCGCAGCCCGCCGACCCGGCCTGAAGATCGTAGCTATATTCTCTAGAGGTTTACCCTGGCGAAGGCCTATGTCCAGCAGTGGACTGCAATAGGCTGATGATGATTGAGTTTATCGAGGTCATTAATGGGTCCATTCCGCCCGCGGTGGAACCCCGCGTATGTCCACTTCGCTACCTAGCCACCGGCCTTCCATCAGCCATTTTGACATACGAATTTTTAATTAGCCTCTTTTTGCGGACGCCGTCCCCTGATTGGCGGACGGTCTCCGGCGGCACGACATTCGGCGTTTTTTGCTCCAATGCGCGCACGCTTCGTGGAAACAAATTAAGTAAATAAATTTAATTTGAAATGTTTCAATTCTTCGTTTGGGCTGATTGCTTGGGAACCGAGTATGAAATTGCTAGATGGTATTCTGTCGGGAGGTATGGTAACAGTGCCACCGTGGAAGCTAATTAAAGCCATGCAAAATAGCTTTCTTTGTGATTTATGAAGTTTATTCTTAACTGTAGATCCATTAGAATCCAACAGTGGACTGCTGATGATGATGATGAGTTGAGCATATTCCAGAACCAATTCCAGACTTTGATTTTTTCAACACAATTAATCTACTACATTTAATACGAGTACCTAATTAATGTTAATTATTTTCATCATCCTAGCCTTTTTCCCCGATTGTCTCAGGGTCGGCTTCCCAAACTGAGAGATTTGGCGAGGGCTAAGCTTTTACACAGAGCGACTGCCATCAGACCTCCGCAACACTTAGGGTAAGCTATATCTATTCCCAGTTAGGCGTCAGAGTTATCATCATCTCTGATATGATGTAACGACTGCTATCTGAGTTGGTAAAGATAGATAGAATTAATGTTAATTATTATTGAATTGTAATGGAACGTGAATGTTTGATATTTATTTACGTGCTACTGTTTTGCTAGTCTCTTGGCTATAGATAAATGGCACCTAAAGACCAGAGATCCTGGGCGAGCCCATAAATTGGCACAAAGTTATAACTGCCGAATAGTGAAAATACCTATCGCTTTATCATAATCAGTTTCAGAGCAATTATTCTTGGCAAGGAATTTGCTGTCGAAGAATAAGTAGGAGTTCCTTTGTAATATCTTAAAATAGGTACATCATAGGTGGGCTACGCTCGGACGCTTTCGCTTTAATTGGGATGATGACTAAACAATAATTTAATGTCCATCAGATAGATTAATGAAAAATATTGGATACGTATTTTTTATTTTGCCTCTTGTTCAAAAACTTACGAAGATACATTGATTTTAAAAGTCACATGACGTCACGTTAGAGTACAAAATATACTCTAACGTGACGTAGTTAGCCCCCACTCCGTAACTTTAATGCGCTATATCTAAGTATTTTCTTGTTATTTCGACAAAACAAAAAATACGGGTCTTATATTTTTTTATTATCTAAGAGACGGACTAATTATTTTCTTAATTTTCATACCTTGTCATCATCCGTATTGGAAATTGCAAACGTTTCGGATTTGATTCCTTGTTTTCTTGAAACATAGTCATAGATTTTTAGAACGCTTACTATTATCTAGTAGGCGTTACAAAAAATCTAGGATAGCCTTCATACAAACGTTTCGTCTAAAATGGGGTCAAAAAAGATTTGTGTAATTGCGTGAATTAGTGAGAATGTATTAATTAATAGGGTACCTACATTTTGGCCATATTCTAGAACAACTAAATTAACTATAATTTACGATAAAATGCCACCAAGATGACAGCAAGTAAGTAAATCGCGGCGACAAAAGACTAGTTATAATGTATAAAAGACAGGTGACCCCAGAAGCGCCGATCGGTCTCAAATTCTTCACATACGCATCCCCCGGGACCGGTACAACCTCCCGATCCCATGCATCATTCGCCACACCCTCAGGCCCAACAAAAACCAAAACGCAAGTAAGTGCAGATCTATCGATCAGCGCAGATGTCACTGGTCGGACACGGTCGGCGTTCCCGGCGGGAGACGGGATGGGACGGGTTCAATTATACAGATTAGGACCTTGTTGGCTATGGATCTTGTTTAGGGGTCCACAACTCCACATGGTGTTTTGAAAACGCACCTAATGTTGATAGAGTAGGTACCTATGGTGTTTTGAAATAGTATTAGGTTGTTATTGTTGGCTTATGTGCGACAAATAGGCATAAATCCCAGTAATGTACCATCCGTCCTTCTAATGTAACAAACGCGTTAGTTTGAATGGATGTATAGATGTTTGTTCCTCTTTTACGTGACATGATGAATAGAGAGAGCCGTGGAGCGTACGGTTATTGTGGCAATAAACAATTAATTATACTTTCAGAATATTTTTATAAGCACTATTTTTTATACAACTAGTTGAGCACATACACACACGCAGGTATATTATTGAATAAACAGATCATATTAGGTACTTAATAAATAATTTTACAAAAAAAAACGAATTAATTCATTTTTCGAGAAACTTTACAGTGCATGTGTTATGTAGGAAGGTATATTATCGAAATTCACGCACTGGGAAACCGCAAGTAGAACCTAGGTATGAACCTGTTATATGAAATAAGCCATATGAAATCGACTTACATAAAGTTAGTGTACGTAGACACGTTGTTATGTCAGTGAAAAATCCGATTTGAAAGTATGTATTTTATTTCAGAAAAAGAGAACTGCAGCTACGGAACCATTAATTATAGCACAAACATCACTCGTACCCGCTCGCCCCTTGTCAAAGGTTTGAATGAAATGACTTACTAAGTTACTAACTAGTTACATCGATTTGTGAAACCGTTTCTAATAGCCATTGACAGAAACGGATCGCGTGGAGAATTGAATATTCTGATTCACACCTTGTTATGATAAACACCTTCTGTAGATAATGATATTGGGGTGAACTGAACATTCCTCGTGCTTTTACTAGGTACTCAGTACGAGTATAAGTAAATTTAACAAGTGCAATTAATGTTAAAATAAGTATACCAAGGAAAGACAATATCGCAAAAAAGCTAATGAGCATACAGAAAAATAATGGAATACTGGAGCAGAAAATACAACGAAAATTGTGAAAAATAAAATCCTTATAACATCAAAAACAAGTATTACTAAAAAATTTGGGTTAGTCCATCTAGTTATAATAATAGTTAATACGACATAACAAACACATCTTTATAATTTATTTTTCTTGATTGTTTTAACGATATTTCTTTTGTTTCCGCCGCTAATCATCTCTTTTTTGTTTTGTTTAGAAATGATAGGTAATTATTCATTTTCTTATTTTTTTGTGCGTAAACAAATATTAATATAATTGAATCTACTCTATACTTACTACCTACGTGTAGTGTAATGTGGCTTTTACATTATGTCAGACCAGTTTTGTAATCAGGGGCAGTGTAATGTAAAATCTCTCCTATAGCAAGCTGTAACATTCTTTTACTTTCTGTAACGCAAGTCTTATATGTATAGAGTGTAGTGCCCTAACATTGGTACCTACGACTAAGTGCTCTGTGTTTAAGTCATAATGTTTATGTTGAACAATGATCCTAAGAATAAAACATGTTATAAAAATATAAATTTTTATTTCATTGTTAATTTTATTTTACAATACCTCACGCAATGTGGCAAGAACGACGCATACAATTTTTATTCGTTTTACTATTTTTTTTAGGATTTTTCACATTTTACTAGCAAAATAACACTTGTCGATTTGTAAAAGGTACCACTTTCACGCCGGCGTAAATCATCACATCAAACAAGTCACTTTACATTTTTAAAAAATTGGATAAACGTTTTGAATGGGTCTATGGAAATTATGAAAGTTAACTTTATTAGTCATGTTATAGTAAGAACTCATTATACATACTAAAGACAAATACATTCCCATTTTCCAAATGAACGGAAAATCCAAATAGATTACTTAATATGCTTTACAACAACTAAAAATCTTATGAATGATACTAGGGCATTTTTACAATTTCCCTCATATTGGCAATGTCTATGAACAGGACAAATATTATATTACTGTGTACAATACAACAGAAGTACAATCCCAACGGCGTTAATTGCATAGGACAAGAGCCAAAATGCAACGTAAAAATATAGTTCAATACGTTCAACTACCGAACTGTTTTCGTTTATCTCGACGACATAATGATGTATGGCACGCGCTAGACAGAGCACGTGCTCGCCGCGTGAAAGTGATGCCTCCAGTACCAACGGACGGGACTAAGGGCTCACTTCTCGTGCTGGTTCAGCTTCCGCAGGCTGGTCACGTCCATGCCGTATATCGCGAAGCCGGCCGGCTCTTCGAAGTGCACCTGAATGCATATGTAGGTGATATAAAATCAGATAATATTTGCTACGACACTTCACATCGTCGATCCCACAGTGCCTAATTACGAAAGTCTTCCATCAGTGCGTTCTACTGGTTACGACATATGGAGCCGAAACGTGGACACTAACGGTACGGCTAGTCCACAAGGTAAAGGTCGCTCAGCGAGCTATGGAAAGGGCTCGGCGCCTCTCTGCGGAATCGAATCTGAAATGAGGTGATCCGGCAGAGAACCAAAGTCACCGACATAGCTCAACGGATTAGTAAGCTGAAGTGGCAGTGGGCTGGCCACATCAACCGCAGAAACGATAATTGTTAAACGAGTTCTGGAGTGGAGACCGCGTATCGGCAAACGTAATGTAGGACGCCCTCAGGCCAGGTGGAGTGACGATTTGCGCAGAACGGCGGGTAAGTGCTGGTGGCGAGAGGCCCAAAATCGATCAAGGTGGCGAACAAAGTCAAAGTCAAAATACCTTTATTCACATAGACTTAAAATAAGCACTTATGAATCGTCAAGTAAAAAATAATGTAAAAATATAAAAAGTAATGTAAGAATGTGAATACCGCCGTTTTCGGAAAGTAGATTTCTACCGAGAAGAAACGGCAAGAAACTCGGTAGTTACTCTTCTGAATATTAGGAGAGGCCTATCTCCAGCAGTGGACTGACACGATGATGATGATGATGATGATGATTTGCTACGACTGCTCCATTGGCATTGTAATGTCACCTATTAAGCTACTAGTAGTAAGGGAATAGGTAATTCAAACTTACATGCTCCTTCTCGCTCAGTTTCGTCTTAGATTCCGACTCTGGGTGACTCTTATCCGCTATCACTGTGACCTGAAATTAATTACAGTTTAGAACTGGGTCATGTCCCAGGTCAGGTGTATCATAAATAATACCTATCAAATTTTTTACAACTGCCGACTAACGTATTAATTAGGAATACAGTTTTAACATTACACCAGAGTGTAATAGTAGGTAGGTATATGTAATTATTGACTCGCATACCTTCTTAGAATCATCTTCTTCTTCATCCTTCTCCACCGGTGGTATATTTGGTCCCAATTTGTCTGCCAAAGTTTCCACCTATACCCAAAAGTAGTATTAACAACTTGTTTGTATGGAATTATAATAATTTTAGGACAACATTCTCAAACTCAAAAATAATAAAAACCCAAAGGACGCATGTTTATAGAATAAGAAGAAGGAATGTTTGATTCCAAGCTTTCACGGTTCCTTTAATTCAGTAAGTACTTGAAATACAATAACAGTCGTTCCGAGATCATGGTCTTTCCATTAGTGCTGAAATATGGAGCCTTAAAAATTAGCGGTGCTTTTTCACAAATGCGGTCGGAATGATCTCTCTTGGAATTTTTATTTATTTAATCTTTATTTCACAATATAATAAATAAAGTACAAAAGGCGAACTTAATGCCGCGTAGGAATTCTCTACCAGTCAACCTTTAGGCAAAACAGAAACAATTATGGGTACGAGTATGGGTACGAGTACGACTATGGGGACGGCTATGAGTACGGCTATGGATATGGCTATGGGTACGGCTATGGATACGGCTATGGGTATGGCTAGGGATACGGCTATGGGTATGGCTACGGCTATGGGTATGACTATGGCTATAGGTATGGATATGGGTATGGCTATGGGTACGACTATGGGTATGGCTATGGCTATGGCTATGAGTACGGCTATGGGTACGGCTATGGGTGCGGCTCTGACTATGGGTATGGCTGTGGCTATAGCGGGCTCTAACGTTGGGGTACTGCGAGAAGCAGGCGCGCGCGCGGCCGAAGCAGGGCGGCGCCACGGCGCGGCCGTAGCGGTCGCGGTCGGCCGGGTCGAACATGTAGTAGCCTGCGCCAGGGGGGTGTATGAAGGGAGGCGTAAAGAGGGAGGGAGGGGTTATGAAGGGAGAGGGGGGAGGGATGGACAACTAGCAGTGTGCAACTCAGACGGTTAACGTGTCTAGTATACTACGTACTTGTATTCACAGTGCCTGTTTCTAGTCAAGTCAAAGTCAAAATACCTTTATTCACAGACTTAAAATAAGCACTTATGAATCGTCAAGTACAAAATAATGTAAAAATATAAAAAGTAATGTAAGAATGTGAAAAAAAGCAATTTAAAAGAAGCTACCGCCGTGTTCGGAAAGTAGATTTCTACCGAGAAGAAACGGCAAGAAACTCGGTAGTTACTCTTTTTAAATCGCCAATTGTTACATGTTTTGGTATTACAACATTTAGTCTGATTCGGAAACTTTCTCGAAACGCTCATTTGAATTAGACATCAAATCAAATTTGAATGATGTTCATTCATTCCCATTTCGAGCGGAAACAGGCATTGTAAAAAGCCCTATATAGAAACTGGTGCAGGCAGCAAAGTTTGTCGCATAAGCCCACCAGCCCTCACTGCACCCGCTCAGAACAGTATTTGTCCACAGTCTCTATAAATTATTGTGACAATTATCTTGATACGGGGCTACAGCCCGCAGTTTTGCCCATGTGAACACCGGTGATTTAAACAGATTTAATATTATACAGTTTTCATTAAAATCATTTCAGCAGGTTTCGGAACCATCCATCCCAAGCTTTGTATTTATAATATTAGTAAAATTTTGAGGGAATAGCGATACCGGAATAATTAAAATGAAGCTTATAAGGCTTATGATTGCAGATAGTAAATCTATTATGTATGTCCATTACCTCTCGCTGTCCTGAAGAGTGCCACAGCGAAGTCTCCCTTGCCAGCGACGAACACGCCAGACCTCTCCTCCCGGAAGAATTCAGTCAACTAAACAAAAATATTTAAGTATTACAATAATACACAAGCTATTGCAGGTCATATAACCTCGTCGACGCAAACTAATCTGTTGGACACGTGTGCTGTAATCTTTTTCTTGTCTTGGATTTCACTTTCCCAAGCGAATACGACGTAGGGACCTTCAAAAAGCGAGTCTACAAGTTTCTCAAACGCCGGCAACGCACCTGTTACTCCCCGGGTGTTGAAATGTCTATGGGCTGAAGTGTTCCATTAGGTGACCTTCATCCAGGACCGCCCCTATGTCAAAACAAGGCCAACAGCGACCCTAAAGAGTTGCGGGTGTCCATGGGCGGTGTCGACTGCTTACCATCAACACACTTGCGCCTCTCGTATAAAAAAGAAAACATTTTTTTTTATAGTATCTCGACATAATGGCTTGCCTGATGGAAAGCGAAAGAAAAGCCCAAGTCGCTGTGACAACTCGATTAGAGTTGCGGGTGTCCATGGGCGGTGTCGACTGCTTACCATCAACACATTTGCGCCTCTCGTATAAAAAAGAAAACATTTTTTTTATAGTATCTCGACATAATGGCTTCCCTACGCCTGATGGAAAGCGAAAGAAAAGCCCAAGTCGCTGTGACAACTGGCAAGTAACTGGTCAGTTATCTGTCAGTTGAGTTACGTGTAGCCGGCCCAACCCTAAACTCCCACGAGCTCCGGAGGTCATTTGGCTGCGGTATTCTATAGGGTGGAGGTCCTTCCCCGGACGGGCAGCTCAATACGAGCGAAGATTCGTTATGCCCTACCTCTTTTACAACACCTCTTTTTAATAAACTGCCCGAGTGCATTAAAGTTCTCCAGGGTAGACAATTTAAAATACAACTAAAGGAATGGCTAATGTCAAATTGTTTTTATTCTGTGAAGGAATTTATGGAGTGGGAACAAAATGTTTAATTTAGTTTTAAGTTTATATTCTATATTATGTGTATCAATATGTACCTACATTTGCATACCAATAGTAATTGGTAAATGTGTGTTCCGATATACCTATGCACGTAAATTAAGACCATTTGTACCACATTTAGCAAATAAATGATTCTTGATTCTTGATTCCTCAATACAAACAGACACATGTTGCATGCAGACAAATGTTTGGACTGTGCCGTCCAACCCGCGACCACCATCAGACACTGAACCTCGCTGCTCATCAACAAAGCCAGGCTACCTTCTCGAGCAGGTCCACATCGACGACGCCCATCTGCCGCGCCTGGTACACCACCACGCGACACACGCAGTTGCCCGGCGTGTAGAATTTGCGCAGGATCTGACGGACAGACAATGTAGTCCAGTCATTTAGGCTTAAATTAGGTAAGAATCTCGGAATTCGAGATACCCAGCTGTAAGTCTGTAAATACTTGAATATTGACACCCGAAAAGTTGTCTCAAAACCTACGCGTCGGTAGTCGGTGGCCTGGTGGGTCATGGGCGCAGGTAGGCAGTGGCGTAACCATGCCATTCGAAGCCTCCATACCTAGGCAACTAACGATAGGCCTCCTTGCTTGGTCACTAGTCAGTAGCGTAGGGTAAATGCAAACTCTGGAAGACGACCCAGCCTGACCGATACGCCAATATGCCCTTCAAGAAAGTTGGCTAAAAGAGAGCTCTTTTCACACAGATGTCCAAAGGCGGTGGTAACTCTCGGCCTTTTGTTTGTCTGTCACACATAGCAATCTGTTAAAAGCCGAGTATCTAGTCTTGGGGTAGCACTGGTTCAACTGATGGCCGATCCCCAGCGTCCGATCCAGGGTCCTGGAACAGCTGGTCGGCGCTCTCTAGGGTCGTGTCCCTTGCTGCAGCAGCGCTGGTCTCGTCTCCACTCACCTGCTGCACGCTGAGTATCTTCGACCTGGGCTTGTAGTGCAGGTAGCTGTCCTGGAACAGCTGGTCGGCGCTCTCCAGGGTCGTCTCTTGCTGCAGCAGCGCTGGTCTCGTCTCCACTCACCTGCTGCACGCTGAGTATCTTCGACCTGGGCTTGTAGTGCAGGTAGCTGTCCTGGAACAGCTGGTCGGCGCTCTCCAGGGTCGTCTCTTGCTGCAGCAGCGCTGGTCTCGTCTCCACTCACCTGCTGCACGCTGAGTATCTTCGACCTGGGCTTGTAGTGCAGGTAGCTGTCCTGGAACAGCTGGTCGGCGCTCTCCAGGGTCGTCTCTTGCTGCAGCAGCGCTGGTCTCGTCTCCACTCACCTGCTGCACGCTGAGTATCTTCGACCTGGGCTTGTAGTGCAGGTAGCTGTCCTGGAACAGCTGGTCGGCGCTCTCCAGGGTCGTCTCTTGCTGCAGCAGCGCTGGTCTCGTCTCCACTCACCTGCTGCACGCTGAGTATCTTCGACCTGGGCTTGTAGTGCAGGTAGCTGTCCTGGAACAGCTGGTCGGCGCTCTCCAGGGTCGTCTCTTGCTGCAGCAGCGCTGGTCTCGTCTCCACTCACCTGCTGCACGCTGAGTATCTTGGACCTGGGCTTGTAGTGCAGGTAGCTGTCCTGGTACAGCTGATCGCCGCTCTCCAGCACCAGGTCCAGGGTCGTGCCTCCGCAGCTGCTGTTGCAGCAGTATTGGTCTCGTATCCACTCACCTGCTGCACGCTGAGTATCTTCGACCTGGGCTTGTAGTGCAGGTAGCTGTCCTGGTACAGCTGGTCGCCGCTCTCCAGCACCTGGTCCAGCGTGGAGGAGCACCAGCGGCACACGTCCTCCACCCGGGACATCGCCACTGCCATTATTGCACACGGTAGTGCCTGGGGACAAAATATGAAAGCAATAAATATGTAAATATACATATAATTATTACGCAGCTGATGTTGCATCCAGAAAGCGATTTGCGAATTATTTTATAGTAAGTACAAACATACCCTAAACAGTATAAGTTAAAGCTGTCTATTTAAGGCTAGAGTCCATAGCGTGCTCCATCCTTATCATCATAATCCTAGCCTTTTTCCCGATTGTCTCAGGGTCGGCTTCCCAAACAGAGATTTGACGAGGGCTAAGCTTTTACGCAGAGCGACTGCCATCAGACCTCCGCATCACTTAGGGTAAGCTATACCCATTCCCAGTTTAGGCGTCAGAGTTATCATCATTTCTGATATGATGTAACGACTGCTATCCGAGTTGGTAAAGATAGCACCCGGGACCAACAGCTTAACGTGCCTTCCGAAGCACGGAGGAAATCGGTGTCAAATTTTGGTCACCCATCATCGGATTGACCGCGCCAATGGTTGCACAACGTTGTGATCATTGTTAGGCTAACAAGACCGCGGCGCCACCGAGCTCCTCACCGTGCTCCATCCTTATCATCTTTGCTAAACATTAGTGAGATAGCGGCCAAACGCTTACTTCGTCAGTAATAAAAAATATTCTATCAGCAGTCAATGTCATTGGCATCATCAGCTATGTCATTGACATTAAATAAATAATTTCCTGGTATTACGAGTGTCCCTTACCTGGTTCCCTCTGGAAGCGTACGGGAACTTGCGGCACGCCATCGAGTGCTGCGCGGAGAGGAACTGAGTGCCGTCGTTGAGGACCAGCCAGCCGCTCGTGTTGCGCTGGCCTGAGAAGAGATCAAGTGTAAATGAACCCACTGGAGACAAGCCATAGGGTTACGCTCGGCGTTTTACGGGATCGGATTCGAAATGAGGTGATCCGGCAGAGATCCAAAGTCATCGATGTAGCTCATGGGATTAGTAAGCTGATGTGGCAGTGGGCTGGCCACATCAGCAGCAGAACCGATAATCGTTGGGGTAAACGAGTTCTAGAGAGGATACCACTTTTCGGCAAACGTAGTATACTTAGTAGAGCGCTCCCAGGTCAGGTGGAGAAACTACTTGCGCAAGATGGCTGGCAAATGCTAGATGCAGAATCGTGCAAACATCTCCCAGCCATTGTGATTGGTGAATCGCGGCAACAAGCCACAAGCCACAATACACTCTTATCTTAAGAATTTTTACGTGGACTCTGCTACTGCTAGTTTCTTAGATGGTCTCTACTCTTATATTGGGTTACCTTTGAGCTTGTTCTGCTCCTTGTCGAGCTTCTCGGCGGCGCGCTGCGCGTCCAGGCACGTGGCGCTGCCGGGCGGGTGCTTGCGGTCGCGCTCCGCCGCGCGCCGCTTGCTGCCGTCGATGCCCACCTGCCGCACGCCACACAACGTCATTATACACTGCCGCACACCACCACATTACATTATAACGTCATAAATCGATACTCCAAACAAATTTTCCGATCTCTCGGCCGCCCATTCAACTGTCCAGCCAATCACACAATCGAACTCAATTGAGCCCTAATCCTACACCCTATCGAACCCTAATTGAACACTAATCGAACCCCAATTGAACTCCCAAGCTAACCCTAATTGAACTCCCAAGCAAACCCCAATTGAACTCCCAAGCAAACCCCAATTGGGCTCCTAATCGAAGCCCAATTGAACTCCCAAGCAAACCCCAATTGAGCTCCCAATCGGAGCCCAATTGAACTTCCAATGGAACACTCAATCAAAACCCAATTGAATCCCCAATTGAACTCGCAATATGTAAAACCTTTCCAACTCCCAATGGATCGAGTCGCCGAATAAAATCTCAACTAAATGTCGACCGATCATTGGTATTTTTCTGACCCGGGCTGCCGACTACTTCCAACCCAGAAATGAGTATGAGCACCCTAATGCTCCCAGCGTGAGCACTCAGAGATCAGTGCTCTCCGTGCCCACAGTCTTCACACACGACCAGATGAATAGGAGAGACAAGTAGACCGACCTTGCTGGTGGCGGGCACCAGCTTGGTGCCGGGCGGGGCCCGCACCAGCGGCGGCTCCACGCCGCCCAGCTTGCGGATGGGCTGCACCACCACCGACATCGCGTACAGCTGGAAGTCGTGCTTGGGCCGCTCCGTCACCGGGATGTTCTGCAGGTATCTGCGACCAGAGTACAACCAGGTATGGATATCTTGTTGTAATTACATGTGGATTGTGGGTGGTATATGTAAGTCTTTAAAATATTCTAGAATTATATTGTTGAATTATTGTTGAATTACCAATACATAGGTTTAAGTCTCATATCAAGTCATGTCTTATGAAAAAAGGATACTTATCTTAACTAATATTATAAAGCTGAAGAGTTTGTTTGTTTGTTTGTTTGTTTGTTTGTTTGAACGCGCTAATCTCAGGAACTACTGGTCCGATTTGAAAAATTCTTTTTGTGTTGAATAGACCATTTATCGAGGAAGGCTTTAGGCTATATAACATCACGCTGCAACTATTAGGAGCGAAGATATAACGGAAAATGTATGTTCGCGCGCAAGGTGAGCGCGGAGTGTTAGTCAACGCGGGGGGCGGGGGGAAACGATCGGCGACCGCGATGCCCCGCGCTGCCCCGCACCGCCCCCTCTCAGCCGCCGGGAAGCGGAGTCGACGACGGAACTCGGACGCAGACGCAGCTGCCACGCGCTCCGAATATAATCCCTCCACAATTATCAAAGTTTCAATGTAAAAACAAAGGGGAAAACTATTCCACGCGGACGAAGTCGCGAGCACAGCTAGTTATGTATAAAATACAAGACTTCCTAGACGATAATATTACATGGACATAATGAGCTGCTCGCCTGCACTTAGCAAATATTGTATTAATGTATGACATCAAAAGTATGATGATTATGTATATTTTTAAAAAAAGCCAAAATTGATGAGTTTCTTGCGGCACTTCTTCTCATCAAGCCTCATCCTTATCACGTCGAAGTGCTAGTAGGGATAAATGTTTGACGTGCAAAAAAATTTACTTGTAAATCTATTTTGCAGAATCTTGTAATCTAATTTGCAAAAATAAATTATTTTGTTTTATTTATTTTATCTGCAAAGAAAAGCTATTTTTCCTTTTCACATCGGATGAGAACAAGAATATTTGATGCGTCATGTTTGCATAGATAACAGGAGGGTCAAGCCAACCAAGCAATATTAGCTACGAGTCCCTGTCCTATATTTTCACCAATTTGTACTTACGCAAAGGCCATGAGCTTCGGAGATGTGAACGTCAACACACAAGCGGCGCCGTCATCCTGAAACCAACAAAATGCAGATAATACTCTGAACTCATCAATCATCATCCTGATTAACACGTTGAGCGCCATGACGGTCACCGGTGACCGACAAACAATAGTTTTTCTATTGTGTCTAGTTTCTCGGCAGTCAAAGACTTAAGCGCTAGTTGCGATAAATAAATTAAATATTTAGAATAGAATAGAAAATAGTTTATTCAGCACACATTAAATAATACAAGGGTGTACTAAATCCACGAAGCAACTTAAGACTAAGCTACCTATGGTATACAATGTGCAGCCAAATTGGTATATTTGATTAATTTACCATCACAACTCACGGCATGTCAGAAACAAAATTTCTGAGCGGCGGTAAATAAAAGATATTAAATTAAAGTTCTGCCGCAGTTATATCCTCATTTAATCATGTCAGAAACGCAAACTCAGGCCGGACCTGTAATCTCTTCAGATTAAGAGGGAAAGATGGTCCGAGTATCCTTGTACAAGCATTATCATCATCATCAGCCTATCACAGTAGACTGCTGGACGTAGGGCCCTCCAGTGGTTCGCCACTTTGGGAAAAGCTCTGGAGAATCTACCCATAATCGCCACGCTGGGCAGGCGGGTTGGCGATCGCAGGGCGTAGCTCTCCCGCTCCGGTGACGCTGCTGCTAGTCATCGGTCTCTGGTATTTAGCTACGCCTTCAATCGTGATGGTTAGGTATACCGCCACCAGTCGGATGTCAGAGCCTTGTTTGTTATTCGGCAGGATGCGCCAATGGCAGGTGAGTACGGGCTTGTACACACGTAGTCCATCTTTTTTTTTTTATAATAGCTCGACATAATGGCTTCCCTACGCCTGATGGAAAGCGAAAGAGAAGCCCAAATCGCTGTGACAACTGGCAAGTAACTGGTCAGTAACCTGTCGGTTGCCACTGCCATGCCGGCCCAACCCCACCCCCCACGAGCTCCGGAGACCCTACTCACCAGCAGAAACACGACCGGAGGTCATCTGGCTGCGGTATTCTATAGGGTGAAGGTCCTTCCCCGGACGGGCGGCTAAATTCGAGCGAAGATTCGCTATGCCCTACCTCTCTTAAAAAGCTACCTAGCTGCGTACATGCGCACACGTTCAGTGCGTGGCTCACCTGGGCATCGATCCGCAGGCCGGTGGGCCCGCAGGCGTGCGGCTCCATCATGTAGTAGGCGGGCGCGCCGGCCACGCGCCACACCGCCACCGCGTGCGGCACCGACCACAGGATGCCGTGCGTGTGCGCCTCGAAGAACCGCTCCAGCGCACAGCTGCACGGTGCACAAAACATTACCACTAATACCGTCTTCACCGTACATGAAATATATATATATAATATTATAAACGCGAAAGTTTGTTTGGATAGATGGATGGATGTTTGTTCCACTTTCACGCAAAAACTACTGAACGGATTTTAATGAAACTTTACAGGAATATAGTTTGTACATCAGATTAACATATAGGCTATGTTTTATACGAACATTCACGCGGGCAGAGCCGCGAGCAGCAGCTAGTGAAATATATTTTCAAAATAACTCTCAGGGGGTGATTAGTGATCGATACTGACGCCAAAATGCAATCAGTAAAATTTTCGTCCGTCTGTTTAAGGGCACACGGGGCCCGTGCCCAAGGCCCCCATTCTCGAGGGGGCCCGAAGGATCCACAATTTCTTTCATACATTAATTATTCTCAAAACATTTTTGTCAGGTACATTAAAAAATCACAAATCACTTCACTCAGTGTACATTCGAAATTCCAGTGTTGCACCCTCTAAACAAGGCCTAGTATAAATTTCGACATTGTCTATGGTTGGGGGAATCCCCGAATGATGTATTGAATTTTCAATCTGATAGGAGTTGATTGAGTTACTTATTTAGGAAAAAAATTTAAGTGTTTTCGTTTTTTGTCTTTTTTTTCTTTTCAATTCGCTTTCTTTACTTTCAAAAAGGGCCCCAAATTCTTGTGTGCCCAAGGGCTCCGCCCTAGTTTAAGACGGCGCTAATCACTGTGGCATTTGTCATTTTTGACGGAGTTTCCTCCGCAGATGCCAGTCATTATCCGAGATTGTCCGGGAACATCATTTCACGACGCACGAAGGAGACCATTGTGCGCTGGTCCAGACCCATCTCTCATCTTTCGTCCTGCACGATTTTTATGGCATGGCACTGGCATGACTTTTATTTACGTAATGCATAATTTATTCAAAATGATAAACATCTACTCACCGAACGGTAAGTGCAGTGGGTTCCTTCTGCTCCAATTTGCCAGAGAAGACGGCATCCAAATCGTAGCGGACATAGTTCACGCCGAGGACGAAACGCTTCAGAACCTAAGAACACACCGTAATTAGAATACCACTTAAAAGTTAAACGTTACTAGAGCTCACACACGTTTAGGGAAGTAGATTTTTGTTTTATGCAAGAGGCGGCAGACGTGCATATGTGATGATCGCCCATGGACACCCGCTTAAGGTAGATCAGCAGAGGCAGTAGAACATGCTCTCAAAGGTGAAACTAGATGGTGAAAAAAAGGTCCCAGGGACGGAGAGAATAGCAGGTATGCCAAAGGCCATGACTCCCATCACGATAGATGACACTAGATCATCATCATCATCAGCCCATTGCAGTCCACTGCTGGACATAGGCCTCTCCAGTTGTTCGCCACTTAAGGCCGACATCTGGAGGATATACCCATAATCGCCACGCTGGGCAGGCGGGTTGGCGGTCGCAGGGCGTAGCTTCTTGCTCCGGTGACGCTGCTGCCCGTCACCGGTCTTTAGTATTTAGTTACGCCTTCAATTGTGATGGTTATACCGCCACCAGTCGGTTGCCAGCGCCTCGTTCGTTATTCGGCAGGATGCACCACTTGCAGGTGAGGTTGGCTTGGAGCGAAAAGATGATGGGTCGCTCCCTTACATCCCTAGATGCTACACTGACCACTAAGCTGGACCCCACAGCGAAAGCTGGATACTACACCGGACACTGCGCGGTCACCCACCTGCAGCGGCAGCAGCACGTCCTCGCCGGGGCGGAACTCGTAGCCGAGCGCGCCCAGCGAGGCCGAGAACAGCTGGCACGCGACGGCCATCACCTCGTCGACGCGCGTCACTGTACGGACACTGCGCGGTCACCCACCTGCAGCGGCAGCAGCACGTCCTCGCCGGGGCGGAACTCGTAGCCGAGCGCGCCCAGCGAGGCCGAGAACAGCTGGCACGCGACGGCCATCACCTCGTCCACGCGCGTCACTGTACGGACACTGCGCGGTCACCCACCTGCAGCGGCAGCAGCACGTCCTCGCCGGGGCGGAACTCGTAGCCGAGCGCGCCCAGCGAGGCCGAGAACAGCTGGCACGCGACGGCCATCACCTCGTCCACGCGCGTCACTGTACGGACACTGCGCGGTCACCCACCTGCAGCGGCAGCAGCACGTCCTCGCCGGGGCGGAACTCGTAGCCGAGCGCGCCCAGCGAGGCCGAGAACAGCTGGCACGCGACGGCCATCACCTCGTCCACGCGCGTCACTGTACGGACACTGCGCGGTCACCCACCTGCAGCGGCAGCAGCACGTCCTCGCCGGGGCGGAACTCGTAGCCGAGCGCGCCCAGCGAGGCCGAGAACAGCTGGCACGCGACGGCCATCACCTCGTCGACGGTGTTGCGCGTCCACAGGTGCGGCCGCCGCACGTGCGACATGCACGCCGCCACGATCGCGCCGCTCGCCGATTGGAGCAGCGCGTCGCGCGTGAATCTACGGAAATAGCAGTCATAGTCAGGTTATTGCAGTCCACTGCTGGACATAGGCCTCTCCTAATGTCCATCCGCCACCTAGATCGATTTTGGGCCTCTCAGATCCAGCACTTGCCAGCCGTCCTACGCAAGCTTACGCGGTCTTCTTTTACCCATAGTAAAGCACGCCGCAGTCGCCGGCAATTGGCATATACTATACATACATACATCCTAGACGTGTTCTTTCACGGCAACAGGTGGCAAACATCGCAAATTCTTGCCGAATTCTCGTATCAAAGCTGCTACAAATCGTGGTAAGTCGCCGCAAATACTCTACAATGCGCTAAAAGGTGGTAAATTTCCGGCTTGTTCCGGCAAATTACAACCACGTCATGACAATTTGCAACTTCACCATGGCACATTTACTTGTTTCTTTATTTGGAAAATATAGAACGTACGATATCAATAAACCAGAAATCAACAATGTTACCATAGTGTTGGCAATCAGTTCAGAAGGAGTGGGTTTGTGAAAATAACAACCAAAATACTCAAGATTTAATCACTTTATATTCTCTATATTCACTATTTTTCATACAAAATAATACTTCACTAGTATACAATTCTAATATCCTAAGTCCTATCCTAACCTAATCCCTCATAATTCATATTCCTATCAATTCCTACCAATATCCAATCAATAATCCTACCAATAACCTACTAATCCTACCATCCTACCAATCCTACCAAAAATATAAATCTATAAACACTTACTGGTTACAGGTAATCCACATAATATAATGCACATAATCCACATAAAGCACTCTATACGTCCGTTCGGTCCGGCGTCTCGTAACCGAATGTCGATAACTGACAACTTGTCTGCCTTTTATACGCTTGGACGTCAGATGTCAATTGAGTGACTATTTAATTTAATTTTCTACTCGCACGCCGGATTTCAATTGAGAGACTATTTTATCAGAGAAATAATAAGCTATGCAATGTATTACCAACTTTTAAAGGTATAAAATGTATTAATGTGTATAATAAACGCTAACAATAGTTACATCACTCATATCAGCATGGAAAGTGTACATGACTGAGCATGTTTAATTCTTAATGAAAATATTGTGAGAAAAGGTTATTATGAAATACAAAAGATGGATTACCACCACAACGCACTGAAAGCACAGAAATTTTACCAAAGCTCCGAAATTTGATGCACCGCATGCCAAACCGCGGCAAATTTCCCGAAATAATGGCAAATCACGCAAATCGTAGCAAATAGCGACACGCACTATTGCCACATATCGCGTCGCGTCGCGCACTCACTTGACCAAGTCAGGATTGCTCGAAATAATGGCAAATCACGCAAATCGTACCAAATAGCGGCACGCACTATTGTCATACGTCGCGTCACGTCGCGTCCTGCACTCACTTGACGAAGTCACGCTTGCCCGAAATAATGGCAAATCGCGACATGCACTATTGTCACATGTCGCGTCGTGCACTCACTACTTGACCAAGTCAGGCTTGCACGAAATAATGGCAAATCACAGCAAAGTGAGCGACCTGCAATAGTGCGTGTCGCTAGCACTCACTTGACCAAGTCGGGCGGGCGCGTGCCGCGCAGGATGGTGCGGCCGCGCGCCGTCTCCACGTAGGCCGTCAGCACCTTCCACTCGTAGCCCTCGTCCGGCACCGCGCCCTGCGCCGACACGCCGCCCGGCAGCTTGGAGATCTCCCAGAACACCTTCACCGGCGTTATGCCGAATCTGTTCATTATATTGGTGTTTAGCTACGGCTTCAATCGTGATTATACCGCCACCTGACGGGTGCCAGAGTCTCGTTTGGGCACGTGGCTTGGAGCAAAAAGATGATAAAAAAATGCCTACATTATGGATGCAATATCAAAGCATCTCATCCCGTAGGTGTCGTAGAAGACTATCGATACCAAGAAGTTGGGAGCCGGATTGGGCCAGATCCTCGACGTTGTTCTGGAACGTCTCGGCCAGCTCGTCGAGCTCCAAGAACACGACAACGTGCGCCCGTTGGGCCCAACCGAGTACGGTCTCACAGACAGCACTCCCTGTCGCACAGGCTGTTGTTCAGTCATCCGTTGGAGCTGGATCGGGCCAGATCATCTATGTTGTTATTAAACGTCTCTGCCAGCTCGTCGCGCTCGGAGAAGACGACGTCGTGCGCCCGTTGGGCCCAACCGAGTGCGGTCCCACAGACAGTAAGTACTCCCTACCACAGACTTACCCGTTGGAGCCGGACCGGGCCAGATCGTCGATGTTGCTCTTAAACGTCTCGGCCAGCTCGTCAAGTTCCGAGAACACGACGACGGCCGCCGCGCCGCCCGGCGACGTGCGGCCGTTGGGCCCCACCGAGTGCGGGTCCCACAGGCAGTACGACTTGTCGTCCGCGCCCTTCCACACGCCCACGCAGTACTCCTTGGCGCACAGGATGCCGTGCTTGTACTGCGAATAACGTCTTCTTTGAACATCATACTTATTGATTATGACGCAAAGAGACTTCTAAGCATATCTGACAAAAGAATTCCACCGCACCATTCCAAATTGAATGTTCTGAGCAGAAAAGTTCTTGAACGTGTTTCCTTTATGCTCCCCCTCTGGTTTGTGGCAAAATTTCATTGTTTTCATGGTTTGGCAACTCCTACCTTCCTGTGCCGTACCCCGTACTACCAAAACTACACACAATCTTACCCTGTACCAATTTAAAGGAAAATACTATCATCATCATCATCGTGCGCCTGCCCTGCTCCTATCCCGGGTCGACGCAATGTTTTCTTCTTCCATTCGTCTCTATCAGCCATCTTGGTCACTCCCTTCTCATTTCATCCTGCACGCAGTCCATCCTTCTTTTCTTTGGACGTCCTCCCCGACCCCCTAAAGGAAAAATACTAATATTGATGGTAAAACCTGTAACGAACCGTCTCAAAGAACCTGGCGAGGCCGCGCCGGATGTTGAGCACGGCGCCCGTGTCGCCCGCCTTGATGTCGCCCGCCACCGCGTTCGGCTCCAGGTCTAGCTTCACCTGGGGACCATAAACAATACACAATGGAGATAGTGAAATTGTAATGAAGTAGTAATGCAATAGAAGAGAAGGGAACTGGTACAGTAGATACAATCTATTCTACTAGATCTTTTACCGGATACCCGAATGCTCCTTCGCGTCACTGCTGCAAAGGTGGCCAAGCGCGGCGACAGTGTCGCCGGCTGATGCCACCTGACAAGAGCCAGGAGCAGGTGGTTGGCGCGGGGGTACTTCGATCAGCCTGGTAAGGGTCCCCTTCATCGTGTAACGGGAGCGGGCTGACTCGTTACCCTCCTCTAGTTGAGAGATCTACCAATTTGGATGAAATTGACTACACTATTGGTATCAGCGCAGCATGGGTCATCTAGGATCCCTGACGCTGCATCATTGCGATTGAAGGTGCTCTCTTGCCTCACCACGACTGACTGGAATCGAAGGTTTCCCACCCGTGGCCAGAGCGACTTGGGCTTCCTTTTTAGCTCTCCATCAGGCGAGAGGAAGCCACTATGTCGTGCCAATATAAAAAAAAAACTTCCATTTCTCCAGGGCGCTGCGGCGTGAGTCCCACAGACTGCCATTTCCCCCGAACAGCGGGGATGCCTAACATTATCAGTGTTCAGCGACTCACGTTGAAGCTGGTGACGTGGAACTGCGGCTCGACCTCGCCGGGCTGCAGCCGCGGCGGCGCAGCTGCTCGGCCCAGCGACATGGTGTAGAGCCGGTCGCCGTACTTGAGGATCGCGTCCACCAGCTGCGGCTTCCAGAACGTGTACGGCTCGATGTGCTCCACCACTATGCCCATAGCGGAGTTCGCCGCGTCCTGGAAGAGGTGAAGGACTTTTGAATACAATATGGTCCTTTAGGACAATGTACTACTTATGCGGTACCTAAAATAAGGATCAGGGGCTCGAAGGTGGACCCGGAGAGAGGCCATATTCCTGGCCTATGTATTCTAGTGTGCCTAGCACGAACACTTTCGAAAAAGTATGCGTAACGTAACCGTAAACGGGCGATAATTTTCACTACGTAAACGTAGTACCTCTTACGCACCATAGGGGCGCTGTACCAAGTTTCATACAAATGTTTACGGAAACGTTACGCATACTTTTTCGAAAATGTTCGTGCTAGGCACACAGGTCTCTTTCTCTAGATGGAATTAATTAAATTGGGAATGTGGGTCCAATCGATTCCCATCTTCAGCACCCCAGGTTCCGCAGAATGAGTGTATGCTCCCCGGGGGGACCTCATGCAGCGGTGTTGCCCACCATACTGTTACGCCCCATTGAGTGGATCACCACTCGGGGTGTACTCCAGACCTTTTTTAAAGAGGAAACTGCAGCACCTTCATGCCGACCGGAGGTAGTCAGCATGGGATATGGTAACTCACCACACAGAATGGGAGATCACACTCATAAAGCCTCCCTGCATGGCCAGTGGTTAACTTGAAAAGGTTCGTCGTCAGTGTACTCCAGACCCTGGTGGTACCTGGTTGTTCCTGTTGGGCATGTCCATGAAGTAGCCCTCGCCCTGCGCCACGTTCCCGCGCAGCGAGGCGGAGGCGCGCCCCAGCCGCGTGTAGTGCTTGCCGATGGCGGCGTCCTCCAGCGGCTCCACCAGGATCTCTTGCTCTGGTGGTGAATTAAGGAACAATTATTTTTTAAAGATATTAATTAAGTACCTAGCTTGAGTTGGTCTACCTCAAAGATTTTTCATTCTTTCGAGAATTACAAAAATCCCTGACTTTACACAAGATTCATCATAATTCATTCTCCAATGACATAGTAGTTGGGGAACTTTATTTGTGCCCAGTTTACCTGGTTGCGCTGCTGTCCGTTTCCTGATATTCGGCGACGATTCCTAAGACGACCACTCACGGGACACAAGATGAAGACAAGTGTCCAAGTTTACCAGTTTTAATTGAGGATGTAAGGGAGCGGCCTATCATCTTTTCGCTCCAAGCCAACCTCACCTGCCCTTGGTGCATCCTGCCAAACAACAAACGAGGCGCTGGCAACCGACTGGTGGCGGTATAATCATCACAATTGAAGGCGTAGCTAAATACTAAAGACCGGTGACGGGCAGCAGCGTCACCGGAGCAAGAAGCTACGCCCTGCGATCGCCAACCCGCCTGCCCAGCGTGGCGATTATGGGGGTATATCCTCCAGATGTTTGCTCTAAGTGGCGAACAACTGGAGAGGCCTATGTCCAGCAGTGGACTGAAATAGGCTGATGATGATGATGATGAATTGAAACAATCTTATTATGGTAAAAAGAAATTAAAAAGTAGATCTCATAGCTTGCTTATCTCTTCACTGGTCACGTTAGGCTGATGCACGGGCGCGCCCTACCTTCCTCGTCGGCGGCCGCCTCGTCGCCCTCGGCCTTGGGCGGCGCGCCCTTCTTCTCCTTGAGCACGGACGTGAGCTCGTTGGTGATCTTCACCGGGTACAGCTTGTACGGCGCCAGGCACTGCTTCTTGTCCAGGGGGCCTTGGAGAGCTGGGAAAGAAAATGACGAGATTTTTTGTAGTGGTATAACGTAGGCTGCTGTAACGGATAAATAATCAAATCACTTCTAAGTTGCCACCGCCTTGACGGCCTGTAAGGTAGCTCTGCCCGTAAGAAGCGACCAAAGTCACTTCAGGTGTATCGCCAAGTATACCACCGTATACTGCCAATTAGGCGGAGAATCGGAAATTTTGAGAAGTCGGATCTTACGACACCCACAGGGAGAGATGAGGTGGAGACACCTATCTTCATCCGCCCAAGCCCAGATAATTATGACCTCCTGGTCGCGTTCGAGTCGGTGAGTAGGGTTTCCGGACCTCGGTTAGGGTTGGGCCGGCAACGCACTCGGTGACTCCTGGTATTGTGATGTCTATGGGCCAAAGTGATCACTTACCATCAGGCCAGTTTACTCCTCCCCCCACTTAAAAGAAAAAAGAATACTCACTGAGCTTGTCGATGAACTCGCCGGGGCTGGAGAACACCATGAGCGCGGGACACGCCTCGGGCGGCACGAACTCCGGCTCCGGCTCCGGCTTCTCCTCGCCCTCTGGACCATAAAAACGACCACATTCAGAAAGGGAACTTTCGATAATAATGACGTTCAACAAATTCACACCACCTGAGCAAATCCGGGAGATACAAAAACTTAAGATATCTTAATTGCATCCCTATTTTTTCTGCTAATCATTATACTGAGACAACACTATATACCTACTTAATGCAAAATAATTAATTCTTAATCTGTTAGTCCTCTCTATCTAATGACAATGGACTGGGGCCTGGTTTATTTGACTGATATAGCCGAGTTCTGAACCAAGGCACGTAGATAATACGATACCCACCTGGGACAAACATTCGTTAGATGAACAGCCATATTCGTCTAGTGTCTGGGAGCTACCTCAAATATTGTATTTTAGTATACCCTTGTGGTACCTTTTTCGGTTCCGGATTCCGGTATATAGTATAAGGTTTATATTAGATGCTTAAGCCTTGAGATCGGGTGTTCTGTCTGATATAAAAAAAATTGTCCTACGGTGGTTAGTAGCAGTATTTCTCCGATGTTCCATAAATGGCTCGTGTACTCACCTCCGCCAGCCTCTTCGTCCTCTCCCTCTTCGTCGCCGCCGCCCCCCTCGCCGGCCATCTCGTCTTTGATGCGCTGGAGGCGAATCTCGTCACCTGATATACCAAAAAGGAAATAAAGTATGAATAGCACACAGTAATATTATCTGGGGATTGGGGATGTAAGAGGCGACCTATCACCTTTTCGCTTCAAGCCATCCTCACCTGCCCGCGGTGCATCCTGCCGAACAACAAACGAGGCTCTGGCAAACCGACTGGTGGCGGTAAAACCATCACGATAGAAGGCGTAGCTAAATACCACAGGGCGATGACGGGCAGCAGCGTCACCGGAGCAAGAAGCTACGCCCTGCGATCGCTAACCCACCTGCCAGCGTGGCGATTATGGGTACATCCTCCAGAAGTTTTCCCTAGGTGGCGAACAACTGGAGAGGCCTATGTCCAGCAGTGGACTGCAATAGGCTGATGATGATGATGAGTACACAGTATATAAAGACAAACCCAACGATTATTGTTAGCTCTATAACGACGCTATAGTTATAGCTACCAGGTGGTGGTGCCAGAACCAGTCATCTTCTGTACGGCAGCTGCCACTGGCCCTTCCGGATCCGCTGCACTGTGAGTATGTCCTTAGGCTGCTTGTCTCTACTCCGTCAGTCGATCCTCGTCAGGCTTCTATGCATCAACTCTCATACTCACCCTTCCTTCTGCGTCATAAACATACCCTTGAATAAGATCATAGGTTAGCGGACCCTCTCAACTCAAGTGAGCGTCTGCAGTACGGCAGCTGCTTAACTCAAGACTCCGAATAGTTTGCATCTTCAGCGTCCCAATGGGCAGGGCGACTGCGTATCTTGCCTGAAGCTCGACTGGTGGTTGCTAGACGTCTCCAAAACAGCTATTATCAGACTCACTCTTCGAGGTCATAAATCTTAGGCCAATCCCTGTAGGTAAAAACCTACTTACAGGGAACCTCCGTTAGCATTGCCAGCTGTCAGCATTACCTTGAGCTACATTTCCTGTCTTCCCTAGTTCTTTTTTTTTTGTAGTGGCTCGACATAATGGCTTCCCTACGCCTATGGAAAGCGAGAGGGAAGCCCAAGTCGCTGTGACAACGGGCAAGTAACTGATCAGTTACCTGTCAGTTGCCACCGCCATACCGGCCCAACCCTAACCCCCCGCGAGCTCCGGAAACCCTACTCACCGGCAGAAACACGACCTAGAGGTCATTTGACTGTGTATTCTATAGGGTGGAGCTGGTCCTTCCCCGGACGGGCGGCTCAATTCGAGCGAAGAGTCGCTATGCCCTACCTCTCTTAGTTCTCGTTAAGCATATCTTATAGTATAACGACCAGACTCATCCTTCTTGATCCATGAGCATAACCTTGGGCTGCGTCATTTAATTCCCGTCGGGCGTCTCCTGTAGGATAACTACCAAACTCACCCTTCTTGATCCATGAGCATAACCTTGGGCTGCGTCACTTAATTCCCGTCGGGCGTCTCCTGTAGGATAACTACCAGACTCACCCTTCTTGATCCGTGAGCATAACCTTGGGCAGCGTCATTTAAATCCCGTTGGGCGTCTCCTGCAGTTTAACTCACCCTTCTTGATCCGCTGAGCGGTGAGCATCCCCTTGGGCAGCGTGGGCGCGGCGTCGAAGGCCACGACCTTCCCGCCGGGCGCCAGCCACACGCCGAGCTGGTGGTAGTCGCCCACCAGCAGCGCCACGTGCGCCGGCTTCGACCCGTCGTACCACATCTTGAACAGGGCTTCCTTGATCTCTGCCAGAGGAAAACCATGTATTTTTTATGAAATAGGGGGCAGACGAGCAAGCAGAGCAGAAAATAGAAGCTCCCACTAGCCACTGTCCCCAATTCAATTTAAAATTCAATTAGAGTGCCGTTCGTTCCAGCCTTCTTCTGGATGAAGTATGGAACGAATGGTAGTCTAATTTGAAATTCTAGTGGTGATAGCCTTCCGCTCCCCCAACAGTTCGGTGATGATGACAAGGCCACCCTGCCCATTATCGTAGTCATGTAGAAAAAAAAAATGGTACTCTAATTGAAAAGCCAACCTAAAACCTGGTGACCTAGATATCACTGTCGTTTATCTTGCAAAGGTCCCGTTACCGCCATTACCTGCTGTAGGACACCTCTGGTATGTGGCCAAATGTAAACCGAGTCAAACCAATACTTACGCTTCGGGGGCGGCTCGCCTTCCTCTTCTTCGCCCTCTTCGCCGACCTCGTCTCCGCCGCCGCCGCCTTCACCCTCCTGCACAATGACACACTCGTTAAAAATCTCAATAGTGTCGAACAATTATTGTACTTAGTGGAACTAGGATAGTTTGGGCAGTCTAAAGCTATTTCAGTGTCAAAAATAGTAATGAATAATTACGTCAATCGTTTCTCCACATTTCCACAAAGTGTCCATATTTCCACAAAGTGTCCATATTTCCACAAAGTGTCCATATTTCCACAAAGTGTCCACATTTCCACAAAGTGTCCACATTTCCACAAAGTGTCCACATTTCCACAAAGTGTCCACATTTCCACAAAGTGTCCACATTTCCACAAAGTGTCCACATTTCCACAAAGTGTCCCACATTTCCATAAAGTGTCTACATTTCCACAAAGTGTCCACATTTCCACAAAGAGTCCACATTTCCACAAAGTGTCCACATTTCCACAAAGTGTCCACATTTCCACAAAGTCTCCACATTTCAACAAAATCTCCACATTTCCACAAAATCTCCACATTTCCACAAAATATCCACATTTCCACAAAGTCTCCACATTTCCACAAAGTTTCCACATTTTAAAGATATATCTATAGTCTGGTTCCTACAAGGGTTAAGTAAATGCGCTCACCGCAGCCGGCTCGTCGGGTAGCCGCAGCGGCAGCCGCAGCGCTCGCCCAGCTCGATGGAGAACGTGTTGGCGCCCATCGCGAACTTCTCCGTCAGGTCCTCGGGCAGGATCTCCTTGCGGCCAGTCTTCTTCATGTGCTGCAGGTAGTAGTCCGCTCCGGCGTCTACCGGTCAAAAGAAATTGTTATTTTTCTATACTCTACTTATTTTGTTAAATATTTTCTATAGTGTTACCATTTCACGGTAGATAATAAAATTCCTTAATTCGAGGACTTAAAGTTTAGTAAAACTCCTACTTGTGCCGTACTATTAAAAAGTAGAATTCTTCTAATGAAGTGTTTTCACTTTCTTATAGTATCGTGTAGGGGCTCCGCTAGTGACCACGAAGCTCCGACATGAGTAGTAGTTAAGTAGTAGTAGTAGTGAGTACGCCAAAAAGAAAGATCGCCGGGATAAAATAGTATATTGTATATAGTTAAGTACAGGTAAAAAATATGGCAATCTTTCCTTGATTAGTAACTGCTATGACAGTCGGTGACGTACTAGTAAATAAAAATATTATAAAGTAAACAGTAATCACGCGCGGCCCAATATGGGGCGCGGTGTCAGCAAAACGCGAATGTACGATGGCTTGCCCGTACATATCGTATTCTTTAAAAGGGGCGTGAAGAAGCATCTTGCAGGTTAGTATAACTGTGGTGATAGACTGGAAATTGAGGTTTCACACCCGTTGTCAGAGCGATTTAGGCTTCCTTTCTAGCGTTCGATCAGACAAAAGGAAACCACTATTCTGAGAAAACATAAAAATAATACCTACTTACTTAGTTATGTTCATATTCTTGTCTTGACTTCAATGATGATCATTTACAAAACCTAGGTCATATTATCTTACCCAGGAAGTTATACATGTGGTCCTGGTGCATATGAGGCGGTGGCACGGAGTCGGTAGCGGCAGCGAAGGCGGCGGCCGCCGGCAGAGCGAACGTGCGACCGGCCATGTCTTCCTCCTGTAACATTGAGATATACCTCAACTAAGTTTTCTCCTTCGTACCCATTAAGCCGGCTATCCACTAGATGCAAACTCGAGATTCGAGTGTAGATTCGAGGATCCTCGACAAGAAACTGAGGCTGTTTTTATCGTTCGTTATTGCGAACCGAGGCGACACGCCCGTCTCCATCAGATGCACGAGGCTCTTTTGAGCACGGCAAAAAAACCGGTAAAATATGGCTCGGCTAATCATCAGGCTACAGCAGTCCATTGCTGGACATAGGCTTCTCCATAGTATTTTTGCCACCTTGGGCAAACATCTGGAGGATTTACCCTTATTCGCTTCCTTGAGCAGGCGGGTTGGCAATCGCAAACTCATCACTCACCCCCACTCCGACCTTCTCGGCAGCCTTTCCTAAAGCAGTGTTCTCTCCACGAGGGCCCATCAGAATGGCCGCAGTCCTCTTGGTGATCCACTCGAATTGCTTGTTCTGGCGGGGAAACGTATCGTTAGCACTGTAAACAGCATTCGCTGAAAGACCAGATCATCTAAAGGTTCGATTGTCACCAGTGGCGTAATAACAGGGTAACAAGTCGGCTAACTGCCACGGGCTTTTCTAGCAGTAAAGGGCAGGCAGAAGGGAATCAACACCAAACATAAATTTACTACAAATTTAGTTTAATATGACTATAACCGATTTACGTCAGAAAAGTTACAATATCTCCTCTTAATCCTTGCTGCGACCCTCGCATCCCCAGGCTCCCCTCCCCCGTCTCCCTCGTCTCGGGCGCGCCCAGCTCGGGCACCAGCTTGCTGGCGCTGACGCAGACGGGCGAGATGTTGAGGCTGTCGTCGGTTGTCTCCCCCCCTCACCTCCAGCTTGGTCTCGGGCGCGCCCAGCTCGGGCACCAGCTTGCTGGCGCTGACGCAGACGGGCGAGATGTTGAGGCTGTCGTCGGTTGTCTCCCCCCCTCACCTCCAGCTTGGTCTCGGGCGCGCCCAGCTCGGGCACCAGCTTGCTGGCGCTGACGCAGACGGGCGAGATGTTGAGGCTGTCGTCGGTTGTCTCCCCCCCTCACCTCCAGCTTGGTCTCGGGCGCGCCCAGCTCGGGCACCAGCTTGCTGGCGCTGACGCAGACGGGCGAGATGTTGAGGCTGTCGTCGGTTGTCTCCCCCCCCTCACCTCCAGCTTGGTCTCGGGCGCGCCCAGCTCGGGCACCAGCTTGCTGGCGCTGACGCAGACGGGCGAGATGTTGAGGCTGTCGTCGGTTGTCTCCCCCCCTCACCTCCAGCTTGGTCTCGGGCGCGCCCAGCTCGGGCACCAGCTTGCTGGCGCTGACGCAGACGGGCGAGATGTTGAGGCTGTCGTCGGTTGTCTCCCCCCCTCACCTCCAGCTTGGTCTCGGGCGCGCCCAGCTCGGGCACCAGCTTGCTGGCGCTGACGCAGACGGGCGAGATGTTGAGGCTGTCGTCGGTTGTCTCCCCCCCTCACCTCCAGCTTGGTCTCGGGCGCGCCCAGCTCGGGCACCAGCTTGCTGGCGCTGACGCAGACGGGCGAGATGTTGAAGCTGTCGTCGGCGCCGGGCGCCAGGTTGCCCATGATCACTTTGGTGAGCTCGTCCACGCCGCCCGCGATGCGGATCAGCGCGGCCGCCGCGCGCGGCTCGTCCGACGGGGCGCCTGCGACAGGTGACGGTTTTTATTATACCAACTCATGTTGCAATGCAGGCAACCCTACGGGTCCGCCTGATGTTGAACACTCACAGCCTATGGACGCTTGCAACACGAGGCTTATCAGTCTTTATCAGTTATATTTTAGGGACTGTGCGACTGAGCTACATAATAATTTGATGCCCCAAGCCCCATTTTACCACCGGACGAACAGAGACACGGCCAGGCACAGTTTTATGATACTAGTCCCAAGGACTCACACGGTGCGTTTTGTTTCTACTTTTTAATGCGAACAGCCAAACTATGGAACTCCTTGTCGAATTCTTTGTATCCCGAGACGTGCAATCCTCAGGTGTTCAAGGCTAGAGTGAATCGGTATTTTCTGCGTAAGCGCTCCATAGCAGGCTTTAATATAACTTCAAGTGAATCGTGGCCAAGCGCAAACCGATTATAAATAAATAAAAAAATAACAGAAGTAGCCGAAATTCAGCCAGGGAATGGAACTTCTCACCTTTCTCGTCGCAGCCATGAGGGTCGAAGAAGTAGAGATGGTTGTCGTGCTTCCAGACGGCCGTGGAGCCGCCGCGCGCCGTCACCACGCCGTAGCTGTACTCCTTGAACAGCTGCCGCAGCGACGTCTTCAGCGAGAGCACGCCCGAGCCCTTCTCGGGGTTCAGTTGGCCTGGCAAAGGATAGGATAGAGGCGAGTTTTTTATAGTTTGTGCAAGGGAAAGCTTTTGTTTTGAGACTATGTCCATATTGAATTCTATAAACTCAATTTTTAGATTTGTATTGTATAAGTTTAAATTTTATTATTTATAAACTTTCGGTGTCGGTCTACTCACCGCTCAGTGCACTGTCCATGACCTCGGTCTCGATGTGGTCGTACTCGGATATCTTGAACCGGTTAAGCACGTCAGCGGCGGCCAGCAGTCCCCTGGGGCCCTGTTCCTCCTCCTCGGTCTACTCACTCCTCGGTCAACTCACTCCTCGGTCAACTCACTCCTCGGTCTACTCACTCCTCGGTCTACTCACTCCTCGGTCTACTCACTCCTCGGTCTACTCACTCCTCGGTCTACTCACTCCTCGGTCTACTCACTCCTCGGTCTACTCACTCCTCGGTCTACTCACTCCTCGGTCTACTCACTCCTCGGTCTACTCACTCCTCGGTCTACTCACTCCTCGGTCTACTCACTCCTCGGTCTACTCACTCCTCGGTCTACTCACTCCTCGGTCTACTCACTCCTCGGTCTACTCACTCCTCGGTCTACTCACTCCTCGGTCTACTCACTCCTCGGTCTACTCACTCCTCGGTCTACTCACTCCTCGGTCTACTCACCGCTCAGTGCACTGTCCATGACCTCGGTCTCGATGTGGTCGTACTCGGATATCTTGAACCGGTTAAGCACGTCAGCGGCGGCCAGCAGTCCCCTGGGGCCCTGTTCCTCCTCCTCGGTCTACTCACTCCTCGGTTTACTCACTCCTCGCTACTCACTCCTCGCTACTCACTCCTCGCTACTCACTCCTCGGTCTACTCACTCCTCGGTCTACTCACTCCTCGCTACTCACTCCTCGGTCTACTCACTCCTCGGTCTACTCACTCCTCGGTCTACTCACTCCTCGGTCTACTCACTCCTCGGTCTACTCACTCCTCGGTCTACTCACTCCTCGCTACTCACTCCTCGCTACTCACTCCTCGCTACTCACTCCTCGGTCTACTCACTCCTCGGTCTACTCACTCCTCGGTCTACTCACTCCTCGCTACTCACTCCTCGGTCTACTCACTCCTCGGTCTACTCACTCCTCGGTCTACTCACTCCTCGGTCTACTCACTCCTCGCTACTCACTCCTCGCTACTCACTCCTCGGTCTACTCACTCCTCGGTCTACTCACTCCTCGGTCTACTCACTCCTCGGTCTACTCACTCCTCGGTCTACTCACTCCTCGGTCTACTCACTCCTCGCTACTCACTCCTCGCTACTCACTCCTCGGTCTACTCACTCCTCGGTCTACTCACTCCTCGGTCTACTCACTCCTCGGTCTACTCACTCCTCGGTCTACTCACTCCTCGGTCTACTCACTCCTCGGTCTACTCACTCCTCGCTACTCACTCCTCGGTCTACTCACTCCTCGGTCTACTCACTCCTCGGTCTACTCACCGCTCAGCGCACTGTCCATGACCTCGGTCTCGATGTGGTCGTACTCCGAGATCTTGAACCGGTTGAGCACGTCGGCGGCGGCCAGCAGCCCGCTGGGGCTCTGCTCCTCCTCCTCGCCGGCCTCCTCCTCATTCTTGGGCGGCTCCAGGCTGATGCCCATGCGCTCCAGGTGCTCCATCGTGTTTTGGTACAGGATGTCGCCCTCGATCAGCGTCTGTAAGACAGATATAGATCGTCAGCTGCCGCTTATCATATCCTTAATAAAACTATAACATAATTATGTGTTCTGCAATATGATTATGAACGACTAGGGGATACGGGCAGCAGCGTTCATCTGGGTACAAATAAAACCTATTGTGGTCACCAATCCGCCTTCCGGTGAGCGGTATCTTCGGGCACAGTGATCAGTGGCCACCTTGGGAGATACCACACCATTAGTAGGTTACAACGAGTTCCTTATGGGCATCCCGACCCCTCAGACAAAGCCACCATCGGGTTCAGTAGATCTTTGATGATCCACATATCATATAGCCCACATATCTCCTATTTAAAGCCCTGGTGTATGCGAGAAGGCATATCCGCTCACAACTAAACTATGGAATGCTTTGTCGCCAGCGGTATTTCCGGACCGATACGACCCCCAAATCTTCAAGAAAAGAGCATACCTCTTCCTTAAAGGCCGGCAGCGCAGCTGTAACTCCTGATGTTGCAGATGTACATGGGCGGCGGTTATCACTTACCATCAGGTGAACCGCTAGCTCGTCTGCCCCCTATTCCATAAAAAAAAGATCCGACGAAAAAACTGAAGCGAATCTTCAGGAGCAGCTCATTTAGTTGGTTGGTTGGCTAACAGCCGTGAGCCCCACATATCTCGGAACGTTGGGTATTCAGGATCCTGTCCCTGGATACCGAACACGGGATATGTGGGTATGCGTGTGCCATAAAGGTACTCCCGACGTATAAAGCGGTGTCCATAGGCTGCGGTAACCGCTTAACATCAGGCGGGCCATCCAGTGGTATAAAAAAAAAGCAAATTTCCAGGAGTGGGTCACCTCGTCGACGTCGTCGGCGGTCCAGGCGGCGGGCTCGACGATGTGCGCCATGGCGATGGCGGCGATGGAGGCGGGCGTGGCCTGCCGCCCGCGGTGCTCCTCCGGGAAGCGCTCGTCCGCCTCGTGGAAGCGCCCGCGCACGATCCAGCGGTTGGGCGCGATCGCTGACCGGGGAACAGAGACCGATTTATGGTGCAGGTACCAAAAGCACGGAGCGCTTTGGTTCTACATTCATACTGCGAACGGCTAAACTATGGAACTCTTTTTATACAAAATGGGACTGCAATTCACCGGATGGTAAGCGATATCGTTGTCTACGATGGAGCGCGCTCATCGAGCAAAAACCGGTTCGCTCACACCTTGAATACCGGATGATTAAAAGTTTCGGGGAACAATGAGCCAGGCAAATAGTTTCATGGTTTGGGCGTTTGTACTATGAAAGTAGAGGCGAGACGTGCTGTGCAAGTCTTTACTGCATTCCATGTTCAGATTAGATGTCTTCAGATTTTCAAGGTGAAAGTCTATCGGTTTTCGATATTAAAGCGCGCTCCATCGTAAGCTCCAACGCTACTTAATATTAGGCGAGTCGGGGGTCAAGCGCTACCCAAAAAAAAAACGCTTTCTTTCAGGGTTCCGAACTCATTTACAAAGGAGGTACTGGTGTAGTACCAGCACCCATAACAATGAAAAAGCAATCTCTCCCGGAGTTCTACATTACTAGCAATAAAACCAATCTATTCCAAAGGAGGCTCACGCTTGAGCTTGTTGAGCGGGTCGGGCATCTCCTTCTGCTCGAACACGTCCACCTCGGCGATGCTGAACGGCTTGCGCTTGAGCTCGGCGGCGCTCTCCATGAAGTGCTCGCACATGCGCGACACGCGCGTGAAGTACAGCAGGCACGCCTTGCCGCCGTCTTGGAGGCCCACCTGCCAAGGGGACGCTGTCAGCCTGCACACATCCACTGCTAGGCATAGGCCTCCCCCATCGGAATATACGAGTAAGGCAGGCGCCTTCAGTACCAAGTAGGTAGTGTTTACTACAAAGAACACCTTTCTTAAGTCATCATCATCATTGTGATCGGTCGCTCCCTTACATCCTCTTTTATAGTAGCTCAACTCAACATAATGGCTTCCCATACGCCTGATGGAAATCGAAAGAAAAGCTTAAGTCTTTGCGACAACGGGCAGGCCAGTCACCTGCCAGTTACCACCGCCATGTATGAGCGTTTGCGCACACAGTACAGTAGCACCATTTTAATAAGCATCCATCCGCAAGCTTTGTCTACGTTAATGACAATCCCTTAATGACAATCGTCATTTGGGGGAATTCACCTAAGTCACCACGCTTGGCAGGCGGGTTGGTAATCGCAGTAGGCTTTATATGTAGCCAGCTAAACGCTGCTGCTGCCCGTTTCCTGATACTGCCTTGGTTGTCTTCTACGACTCCCACGGGATAGGACAGCGACGTCCTGTTCTAAATCCGGGAAACGGAAACTACATGGGCTCACCTTGTATCCATACCGATCTGCAGGCCACGGATGGTAGATATAATATCTGCCTCCTTCATTCCAAATGGCAGTTTCATATTCCCCAGGAATCTGGGAATAAAATTGAATATTAAAACACTGGCCCCATCCAAAAACAAGTCCATTTGTAATATTTAGGTAATTGGGGAATAAAATTGCTTGAATTACTTCATGAAGTGTTTATGTGAATAGTTGAGTTGTGAAATAGCCTCCCAGAGTTCGTTTTCCCAAACCACTGCAATCGGAACGGGTCTTTATCGGAGGATATCTTCGATCTTCGTTCATGTATAGGTTTCGTACACAGAACACTCACTTGCAAAACACCCGAGTCAGCCTCCTTGAAGAAGTTCTCAAGGCCGCGACATAGGTCCAACACCTTCGGGTTCGAAGACACCATTTTACCCCACACGGCAATACCGCGTTGCTGTAAAAAGTCGACACTACTGATACGTCATCGTCATTAGTCTTGAAGACAGTGGATAGATGACGTATGATGAAATATACTCCGCATTACAAGATACAGGTTTCTAATGAAGACCTTCATCATCATCAGCCTATTACAGTCCACTGCTGGACATAGGCCTCTCCAGTTGTTCGCCACTTAGAGCAAACATCTGGAGGATATACCCATAATGAAGACCTTGAGTCCACGATTATTGCAAAATCCTACTAATCCTACTAATATTATAAACGCGAAAGTTTGTTTGGATAGATGGATGGATGTTTGTTCCACTTTCAGGCAAAAACTACTGAACGGATTTTAATGAAACTTTACAGGAATATAGTTTGTACATCAGATAACACATAGGCTATGTTTTATACGAATATATTCACGCGGGCAGCAGCTAGTTATCTATAATTAGCAAAAGAACCTAAAGCCCTAAGTACTTAATCATACCTAGTAAATGCTCCCGCTGGAGTTCCATTAATTAAGTTTTAATTGTGATGGGACAACAGTTTAAAATCTTGATGATGATGATCTACGTCACCTTATGCTTGTACTCGGTGTCGCGCATCCTGAACGTCTCCTTCAGCTCTCCCAGCACGATCCTCCTGATGGGCCCGCCTCGCTCCACCAACGACTCCTGATGGAAACAAGACTTGCATTACTTAAGTAACTCCACTAGACTCCAACGGACAACTAACTGGACATCACTTGTCCGGTACCACAGCCCTGTCGCTACCGGCTATATGTATTTTGGCTACATCTGGGGCCCTACTACAGAAAACGATCGTTCGTTGAACGGATCGCGTATTTTTGCCCCATAAATCCCTCTCATTTGTCCCTCCCGCGTTTGAATATACGAACTAAAATTCGACAACATCTATTTTCAACAATTTGATTGATATATTAGAACACGGGAGGGACAAATGAGAGGGATTTAAGGGGCAAAAATACGCGATCCGTTCAACGAACGATCGTTTTCGTTTTCTGTAGTAGGGCCCCTGGGCTTAAGCGTTCCCGAGAAGTCCTGTCTGGATGCACGGGAGGAGACGGGATGTCCTGATTTACCAATTAATGAAAGTCCGCAACGTGGGCAGAAAGCGAGATGACGACATCAGCTCACCCTGTACAGATTGTAGCCAACATCGAGGGTCTCGTCCAGGATGTCCTCGTTCCAGGCTCTCGCGCGCAGCCGCCGCAGCGTGGCCAGCGCCGCCACGCAGCACGGGATGGCCGTGAACGTCTTGAACGTCTGGTATCTGCGGGCAGACACAGGGCTCACTTTCATCATCATCATCATCATCAACCAGGGGACATAGGACATTAAGTCAAGTAAGTCAATCATCATCATCATCTTTTATCAGTCCACTTTCGATACAGAGGTATTTGGCTGTTCGTCCTATGATAGAGACTCGAAGATATGAGGATTTGGATATCGTTTATTTGCCTATAAAAAATCATCATCAGCCTTCAAATGACCACTGCTGGACCTAGAAAATTTTCGTGTGAGGGCACTTGTCCTAAGTCACCACGCTTGGCGGGCAGGTTGGTGCAGTACGATTTATTTGTGCCCAGGTAAATTGCTGATGTAAGGGAGCAACCCATCATCTTTCCGCTCCAAGCCATCCTCACCTGCCCGTGGTGCATCCTGCCGAACAACAAACGAGGCTCTGGCAAACCGACCGGTGGCGGTAAAACCATCACGATAGAAGGCGTAGCTAAATACTAAAGGCCGGTGACGGGCAGCAGCGTCACCGGAGCAAGAAGCTACGCCCTGCGATCGCCAACCCGCCTGCTCAGCGCGGCGATTATGGGTATATCCTCCAGAAGTTTGCCCTAGGTGGCGAACAACTGGAGAGGCCTATGTTCAGCAGTGGACTGCAACAGGCTGATGATGATGATGGCTATAGCCGATGACTAGTCTCTCACCTGTAGCTGGCCATGTGCCGCGTGGCGCGCATGATCCACTTGTTGGCGTCCAGCTGCTTGAACTGCGAGTGGTAGTTCTTGTTCGCGATCTCCACCGGGCTGTGCACCACCGTCTCCGACTTGGGCCGCGGGATCATGTCGTCTCTATTATACAAAAAAAAAAACATACGGTCGAATTGAGAAACCTTCCTCCTATTTTGTTGGTTAAAAAAATAATTAAATAGAAAAGAAATTGTAGTGGCTGTTCTAAGTAATAAAATTGTCCATTAATGATGGGCGCGATGACTCATTTGGTCTGTCTTCTGAACTATGGGTAGTGGATTTGATTCTCCTTATAGATCTTAAAAGGATTCGACTCATGGAGTCGATTTCAGAAACAAACTATAAGAGATTCCAAATCATTTTAGGCTGTTACCAGACTAAATGGATCGTTAATTTGAACGGAATACAACAACAACTGATCGATTGATCTTAAGCGCCAAATTCTATCCAAAAAGGTTAACACTTCCGTCCGTAAGGTCCGGAAACCCTACTCCTTACCGGCAGAAACACGACCCGGAGGTCAGTTAGCTACGGTATTTTATAGGACGGAGGTAAGTTCGCCCGGAGAAGTCCCCGGGCGGGCAGCTGAATTCGGGCGAAGATTCGCTATGCACTACCTCTTAAAATATAGCTGACCTGCCGTAGTTGTGGCCGTCGCTCCGGGGGCAGTAGAGGAAGAAGTCCTCGCCGCGGTTGGCCATGATCTGGTCCACGGTGGGCGCGGGCGGCGCGCGCTCGGGCGCCATCGGCAATTGAGGGGGCGGCTGCGGGACAGTACATGACTCTGTACCTATTGTAGATAATGAAACCCCAGCCTCTAGTCTAGGGGTTCCTGAACTTATCTTTCTTAGCGCACATATACGTTTAGGATTTTTCAAACGAAACACCCAGACCAGAGGGGCTATTCGTGATGCCTTCGCTTGGAAAGATTTCTCTTGGAACAGGTTTCCAAGTTCCTCTCGGAAGCCATGGATGATGGATTAGAGCAGGTTAATGGACACCAGTTACCTACCTGGCTTCGTATAATCTGGTTTATTAAGAGGAACTGGACTGGATGGACTTACTAGTTACCACAACTAGCCAGCCAATTATGATTTTTCTTTTAAAACTTGTTGAACTCGCAACATCCTTCGTGTTTTAGAACTTAAGGATCTTCTAAGGACTTCAGAGTTAATTTCGACCTTTTTAGATCAAAAACGACTTCAAAATTAATATTCCAGCCTCCATCGCCTTACACAACTGTGTTAGTTTTGTGTGCTTTAGGGGCAGCACAGACGACAAACTATCCGTGACGCACTTTTTAGTCTGTGAAAATAGAACCTATGCAATTATATGCAGTAACGCACACGACACACATCTTCGATCATTCTGTCGGCAGAGCTGCATGGACCTAGACGCTCTTTTTAAATGTCTCAGACGCAGACTCTATCGCACAAAAAGGTGCCGTCTGAACTGCACCTTAAAAGCAGCACAAGAAGCAAGTGTGAACATGTTATTGGTACCTCCTTGGGCGTCTTCTGATAAAAGTCCCGCACTCTCTTCCGCGAGGTGGCCCGCGACGTCGCGAGGCTCACGGCGCTCAGCGAACACAGCGGATATTGCCCCTGGAACGATATCCAGATGGATAAGTACTTGATCATCACTATTCGGATTTTCCACTGCGGAACTTGTTCATTAACCCAATGATTACATGGGCCAGTTTATCCCCGGTAGGGCGGTTTCGTATCCAAATGCCAATCTGCTACTTCAATCAGGTCACCAGCCAATCTTGTAGAGCCGTCACTCGATAACCTTTTGCTGCTATCGATTTATAGGTTTTGAGAATTGGCGAGTCTGGTAAATTTGATTCTGGTTAACAGGATTTTTTTTGGACAATTGTAGATTTTAGCGAATATTTTTTTTATATTCTATCTATCTAATATATCGTGTGACCATAATCAAAAATAATGAAATCAGTACAATTAATTTAAGTGCATAATTTATCGATACCTACATAAAATTAACAATCTTCATTATAGTACGCTATTTCAGATTCTTGGAACAAGTCGGTTTCCCCTAGAACAATCGATTCGACAAATTGGTATTTCTAGACAAAAAGTAGAAAATCATTAAGTACACTTTCTTTGATATTTAAGTAGGTACCTACTGTTCTGGTTTGCATGGGACGACGAAGAGATTTTATTTATATTACCATAGCTCTCTGATGAAAAGCCTATAGACTACTTTCTTAAATATTGAAGGATGAAGGTGGCGTAACTATGCCATTAGAAGTTAACTTAGTGGCAAATTCATTGGATCTTGACTAAATGTGTAATAAGTATTATGTTGGGGATTCACTTCTGACTGCGGACTGGGTCTGAGGCAATTTGCCGACTTGCCACTCTGCAGTTACGTCACTGTTGAAGGCTTTATTATCAAGGTCTCGTAGACAAATCATACCTCCTTTATCTTCTTCTCTATGAGGGCGTTGATGTTGATGCTGTCCCACTCGCTCTTGCAGTGGATCTTGAGCGCCTTCAGGTCCAGCTCGTAGTTGGGCTCGCGAATCAGAGGCTCCTTTTGGACCACCTAGAATGCAGCAAAATAATCAATCATAGAATTCATAAAATTTTATGGAACAAGGGTGCCCCATAGGTACAATATTGACCGGGTGATTTTTTACCGGTTACCTATATGCCGAATTTTATCCAAATTTGTTCAAAGATTATCCGAATCTGCGCGGAAATCATCATCACCAATATGCAGACGACCACTGCCATAGTCACCCCACACTCGGCAGGCGGGTTGGTAACATCATGCATTAAATATTATATGGAACTAAAATAGCCTAAGCTGAAAGATGTAAGGGAGCGACCCGTCATCTTTTCGCTCCAAGCCAACCTCACCTGCACGTGGTGCATCCTGCCGAATAACAAACGAGGCGCTGGCAACCGACTGGTGGCGGTATAACCATAAACATAACGGGCAGCAGCGTCACCGGAGCGAGAAGCTACGCCCTGCGATCGCCAACCCGCCTGCCCAGCGTGGCGATTATGGGTATATCCTCCAGGTGTTTGCCCTAAGTGGCGAACAACTGGAGAGGCCTATGTCCAGCAGTGGACTGCAATAGGCTGATGATGATGATGATGATGATGAAGCTGAAAGTAACCTTCTTCAACATTCCGAGCCAGTTAAAGCTATACTCACGTCAATATTAGTGAGAGTGATTGGTGGTTTAGGAGTGCCTTTCTTGGCAGAGTCCAGGTCACCGTAATTTGCGAGGAACTCGAGCACAAACGAGGTGATCCCGGCGTAGCGGATGAAGGCACCAGCGCCGCATCTGGAGACATTTTTTAAAATATAATTCAGTGCATCTGTCCTTAATGTCGCCTGATGGTAAATGATTGTGAGAACCAAGATGAAGCACGAGCAATTCACGTATACATATCAAGATAACTTTTGTGTAAGTGGTACAGATTAGAAGTGCAGGATCTAGGCTGGCCAAAACACTCGTCCGTCACCACAATTATAAAAATAGTCCCAAAAATCCTTCCAGTAAGTTTCGCCTGCAATTTTATAAGGCGAAAATACATTCTCCAAATGTACATTTTGGAGCAATGGTATTCGTGTCTCTCAAGTAGAACCAGCCCAATACCTGACGACCTGGTTACCGGTGTTTTTTTTCAAATTCAAATGTTTATTGCATGTCACATTACAAAAAAGTTACACAGATGGTATATGTAGAAGGTATACATGTGACGCCCTGCTAGGGCATAGCAAATATAAGTGGGTTTTCTTAATGTACTAATAACATTTCTTTCTTAATACTAAAATGGCATTCATTAAAAATATTCTCACCAAGTTACACAAAAATAAAAAAAAAATCTAACGTTTTTATCTTCTAAGATTAACAAACTTAAACAACAATAATGATTTTTGCAACAATATATACGAGTACATATATGTATATAATCATATAATAGGTATAGATATTGGCACAAATAGATGACTTGTGACAATTAGGTACCGTCAAACACAATAGATGACTTGTGACAATTAGGTACCGTGTTGGTTCCCTTGCAAAGGTCGTTTGACGTTTCTTCAGGTGTAGGCCAGCATGGCTGTGATGACAAACTGGAAACCATGGTGCCCGTTGTCAGAACGGCTTGGGCTTCCTTTCCTGCTTTTCATCAGGCGGAGGGAGCCACTATGCTGAGTCAATAAAAAAAGTGAGAAAATAAGTTCTCAAATGCACTCACAAGGGGTCCGGCTGCCCACTCTGGTTGAGCGAGTGAGGGTCGAAGACGTAGCAGACGGTCTTGCACTGCGAGCCGGCCTCGGGCGGCGGCGGGTGCCCCCACACCAGGAAGTGCCGCGTGCCCCCTATCGAGATGATCGTCATGAACGTCTGGCCCACCTTCTTCTCCATGAGGCTGCAACAGATATACTTGTGGAATGAAAACGGTTGTGCAATATTCATGGTAAAGTTCTTATATTTTAGTATTCTGGGTGATGGATGATTATAGGTAAGACTTTATTTTGGACCGGTGGTTTGTGTGAAATATCACGTGCATTTATTGCACAAAAAGTGAACTGCGTTGATCATCATTATCATCATCAACCTATTGCAGTCCACTGTTGGACATAGGCCTCTCCATTTGGTCGACACTTGGGGCAAACATCTGGAGGATATACCCATAGTCGCGATACTGGGCAGGCGGGTTGGCGATTGCAGGGCGTAGCTTTCGCTCCGGTGACGCTGCTGCCCTTCATCGGCCTGTGGTATTTATACCTACTAGTACCTGTGGCTACGGCTTCAATTGAGATGATTATACCGCAACCAGTCGGTTGCCAGAGTCTCGTTCGTTATTCGGCAGGATGCACCACGGGCAGGTGAGGTTGGCATTGATCAAGAAACATTAATCTCTAACCGTCACCGCTAAAGAGTTCTCGATGAAATGGACAACAGTCCGATTTCATTATTCTCAACGTTTTTAAGCCAATAACTATAATTTGAAACAGCTCATAAAATATAAAGGCAAATTTTACCAAACAGGTATTATTACTGAACTGGTCATCCAAAACAGACAATACAAAACCAATCTTACAAAACAGGATACAGCTCTGCCGTCATCACAAACGTTTCTATGCGACGAGCGGACGCACAGTGCCTAAAATCCAATAGGTATTTGGGTACCTGTGCGTTCGCGCGACGCATAGTAAGCCATAAGTCTCACTCACGCCATGAGGTCGGGCTCAGCCTGTATATTGTCCGGGTGTTTAGCCAGCAGACCCTTGTCAGTCTCCAGCATCTTCACAGTGTACTTCGTGTCGTGGAGGAAGAATGAAGTCAGGAGCTGGTTCAGCTGCAGTTGGGGTTTGCCTGCAGGAAGACCAGAGAGGTAAGTGACGGCAAAGAAAATAATGGATCGATTCCTGGAGTACCAATCCTCTACACGACAATTTCGACGGCAACATAATTTCTAGAGACTTAATCCCAGGGCACTTGTTGATTGTGAAAACCAAACGACGTGTAAGTATTTAACCGTGCGATACAATAAATGATTCTTTAGTGAGTCAAGCACCAAGAAATCCCGGGCTCGCGACAACTCTGGGGATAAAAGTAGAGAGGCTTTCCACCCTGAAACCAGTACCACTGGTGTAACGCGAACGTAGGTAAATGTAGGTGTAGCGACATGTAGCGACACCTATCGCCACACCGCTACAACTATTTCCACGTCGCTACAATATGCAATCACTAGTTCCGCCAGCTAACAACAGATGGCGATGTAAAAGCACGATCACCTACCTCGGCGGAAGTACTTCTACTTTTCGTAGGGACAAATCTGTTCCTGTCATAAACAATATCTCCTGCGGGCTTGGCTCTCCTTAGAGCCTAACCACGTGGCCGAAATTCGGCCAGAAGCACCAATAGGGAATATGCATGAAAAATAGTTTCAGGTATTTACTAATTAATCGTAAAATAGATCAAAATCTACTACGAACAGTGAAAACAAAATCAAAATTGGTTGAAAAATGGGCGAGATACAGTCATTGAAAGTGAATATATCCGTCTCTCTCTCGCGAAACAGATTTTTCTATGGAGTTAGTACGGCGCTTACGGTACGTGACGTCAACTACCGCATCGGATCTCTCTGTCTAATCAATAACTTTAACGCTTTATAACTCGCTTAATAGAAAAGATAGTTTAAAAATTCTTCGATATTTATGTATCTGGAAGACAAAAGATCTCAATAAATCCATAAAAAAAAGTCATGCATATTCCCTATTACGACAATGGCGGTATCAATAGTGGCTGCTTATATCACCTTTATAGCACTTCATAGCGAGCAGGCACTGCTTGTAGTACCGGTCGCCGGTCAGTATGACGTCGTCCACGTCGCGCCTCGTCAGCTGCGCAGGAGTCTTCTCCTCGAGGAGAGCTCTGCAGACCACCGCTATGCAGCCAGTTTGGGAACCTGACAAAGGATTATGTTCTTAACTTTTTCTGTTGGAAAGCTGGCGTGCAGGCCAAGGATCCAGTGGGGACAAATTTGCTTCATGTTCATTAATTATCCATTACATAATAAAGCCCGAAAACTCTTTGGAACTCTATGGAACTCTTTGCCGGGCTCCTTGTTTCCCGAGATATACAATACTCCGATGTTCAAGGCGAGAGTGAACCGGTTTTTGCTGGGTGAGCACGTTCCATCGTAGACTACGATATCGCTTACCATCAGGCGAATCGCAGTCAAGCGCAAACTCATTTTGAATATAAAAAAAACAGTGATCGTTAGCTACGGTAGTACTGACCACAAGCAGTAGAAGAATACTTCTTCGAATTGCAAGAGATGCTGCCTTGAAGCATCATCTTGTTCTTCTCGACTTGGTAGAAGTTGTGCCAGATCTAGAACAATGCAATTTATTCATAACATTCTTTAAAAACAATCTAGATCAGTCCGACACAATCGCTTATCCGTGCTACCCGATTCTAAATTGCAGAAAAACTCGGTACCTAAAACTTTGTTGCTAGGTACCCTAGGTAGGTAACTTCCCCATCCAAACTGTTTTTAACGGAAAAACTTTCCGTATAAGTGCATGCTCTGCAATTAGCTCCCAGGCACGATGTTTCCTTTCCTTCTTCAAACGTAGTGTCCTTAAATAGAATTCTTTCCTCATGGTAAGCAGCGGCTTCGATGTGCCCTCGCCTAAGTATGAGCGGGGGTAGCCTATAAATAGAGACAGCTAGCTTTGTCTACCATCCTCAGTAATAAATAGAAGGTGACCCGGAATTCTTCTGACTGATTTCTAGACTCAAGACGTGCAAGACAAGTTGACAAGTCCTCGTCCGGCGTTATAACCTAACAAGTCTTGGTTACGGTGTCATTATCAGGGGCAGTATCGATCAGCTCTCACCTTCCTCAGTTTGCTGCACTCGAGTGGAGGCTGCGTGACCTCCTCGGCCGGGATTCGAAGCCGCTTGGGGCGAGCGCGGTGCCGCCGCCGGTACGGGGGCACCCAGTGCCTCGTCTTGAACTCAGGAATTTCTACAGTCTGGGGAACAAATAATGATAGCCACGATGAAGTTATTATTGTGGCACATCACCCGCACAGAATGAAGCTGCTTTCACATGTTAATGCAGATATTGTAATACACGGAACAACCGAGACCTAGATCAGCGGTACTGCAGTACAGGCAGGTGGGACGCAGATGCATGTCTGCCTAAACTGCCATCCTGCTCTGCCCTGCGTTGCCTGACCCTGCGCCTGCGTCTCAGTATTGTTTAAAATGCGCGTAAAGCAAAACAAAGTTGAGCTTTCTGCTGGATACTCCGGCACGTCTCGCCAGAAAACTTGGTTTTAAGTTACATTCTAAGAGTGCAATAACACACTTACTATTGGCGGCATTCTTTGAGGCGGAGGGGGCGGGTGCCACGGCCGCGTCCTGATCTTCACCTTTGTAATCTCTGGCCAGCGCCTCTTGAACCTCTCCTTTCGTTGTTGAGCCCGGTATTGTGCCTCCCTAGGATAACATAACAACATGATTCAAGACCGCCGCAGATTCCAACCAATATTGGTTGGAATGACATGACGTACACTTATGTAATATTAACGTTATGTATTTACAAAAAAAAATTGTCTAAGTAAGTTTATCAGCTGTCTAGTACCCATAGTACAAGCTTCGGCTTAGTTTAGGGCTAGATGGCGCTGTGTGGCCAGTGGTGGGATGTCTTGGGTTCTTTATTTATTTATCTGTCGTTTGAGTGGCGAAGAACTTCTCGTTGCTACTTTTCGACAACATGTCGTGCAGAGAGTTCGCCCAGTGTTCTGGTAGTTCCAAAGCCGATTAAGGACACTCACTGCTCGCGAGTTGCGACTCCGTCCGGACCAGGTCAGGGTGCTCCATGTGATGGACTGTACTCACTCCTCGCGAGCTGCGACCTCGTCCGGACCAGGTCAGGGTGCTCCATGTGATGGACCGTACTCACTCCTTCGCGAGCTGCGACTCCGTCCGGACCAGGTCAGGGTGCTCCATGTGATGGACTGTACTCACTCCTCGCGAGCTGCGACTCCGTCCGGACCAGGTCAGGGTGCTCCTCGTGATGGACCGTACTCACTCCCTCGCGAGCTGCGACTCCGTCCGGACCAGGTCAGGGTGCTCCTCGTGATGGACCGTACTCACTGCTCGCCAGCTGCGACTCCGTCCGGACCAGGTCAGGGTGCTGCTCGTGATGGACCGTACTCACTCCTCGCGAGCTGCGACTCCGTCCGGACCAGGTCAGGGTGCTCCTCGTGATGGACTGTACTCACTCCTCGCGAGCTGCGACTCCGTCCGGACCAGGTCAGGGTGCTCCTCGTGATGGACCGTACTCACTCCCTCGCGAGCTGCGACTCCGTCCGGACCAGCTCAGGGTGCTCCTCGTGATGGACCGTACTCACTCCCTCGCGAGCTGCGACTCCGTCCGGACCAGGTCAGGGTGCTCCTCGTGATGGACCGTACTCACTCCCTCGCGAGCTGCGACTCCGTCCGGACCAGGTCAGGGTGCTCCTCGTGATGGACCGTACTCACTCCCTCGCGAGCTGCGACTCCGTCCGGACCAGGTCAGGGTGCTCCTCGTGATGGACCGTACTCACTCCCTCGCGAGCTGCGACTCCGTCCGGACCAGGTCAGGGTGCTCCTCGTGATGGACCGTACTCACTCCCTCGCGAGCTGCGACTCCGTCCGGACCAGCTCAGGGTGCTCCTCGTGATGGACCGTACTCACTCCCTCGCGAGCTGCGACTCCGTCCGGACCAGGTCAGGGTGCTCCTCGTGATGGACCGTACTCACTCCCTCGCGAGCTGCGACTCCGTCCGGACCAGGTCAGGGTGCTCCTCGTGATGGACCGTACTCACTCCCTCGCGAGCTGCGACTCCGTCCGGACCAGGTCAGGGTGCTCCTCGTGATGGACCGTACTCACTCCCTCGCGAGCTGCGACTCCGTCTGGACCAGGTCATCCTCGCCGGCCTCCGCCAGCTCCACGTGCATGGACTTCTTGCTCTTGTCATCTTTTTCCTTCTTGTCCTTTTTGTCTTTCTTCTTCCCCCCTTCCTTCGGCTCGGGGTCGGCGTCGCCGGCTGCTGATATTCTGCAATAGAATATTCGCCATAGTAATCATAAGTTTTGAAGTGGGATTGGTCGCGACGTCGACGCCACCTATCGGAGACCTGAAAAAGCTACTAGGTAATAGGCGACGCGCATTTTGCACCGGATCACCAAGCAGTGTATGAACACGTAACCCTATCACGGACTTCAAAAATGAAATCTTAACAAGTCTCCTAATCGACTCACACGCCGCCACCCAGGGAAAGAGATAGGGCGGTGATTTGTATTCTTTTTCAGCCATTGCATTGATGACGGTCACATGTTTTCCTCAAACTCGTTGCCCGCCTATTTAAAACCACTTCGGAAGCCGAATTAAATTCTGTAGGTAGCTGTTGCTCTATTGGATCGCACTGTCAAATCATTCAGCATGGACTGCTGCTGAAGACAAAGCGTGAGCAGTTATCGAATTAGTTTCCGTTATGGAAGTGGCGTGACCGGCTCATTAGCGTTCAAACGGTTAAAATTTGATATTTTTCTTTTATTTTTTTAGGGACCCTTAGGGTTACACTGGCATATTTTGTGATTTTTTTAAACGTCGGATCTGCGTCAACGCTACGGCGGCTTACTGCCACCAAGTCAGTACAATGTGTCATGGAATTCCCATTCTCCCCGAGCATATCCGCACGCTTAGGTTAAGCTACGTCCTAAGGCTAGAACGACCGATGCGGCGCCGCCCGCGCTGCGCAAATGTTGCGGCGCTCAGCAGCCCCTCATGCAAGCGTACTTAGCATCGATGCTGCATCGGCGCCCGCCTTACGCCGATGTTCAAAAGACGCCAGTATGAGAGTCCCTTGCTGTTAAAAGAACTTACATCAATGGAGCTCTATCCTTATCCGTATTATATCTCTCTCCCGCATACCCGCTCGGCCTAGGCATCGTTCCTATTCGTCCTACGAATAGAAAAAAAAAGAAAGAATTAAAAAACAACTTACGTAAATTTCCTAGACTTTTCGGAGCCGGCCGCTAAAGTCTGTTTCCTTTCCGGTGGCGGTGCCGCGACTGTGCTCTTGCGCTCGGGCGCGGGAGCGATGCTTTTGCGTTCAGCCATTTTGAATTATACGTCAAAAATGGCGGCAAATTATGATGGCGCTCTACGAAAAAATATGGAATTCATTTTCATGGTAATTGGGATAATTTAATAATCATTAAGCATGTACCTAGGTTATTACATTTAAAAAATATAAACAATGCGGCAGCTCTACAAGGACATATTACGTAATGAATAGGTATATAGGTACGCAAGAGATGCTTAAAACGTAAGTTATAAGCATAATTGGCAAATAAGTATATAAAAACGTCGCATGTGCGTTTTTTTATAAGCGAATGGGTAGCGCTTTTTAGCTTGATGTTAAGCGATGTTGGAGCCTAGGATGAAGCGCGCGTTGGAGGTTTTCCATACAGCTTGTATAAAGCACTTTTCGTTATATATGAAGATTAATCGCCGCGGCGAGGACATCGCCAACAGTTGTTATTAAGCGAATTTTCTCCAACAAACCCATCAGGTTCTTCTAAGGTCTAATGATCTCGCAGAGTTCCCGGCTACGTTTACCTACTTAAATGTGCCTAACTAGGTATCTATACCTAAACATTGCGTTAGCCTGTATTCACGGTGCGGTCATCGTCATCAGCTTGGTAGGGTTGGTGACCGCAGAAGGTTATACTTGTTACCAGGTAAACGCTGCTGCCAGCTTCTTGATACTCCCTTAATAGTCTTGAAGCAACATCTAGCTATACATCGCTACAATAGAAAATCCTACAACGCGCAAACGAAGTTTTCATCATGACTCGCTATATATGTAAGTATACGAAAAATCAAGATGGTCCATCGCACCGCGGTCCCCGAGCACGATCGCCTAGCTAGGCGGAAGTATTTCCGCATTTCGTAGGGACAAGTCTGTTCCTACAGTCTTCAACGGCACCCACGATAGGGCGATGAATGAGATAGGGTGGTTCTATTCTGAGCCAAGGGTTGTGGGTTCGATTCCCGCACAGTACAAACATTTGTGTTCATGAACATGTCTGTTTGTATTGGTCTGGGTGTTTTCTATGTATAATATGTATTTATTTACAAAAAAAAATGTATTTATGTAAGTTTATCAGTTGTCTAGTACCCGTAGTACAAGCTTCGGCTTAGTTTGGGGCTAGGGTGGCGCTGTGTGGCCCAGCGTGGCATGTCTTGGGTTATTTATTATTATTTATTATTTTATTTACATATTATTCTAAATCCGGAAACTACACTGCAGACGATAGGCACGACTAAACAAGGCAACACAAAGCTCGTGGCCCGCGCTTACTCGACACGCGGGCGGTAAGCGTAGGTACCTACAATAACTGAAAGGACCCATACTTACTTCTTGCTAGGTGCCATCACACGCCTATCGGTGAAGCCGAAAGTTAGTTTTCGACAGTTGAAAATTGTGTTGCTTGACTTCTGGACTTGATTGGCTGAAATTAAAAAGGCTTCATTATTGCTTTTGCATATATAACACTGTCTAATAACAAATAATATTGTAATTTTGTATGAGTAAGTACGTAATAGGTACCTATGGTGAGATATGACGGGCCGAGGCCACATTTTGTTTAGAAGCTTAATTATCGCCGCTGTTAGTTTTAAGTGCATTTCAAAGCTCTATCTAATTACAATAATAAATTGACTGTAGCATTCGCATTCGTTTCACTATTTCGGTCTAAACCCACACGAATCCAAAATTATTATTGAATGGAATTGAGACTTTTCGTTATAGGGTGGCACATCAGAGTTTCAAGCAATGTTATTTTTGTAAATCGTGGCACAGCTAGTTAAGTCTCCACTCTGCTCCGCAAAGCCTTAGTGGAAACGCAGCCTTAAAGTCTGCTTCATAGACGTTATAGGTACCTGTCTCTACCTACTCTACGCCATAAATTGAATGAGCTCTAGGTAAACGATCTGCCCCCCATTTGAGCGCGCGCGAACGGGCGCTGATGAACTTTATAGAGCGGTGAATGAGAAGGAGCTAATTTCAACTACTAGTCAAGTGCATTGTAGGTATGGCAAAAGTGAATAATTATTTTTCGTATGAATTATAATACGATAGTTATGAACGTACGCACCTTTTTATTTTTATTTTTTTTTTGTTATTTTTGTAATTTTTCTTACTTGAACGCGAGCCACATCACTTGACGCATGTTCGTAGATTTTTGTTTTTGTTTGTTTTCTTTTTAATTAAATGACGAAATCTATATTTTTGAAAAATGAATTGCCTGTAAGGAGTTTTCTTTATTTTCAGGGCCGATTCTGAAATGTTACGCGTATTTTGTGAGGTCAGTAGGTTCCATGGAAGTAATAAGTACCTACCTACTACTTTTTATAGTTAAGGTATGTTCATTATTATAGGTAACCTCCGATTCAAAGATGACCAACCGTGACCTTAGATATTAAAGGTATTATATTAATTCTGAGATACACTCTTTACAACGTTTGAAAATGAAAAAGTGTAGCAGAATCGGCTCCACAAAGCATTTTGGTACGATATCCGAACATCTTTTTACGATGCAGTGACACGTCGACGTCACTTTGACGTTTTCTAAGTAACACTTCGTAAATCCAACACATCAACACATTTTGTCCGAATTTCTTTCAAATTATTCAATAAAAAGGCATGGTTTAGTTAATTTACTATAAAAATGGTTGATGAAAGTACAAGGAAGACTCTTAGCAGCATTCCATTGCTTCAGACTAAGGCTGGACCGAGAGACAAGGAGTTATGGGTGAATAGATTAAAAGAAGAATATCAGGCTTTAATTAAGGTAAATATCAATTATATACTATAAAACCCAATAGAACTTACATTGAATTTGTGGTTAAACTTCAAAACAAACCCAAATTAATTTAAATTTACCGGAAAATAATCAAAATTTAAGAATGGCATTTAAGCACTTTCTCTGGTATAAAAACCTGTTTTAAATTGGTGTTTTGTAATGTTTTTTTTGTAATTGCAGCAATTAAAGACTGATATCATGATGTTAATTCACCCATTTTGCGATATATTTTTTTGTTTTCTCTAAAAAGGGTTGGTTTATTTTTGTAGAGCCACCAGGTCAGAACAGTAGTTTTCGTGTGATGCGCATTGAAATATACAGATAAAAAATTCTCCCATTTCACACTTCCCTTCACTGCTCTGGTCCTATTGGTTGTAATGTGATGAAAAGTATACTATAACCTGCCCTCACGCAACTTAGTCGTTGAGTTGCGGAAAACGGCCCATTCAAACTAACTAAACTAACCTGCCCAGGAGTATGAAGAATAATTGTATCAAGTTTAGATAATACACCAAGTTGTCTATTCACCTGATCTGCTATACCCATTAAGATTTTAACGAGCTGTGCATTTTGTACCACCATATAAACTATGCTTTCTGCAAATAAAGATTACGATTATGTGTTCCAGTATGTGCAAAACAACAAAGAAGCCGACAACGATTGGTTCCGGCTGGAGTCGGACAAGACGGGCACAAAGTGGTTTGGCAAGTGCTGGTTCGTGCACAACCTGCTCAAGTACGAGTTCGATTTGGAGTTTGATGTGAGTACATCGTTTTTGTTTTACAATTGTAAGTGTTTTACCACCACTTCATTCTCATACAAAATTTTTCAGGGTAGTTTTTTTTATGCAAGGGGTAAAAAAGGGACTACATTACTAAGAATTCGTAATATGGTCCCTTTTTTACCCCTTACAAGTTTGTCACCAGGCTGTATCATATAGAAACGCAATATAAGGTGGCTTAAATTTTCACGCATACTATCTTCCTGTTGTGCTATAACAACAAATAGCTTAAATAAAATAAAATAAATATTAACAGGTGCTCATACAATAAACGCAATGTTTGATGAATATTTGAAATGGCTAGAAACTACTTGCAAAAGACATTTTGTTGTCAAAACTACTATTTCATTCTCATACTTAATTTGTGTGATGATACTTTGTTTTTCCTTCTTCCAGATTCCCATAACGTATCCGACAACAGCACCCGAGCTGGCTCTGCCAGGCCTGGACGGGAAAACCGCTAAGATGTACCGGGGAGGCAAAATCTGCCTCACGGACCACTTCAAACCGCTCTGGGCTCGGAACGTACCCAAGTTTGGTATAGCGCATGCTATGGCTCTTGGGGTAAGTGGCATCTATAAATTACGTCATACGTAAAGTGGGAAGGGGGATTGTACCCATGGAGTTTAACACTTCATGAATTTTATGTTATGTAATTGCTGTTTAGAATAGGACTACCCCATGAGATGAGATCACGGGTGTCATAGACCATGACTTGGGAAATGTTGGACATCAGGCAGCATTAACATGGGTGGGTACAAACCGCCTGCCAAGTGTGGTGACTAAGGCGAATCCCCCAAAATTACAATTGTCATTGGGGGGAGGCCTATGTCCAGCTGTGAATGTTTGCTGGCTGATGATGATGAACGAATGAATCCCATCGTCTTTTCGCCAACCTCACCTGCCCGTGGTGCATCCTGCCGAATAACAAATGAGGCAACCGACTGGCGGCGGTATAACCATCACGATTAAAGGCGTAGCTAAATATGACAGGCCGATGACGGGCAGCAGCGTCCCCGGAGCGAGAAGCTACGCCCTGCGATCGCCAACCCAGCCCAGTGTGGTGATTATGGGTATGTCCTCCAGATGTTTGTTGTCCCTAAGTGGCGAACAACTGGAGAGGCCTATGTCCAGCAGTGGACTGCAATAAGCTGATGATGATGATAATGATGATGAATGACTTGACGTTGGCGTTGGCACTCAATTACCCTATTCCAAGATTGAGAGAAAAAAAGGCAAAATTGATGAGTTTATTGCGGCACTTCTTCTCATCAGGCATTGACAAAAAAAGTATGACGTGCAAAAGAATTCACTTGTGAATCTATTTGCAGAAATAAATTATTTTATTTATTGATTCCTATAAAATATGTATTTGTATTATACTCGAAAGATTTCACCTTACACTAAACATTTTTTTCATTCACAGCTTGGACCATGGTTGGCCGTGGAGATTCCTGACCTCATCGAAAAGGGGGTCATCACCTATCAAGAGAAAAGTGATGAAGCGAAATGATGAAAGGATAAATGTTTTACATATGTACATAGTATGATTTGCAACTATAATATTATATTTATATTTTGTAATAAATTGTTTAATTTATCAACAGCTCATATTTATGTCCAACTGGGAGGTTTAGTCTATCATGAACTATAAGACCTCTTAGTTAACCATGCTGGCTGGTCCCCAGCATGTTAACTAAGGTCTTTTCTTCACTCCTGTTCGCTCCTCCTTCCTTCCTTCGCTCGTGGTGAGAGTGGGTGCAGCCACACTGTTGCACGAGTCCCGCTCGGTCGATCAGTTTATTGTTCGTCGGAGCTGGGGGTAGCAATATTTTGTCTTCCCCGGACCAGGAATACCGGCCGCTTGTCATCTGCAGCCAAAGCAGTCCTGACCCGTCGCGTCCCTATGCAATGCATGTTGATATATAATATAAAAAGCATTTTGTTTTCATGATGAAAGTCGAGAAAACAAGTCCAAGCCACTGTGGCTACAAGCAGGCATCTGTAGATATCCCTAGAGTTACCAATACCGACTTCTGTTATAACTTCTAATAAAAACGTAAACCATTTTCATTGCAATTTTCACGACACAGTTACAGTATTTTACTAGCGTGGAGTTTTATTATTTTCCTATGTCGAAATTGTTGTAACGTTTAATTTTTTTCACGTACATACAGCTTCGCTTGGTAACTAAATATAAGAAGTCGGTTAAAAATTTATATAATGAAATCTACGTAAGTACCTTTTAAAATAATCTGGCTGCAATAAAACATTGCACCGATCCCAAAGTAAGTCGCAGGACGGTATGGGTGTGAGCTAGTACAGGCAAACGGACCACAAATATGAGACATGGAACAAACACAAATTATCAGCACACAAATTTTTGTAACGAGTACCTAAGGGAACCCACGACCCTTGAATCAGAAGGCAGGTGGGCTACCTAAATCAGCCAATGGGCCAATCATTAGGTAAGTAAGTATAAGTAATAGTTGCTGGATGGGGCAGCTTGTAATGTACCGTTGTGGAAGTCTTTAGGGGGAAAAATGTAGATATCTTCGTGCCTTTAACGTAGATGATAATTTTGTTGCAGCTTCAACAAAAAAGCCATCCACTTTATTTGGCTCTACACATTACTCGCCGCTTTGAGTTACGTCAAAACAAATCCTGTGGTAAGATTTTAAAATTAAACTTATTAAAGAGTAAATTTTCTGTCGTGTCTTATTTCTTGCAGGTTTTGAAGTAATTCAGGATGTAAGGAAGCAACCTACCATCTTTCCGCTCTATGCCACCCTCACCTGCCCGTGGTGCATCCTGCCGAATAACGAACGAGGCTTTGACCGACGGATGGCGGTATACCTACGATTAAAGGCGTAGCTAAATACAACAGGCCGATGACGGCCAGCAGCGTCACCGAAACGAGGAGTTACGCCCTGCGATACCCAACTCGCCTTCCCAGCCTGGCGATTATAGGTAAAGCATCCAGATGTTTGCCCAAAATGGAGAACAACTGGAGAGGCCTATGTCCAGTGGACTGCAATAGACTGATGATGTTTCAAAGCTGAAATATTTGACGTACCTAAGAGACGAGACGTACCTACTTAGTTGCAGTAAAAGATACCTACCTATCTAATTTTTGCTTCGGTTTCAGCCCGTAAGTATGTTTCCTTTTTCATTTTCCTTTGTCTAGACTGCCCTGCTTGTCCGGACAGGTGCTCACGAGAAGACCTCTTACTCGCTAATGGTGATGATGTTCGTGTAGCAGAGTTTTGGTCTGGGAAATCTGACCGGTTATTGCCATCGACATGACAAGATGGGAATGATGGAATATGTATGGGTGTTGTGTTGTGTTATAGATAAAGCGCAGATTTTCGAAACTATGCATTAAAATTCATGTTTCTTTTAGGATGATGACCCAGTAAGTATAATGTACCTAGTAGACCTTCAAATTATGGCATTTTTATCTCATTACATCGAATGCGTATCGTCACCGTATCGCCTCCGCCGCTGCCCCGGCGCAGACGGCTGAAAGCGAACCACTCGGTGACAACTCGCTGCTCGTAAAGGTAGGTTAGGTTAGGTACCTACTTGCCGCTAAATGCCGAGTGGACCGCGCACAGCCCTCGAATGTCACGGCTTCAAGAATTTAAACAGATTATTCGATAATTCTTGGACCTCGACCTCGATGTCCATTCGTTGACTGTGAGATGTTCATTTATTGACCATTCGTCGTCTGGACCACCTGTCGACACAAATGAACGCCGAACGACGAGGCGGTTTTGGGTGGGTACCGGGAAAATCTAATGACCTATGACCTTCAACCGTTTAATATAACGGTTAACTTCGTTAAGCCGTTAATTAAGTATGATTTTTTGAGGATGTATGCCAATACATCATCAAAAAATCATAATTAACATAATTTGTATAATTTATTGCATTTTAATAATTTTTGTGATGATGATTATATTTTAGCCCGCCGATCCACCAGCCGTAAGTGACAAACAATGACAATTACTTACTTAAGTTATTTTATGCAATTTTCTAATAACTAAGTACCTACCAGTAAGTAGTCATAACACTTGGTAGCTTCGACGATTTGTAAGTGTTTTTCATAAAAACCTATACAAATAAAGATTATTTTTAGTGCAGTCAATGAAGCGAAAAATACGGGCTAACCTCCGAATTTTTTTACTGTGATCCGATTTGCATGAAATTTTGGAATTAGGCTCATCTTACCCTTAATTTCAAAAGTGAAAACGATCTGAACTCCGCCAATTATTTTTAAGGGGTCTAAATGACCCCTTAATGGAAAAATTGAGATTAAGCCATTTTATCGCTAGAAACCAGTCTAATAGTAAGTGTTGAAATTGTAAAGTGTTTTCTAATACAATTACCTCATATTAAAATCATATTCAACCCCTTGAAAATCTTACAACCCAAGCAAACAACCCCTAAATTGAAAAAAAGCACAAAAATATTTTGGTATGACATAAAAAGATGTAAGTAGAGAGTAAGTAATATTTTCATCATCATCATCATCAGCCCGTATCAGTCCACTGCTGGACATAGACCTCTCCTAATGTTCGCCGCTTAGATCGATTCTGGGCCTCTCGCATCCAGCACTAGCTAGCCGCCCTGCGCAAATCGGCACTCCACCTGGCCTGAGGGCGTCCTCGCCCCTCCAGAACTCGTTTACCCCAACGCTTATCGGCTCTGCGGCTGATGTGGCCAGCCCACTGCCACTTCAGCTGACTAATCCAGTGAGCTAGTCGGTGACTTTGGTTCGCTGTCGGATCACCTCATTTCGGATTCGATCCCGCAGAGAGACACCGAGCATAGCCCTTACCATAGCTCGCTGAGCAACCTTTAATTTGTGGACTAGCCTTACAGTTCATGTCCACGTTTCGGCTCCGGACATAGTGGCAGCTTCATAGAGACATCTCATAACTTGGATGTGTCGCCAATCATTTCACATTGCTCCAAATATTCACACTCCGAAATGTTCAGTTACTAAGTAGAAAAAAATATGATAAGTTTTTGGGTCATAACTCCTTAAATTTTCATGCTATCACAATTTATGAAACACCATTGTAAAGGTAATTAAGAGAGCTACAACATCCTTTGTTGCAATATATAGTGAAAAACCTTGTTTTAAAACGGTGAAGGGTGAAAGGGCTTAAGAGAGGCTGTGATTGCGCTGCCACGCGCTCTTTAAACAATCATATCTCCGTCAATTTTTATTTGATAGAAAAAACAAAAAAAACAAATTGTTTGTCAGAAAAATACCTAAATTTCTTATCCCTACACTTTTATACGTATCTATCGTCATTTTTGAGATATTATGAAAAAAAGGTGGGTTTTTTAAAAATTTGAAATTTTAGATTTTTCTTCAATCACGACTTTTTTGAAAACTATGTGTCCTAAAGCAGCCAAACTAATACAATCTATCAAACTCTTTATAATTAAGTTAATTCTAGGCGGAATATGATTAACTTTAGTTTTGGTGGAAATGGCACTTATTTAAACCCACTGATTCAAAAGAAAAAACAGTCGATGCTCCTCTTATTTGCAATACAGCTCACTTATTTTACATGTAAAAGACTTTGAATAGTGCTCATTTTAAAGCTTATTTCAAGCACTACAAAACCCTTTTTGATTAGAAAGCATAAAGTGCATTTGCTTGCTGATAGATGGTATTGACTACATCGATGAAATTTCAGATAAAATAAAAAACGGCTTTGGTCTTTAATATCTAGCTTAATATTGCACTTAGAATACTTTATAAAAAACCAAATTGTTAATTTTTTTACCTGCTTCAATTTTGTTCCTTATACAATTTTTGATAAAACTTATATTTTTGGAGATATTTGAAAAAAACCGATGAAAAAAGTGAAAAATTTTCAAGTTTTCAATTGCCAATAACATGAAAAGTATTAGATTTTTCGAAAAACTTTATAGATGATTTTTTGCTTAAATTTGGACCTTTAATCGATATCCGAGGTTATTTTGAAAAGAAAACCATTGACTTCCGAGAAGGGGTGGCAACCACCCCCAGGGTGGTGGCGGAGTTCAAATCATTTTCACTTTTGAAGTTAATGGTAAGATGAACCTAATTCCAAAATTTCATGCAAATCGGATCACAGTAAAAAAATTCGGACCTATAATGCTTCATTGACTGCACTATTTGACTTTTGACTTTTTGACTTGACTTAAGCAAATGACGATTAAGCGAAGACTAAAACATGTTCACTTTGTATCTTGTGTCGGATAAAAACGGATACAAGAGGTAGGGCATAGCGAATCTTCGCTCGAATTGAGTTGCTCGTCCGGGGAAGGACCTCCACGCTATAGAATACAGCTAAATTGACCTCAGGGTTGTATTTCTGCCGGTGAGTCTTCGGAGCTCATGGGGTGAGTGCTAAATCAGCAGCCGGGGGTTGGGTTAGGCCGGCATGGCGGTCGGAGGTAGGGGTATTTGCCCTCCCCAAACCAGAAGTGCCGGCCGCTTGTCTGCGGCTGGCCAGGGCAGGCAGGAATGTGGCCGTATGCTTCGGCGCTACCCATATCCCTGCCCTTGCTGCCTACCGGCGACACAGAGGGGTTTAGTGGGTATGCCCTCTCATTTTGGGAGGTGTGAGTCCCACACACCATGCCGACTCCCCCCGGAGGCGGCATGAAGGTGCCTAATGCATCCCACTCTAGAAAAAATATGGCGGTGGCAACTGACAAGTAACAGAGGTCCTTCCTAGGACGGGCAACTCAATTCGAGCGAAGATTCGATATGCTCTACCTCTCCTAATGATTGTGTGATTAGACTGATTAGTATTTGTATTATTTTAGGGCGCTGATCCACCAGCGGTAAGTGATAGACAATCACAGTTGATGTTATTTTAAGCAATTTTCTACTGCGAGAAAGGTAGTCATAACACTCATAAGCAAATGACGATTAAGCGAGGACTAAAACTTGTTCGCTTTGTATCTTGTGTCGGATACAAACGGATACGAGAGGTAGGGCATAGCGAATATTCGCTCGAATTGAGTCGCTCGTCGGGGAAGGACCTCCACGCTATAGAATAGGTACTTACCGCAACCTATTGACCTCAGGGTCTTGTTTCTGCCGGTAAGTCTTCGGAGCTCGTGGGGTGAGTGCTTTATCAGCACCTGGGGGTTAGGTTAGACTGGCATGGTGGTGGCAACTGACAGCTAACTGAGGTCCTTCCTAGGACGGGCAACTCAATTCGAGCGAAGATTCGCTATGCCCTACCTATCTTAGTGATTGTGTGATTAGTGTTTGTATTATTTTAGGGCGCTGATCCACCAGCGGTAAGTGATAGACAATCACAGTTAATGTTATTTTAAATTATTTTCTAGTAGGTAGTGATTATCCCGTTAAAATGTGTTAAAATACAGCTTGGCACCCACAATGTCCCGAACGAACCTTCAGGCCCCTTCATAGAAGTAGGTGTATCACAGAAGTGTTTCTTCATCTCTTTTTTCGCAATAAGTAGCGTATGTCCTTTCATTGTCTGTGCCAAATTTCATCAAAATCGGTTGAGAGGTTTAAGTGGAAAAGCGTATAGACAGGCAGACAGAGTTACTTTCGCATTTATAATATTAGTAGGGACTAGTATGGATTAAATAGTAAATTACCTTATTAAACATTATTGTTTTTCAGGCAGTAAGTGTCAAAACATTTCATTAAAGTAAGGCCTATCTACTACTATTTTACTGTAAAATATGTATTTAAAAACAAAAAAATATATAAGTAAGTACTATGGTAACTGTTATCAGTTGTCTAGTACCCATAGTAGGTACAAGCTTCGGCTTAGTTTGGGGCTAGTTGGCGATGCGTGGCTCAGCGTGGCGTGTCTTGGGTTATTTAACTAATATTTATTTATTTTAAATAACAAAAACCGGTTCACTCTTACCTTGTATATCTTAAGTATTATCATAGCTCCCGGGGAACAAGGAACCCGGCAACAGTTCCATAGTTTAGCCGTTCGTACTACGAAGGTAGAGGCGAAACGAGAGGAGAAACGAAGAACCATAATTATGATTATATTAAGACCAAAATGTATCACTTAGTCTGTAAAAAAGAATTTCAATTTGAATATTTTATAAATTCAAATTCTTTATGTGTGAGCCCAGGTTATAATAAGGTGTACGAAAATTGTTGTAGTTGGGTTCAGCTGTGTCTGCCTAGGCGTACAAATACATTTGGTGTCAAAAACACCAAATGTATTCATTGGTGTTTTTGACACCAAATCATCATCATTCAATTTAATTTGCATTATTTAATAATTCATTTAATTTTATTTAATTCAGCCACAACAGGACACCGTAAGTACACAAGATGTTATTATTGGTTCAATATGAATCTTAGTTTTTTATGTTTTTACCCTAATATATTGATAAAATATAATTTTAAATGTGTGCTTTCAGCCGGCACCACCAGTAAGTTTGTACATAGACATTACCCATTGTCGATAAGTCCCTGAACTCCCTGATAACTTATTCAGCGGGGCTATCAAGAAGCCAGATAAATTGATCTATTTCAACCAGTATCTAACTAGATATTGGGAGCATCTCTCAGAACATCCATCCAGAACTCGAGTCAATTTAGTTACCCGACGGAGAATCGACCCCGCTAGTTTGTACACGCTCATAAACAAGCTTGTAAAAATAGAGAGTGTAACTTCTCTAGGTAGCTCATATAGCTACACTTATATTCTCCTGTATCTCCTGTTACTTGGCTATCCTCTTTGGTTGTTCTCACCGGACGGCTTCTGAGAATAGTAGTTAGTATTTATTACGTAGGTATAACAAATCACATAAATATGTATTTTATTTTAGCCGGGTGATACTGCTACGACTGTAAGTTAAAAAAATACGAGTAGTACGTCTAAATAATAGTAATTAAAACAAAAACATAACTTCATATCTTTTATTATCAGATCAAATCAAAAAGGTTATCTCGTAAATCAAATTAAATACGTGTTATGGTATATTTAGAACATAGTGATAGTCTATCATTGATAACATGCAACCAACATACACAACACATAGGCGCCATCTACAATGTTCTACAATGCAACACCCTATCCGGGTCATTTACTTTTAAGGCCTTAGCTTGTAAGATCCTTTTATGTAGATATATTACATGTGCAATAAATAAATAAATAGGACGCGCTTAGGCTAGATGGAATACTGAATGCGAGATGCGAATCTTGCCAGGATCGAAGAAAGTGGCGAGCAATATTGGAGAATTGACTATAAACAGTTATGAGATCCTTATGTAGAGTCGATCTCCAATCCGTTGGATCGACCTTATCAAGGCGACTACCGGATCGAGTACGGTGCAGTGTGTACGTAATGCCGAAAACCGGCAAAGATGGAGAATTATAGCAAAACGTGCCGCATCCTTGACAGTGACCAGTAACGCTGAGCCGCAGCTCTGCCCATCTGTAGCCACGACCACTCTGCCAACGGTGCCCTACTAAGAAGAGAAGATGTAGAGCCTGCTTCTCACTCTACAAGCTATAATTATGTAGGCACTATACACCTCATATTGTGGCTTGGCCGTTTTCTTTGTAGGTACAGAAGGAAGCTGTAATAATTGCTTAGAAAAGTAATGAACAAGGAATAATTTCTTTCCCTTAAGCGGTGATGAGGGATGCGTCAATGTTTGTCCGAGGACACTGGGTCCGGTTAATAGGTGCCAAGATCCGGGAATACAGATATTTATTTATAGGAGGGACATAAAATAATAAGGCAATCCGCGAAATAAACTGCCCTATGTACATTTTTATTGTTTCAGAACGCCGCTGGCGATGAGGTAAAATCTATAAAAAAAAATTAAGAAGATTCTTTGGTACCTACCCAGTTGGACGGAACGCATGACTGAACCATTTTATTTTATATTTATTATATATATGTGTCATTTTGTGCTCTAAAAATCATTGAAGTGATAAGGTTCAATGAGATAAATCGTCTTCAAGGAGCCCTTTGATGCCGAGCGACTTGTCGTGTGACTTTCTTTGTACCCCCTGACTTCTTATCCTGCTTACAGGAAGACTAGTCTCCAAGGAATCAACGATACCGATTTCATTTCTTATAAATTCCTATAAAAATATATACCTAATTGTACAATTTTCAGAAGAAAGCTGATGACAAAACTGACGATAAAAAGGACGAGGTAAATTTAATTTCTTAATAAAAAAAAATCTGTTAACATGCCTAATTTATGGTGGGGTTAACATATATAAATATGTATAAAGACTATATATTATAAAAGGATCAAAAGTACGGTAGAGCTATACGAATAAAGATTATTTTGACTTATTGCTAACATTGGGCCAATTGTTCAAAGAAAAGAAACGGTTAAATTTGGATGTAATGCGACTTGTTTTTTTTTTCAATTTCAGGTAGTCAACCGAGCAATGGTTTGTTTAATACCTATATCTTATGTATGGCTAGTTATTATTTTTATGTATAGGACTATTTTAAACAGTGCGCACATTTTTTTTAATTATTGTTGTGTATTTAATATTTAAAAGAAAAAAGTAGGTGTGTTTACAAAATATAAAACAAAATGTACTTAGGGATGGGATTGGGCGCATTTTGCTACCACCCTAAAGGTTGAAGTTTCGCTATTGCCAATATTTCAATAGCTAAAGGGCAGTTTAATGAAGGTCTATGCACATCAGTGGGCCGAAACTATGTAATTTTCAAATTATGTTATACTCGTTAAGCATCTGGCTGATAGTTCATTGACTTGATTGCAGTTGGAAGTGAGTATTATCTTTGCCCGGCTCCTTGTTCCCCGAGACGTACAATCTTTCGATGTTCAGGGCGAGAGTGAACCAATTTTTGATGATTGAGCGCGCTCCACCGTAGACTGTGATATCACCGGTGAATTGCAGTCAAACGCAAACCCATGTTGGATAATATAAAAAATCAACGATCGATCGTTTTTATGTTCATTCGATTGTCATGATGGCTCATTAAGGCTCATTCTTTTGACAATTATAATACTTATATTTACCTACACAGAGAAGTTTTCTATAGTCTGCTATTAATTCTATTCATAGGTCTACTTACGGCCATATTCACAAACGTTACTATGCGTCGCGGGAACGCACAGGTACCCAAAAACGTATGGGATTTTGGGCACTGAGCGTCCGCGCCTCGCATAGTAACGTTTGTGAATACGGCCGTTAGTATTTTATACTGAACCATTTCGGCCACTTCATAATTACCTTCATGGTTTAATTTTTAGTTGGATGTACGTATATGACATTATTTATTATTTTGATTTTATAATTGTAAAGCTGGCTATTTAAATATTACCATAAGCATTATTTTTTAACAGGCTGATGCTGTAAGTTTCAATTATATTATTTTGTAGTAGATAGCTCTGACTATTATTTTTCTAAGTATTTTAAATTAAGTACGTATAATTACAATAAGATTCAACATGAAATTTAAATCTCTATGATTTTTCTAACATTTCAGACAACGGTTAGTATAAAAATACAATAAAATTTATCTAAAAAAAGTTTTCTTATAAAAACAAATAATAGCATTATTCATAAATTATTTTATAGCCTACGGTAAATATTTCAACATTAATTTGTATGCTTCTGGACGGGTTTGTCTATTCATAAATGTCTACTTAAAATTACAGAATGTGGTAAGTTTGTTGGTACCATTTCAGTCAAGTAATTCAGAAAGTTTAAGTATATTCCACACTACTATTAATATAATTTATCAATCATCAAACTTTCACGAATATAAAGATATTATAAAAGTATGCCATAGTAGGTATGTATTAGGTAGGTAGATTAAATTTAGGTATTTAGAGTTATATTTAATCGTTTTACCCTGTTTTCCATTCCAGGTTACGGTAAAGATCACAATTGGTTTAAAACTTTTTTTTATTAATTAATTGTAATAATTTATTTACTATTTAACCAAAATTATTATATTACTTTCCAGAATCGCTACGTAAGAAACTTTTTCAGTTTTACTCAGACTAATTAACAATAAAAAATGTTAAGAAATTTTGTTATTCTTACAAGACTTAAGTCATCTTTAAGAATAAAATAAAAATAAAATAATATATTTATTTCATGTCGATCGTTGCTGCTTGACACATGGGTATGTTTACCTTTATACACATTTTCTAAGCTGTCTAATTTTTATAATTAATATATAAGTTAATAATATAACATTATTAAATAAGTTAATAACTTGAGCAATATAATGCCATTCTAATTATCTACGAAAAAGCTTATAAACATACTTCATTAGTTACCTACCTTTATTTAAAATGTAAACATATTTTTATTTATTTATTCTAGGCATCCAGGGCGTAAGTCTAAATAAATTCATACTATGACTGTAAAGACACTATGTATTCATCAATTTAGTCTTATTTGTTAGATTTCCTCATAAAGTCTAGAAGAATTAAGGATTCTATACATTAGACATTTAGTTGAAAATGGAATAATTAACATTAACCGTCAAAATGGGTACGTAGCCTGATATGTTGCCGTATCTCTACATTTATCTTGCCATATAAAATACTTATCTAAAAACAAGATCATCAATGAATAAATAATTTCAGGAACCGGTAAGAATTAAAAACCTTTTAAAAATTAAATAATTTATACTTTAACGGTTAAATATTTAGCAACTATTTTCTATTGGTTTTCAGTTAAAGGTAATACATACCTACCTACTTATTAAGTATAGTATTCTTTTTTCAAAATACCTAGAATTAAATAAATATTAAATTGTACATAGTGCCTAAGTTGATTCTAACTCTGATCATTATTTTATAAATATTTTGACGTTTTCACAGGAAACTGTAAGTATTTATTTACATTTAACCAATTTTTTTATTACGCCTAAAGATTTTTACGTTTATTGAATTGAACTTACAATAACAGGACAGTATAAGTAAATACACACTAATCTTAAATACTTTTTTTTAGAACATTGTAAGTTGTGTATTTTAATTAATTTGTCTTATTTTATATAAGGTAACGGGTTTTGGCTATAGAAAAGTAAACTCAGTTTATTAGTTTATTAGTTTTCTGGAATTTAACGAGTATAATTTAAGATTCATACAAACCCTAATTGATGTTACAAACTATGGAGTCAGACACTGGTCTGTATGTGGTCTGTATATATTAGACGGTAAATAAACTGTTATTTACCGTCTAATATTTATTATGTAGTTAGGATTAAAATATAATATTATTATTATATTCCGTTGCAAAACAATAAGCCTTAAAAGTTTAATTAAGATTCTGTTAAACCTATTTCTTTTTTTAATAATAGCTGAATGTAAGTACATAAAGATACAAAACTAATCTCTTTTTCAGTTTGGGATGGCAGATCAAAGTGTAATTATGGAATGGGATTTAAAAGGGATGAGATATTAGCGTACGAATTGAAATAAATCTTGTATTAAGTGTAGAGTGACTAATCTGTACAATCTACAGTACAGTCAGTACTTAATGTAGGTACTGTAGGTACCCACTTCATAACAACTTGAACTCATACTGTGATGATGTGTCAAGCACCACAACTCTCAATTGGGTGGTTACAAACACTTCCCAGGCACATGCATGTCCTTGAATATCTACATAGGTATTTATAGAACGTCAGTACTTATTATGGTTTTAGTAGTACCAACCTATTTGTTATCGTCGTCTAGGTATTTTGAGAGACGGTTCCTGTCATGCTCCTTAATTTAAGAAATGAGGGCCTACTGTATCGGTAGAGCAAAGAAGAAACGATCGTTTGATGGACGGATTGCGTACTTTTGTAACATTTCCTCCCATTCATTGCTCCTATGTGTGTGTATTCAAACCAAATTCATGAAGATCAATCGTTGTTCGTTTTCATGGTTCAAAAACACGTGATTGGCCATCGAACTATGTTTTCGATTGTTGTTGTAGGGCCCCAGATGATGACTTTGAATCCTATTTTTAATGTGAATATTATTCCCATTACAGTTCACGGTGAATATAAAGTTTTTATCAATTGATATTACCTACTTTTATATTTATTAAAAAAATATCAGTCCGGTCTGTTTAATGAGCTTAATATAGAGTTATGTTTCAGCTAGAGGTATGCTTTTTGACTAAATAATAATATTATGATGCCTAAGATAACCACAAATTAGTATAGTATTGATCTTTTTTAAAATATAATTATTGTTGTCCCTATAGAACGGTGTGGTAAGTATTTTAAAATTTATAAATACCTACTAACTTGCGCACTCAATGAAAAAAAAAAATATTTTTATAAAAGTATTTACTTACGTAATAATAATTAAAAACTACGTGATTGCTAAATAAAAATAATTAATTTACAGACTGTCGTAAGTATTATATTTAACTTACACGTAAGAAAAAGTACGACAATCTAATTATCTACTTAATAAATTCCTAGATATTAGTATATTCAAGGACTTATTCAATCTTTTAGGAAGTTCACGTAAGTGCATATGTTGAAAAATATATTAATTTGTCATTCATATAGATATTTTTTGAAAAAATAATCTTTCCGTTAACAATTTAAAAATAATATAACGGTTTAATTTTTATTCCCAGACCGAAGTAAGTTGGATGAAACTTTATATAATTTTATTACAGCTCTAAAATATACCTACTTAATATCTTTGTTGGTAACGTAATAAATACGTCATAATAATAAACTTTCATCTTTCAGGAATGGGTAACTGTTGTTTGAGTTATTTTGTTTTAAAGTAAAAACCTAAAACAAATTTTTTTCAATTAAATATTCCATCTAACATGAAAAAGTAGTTAAAATTGATATAACAAATTCGTTAACAAAATGTTCCTTTTTGTTTCCATGATCAGCAAACGGTTAGTACTTATCTACACAAATACTATCAAAGCAGACATTTGTCATAATATTCACAACAGCACCTTATAGCAAACCGCGTACACGCACTAGCGCCACCTAGTTGTTTTCCCGCAAAGGAAGTCTCGCGGGCGCGTGCCTAGCCGATGCATTATTTAGCTAGGCTGCATAATTCTCAATGTGTTAGCGCGCGCCGCCATTTAAAATACGCCGCGCCAATGTCCGTATCCGGAACGCGTGGCTCGTTCAGTTCGCCACCCGCCGCCTCGTCTCTCGGCAGCGCGCGCGCTATACCTCGGTTTTCTTTTGATTTCTTGTGTTCATGCATGACTGTGCCCAACACCCTTAACTATCTTACGAATGTGTAGTGTGTATTTGTGTGTATTGCGACGAATAAACGTCAAATACCAAACAACTCCCTGATCTTTTACTTCTGTAAACCCAAGCAAGAGAGTCTCAGAAGTGGCGCCCAACTAAAAATCAGCAGTCATGCCGCTGACCAGAAGCAGAGCGGCCAGCTTCGGCAACAGGGATGATGCAATAGACGCATTCCCCACTCCCCTGCTGCCCACGCCGCCGCCGCCGAGCAGCGAACAACAACGCCAAGATGGCGCCGGCGCCGACACGACTTTTACGGCGGAAAATATGGCGTCGGTGATAGCCTCCTTACAACGTTCACAAACAGAAGCATTCCGAGAGCTCCTCGAGGTGGTGACGAGAAACACATCTACACCAGTGCCGTCACCAAGCCAGGGTACTCTTGCGCGGTGTAAAGCTTCGTTTTCCGGCCGGCCCAACGAGTCGGTCGACGCATTCATCGAGGCGGTAGAGGCATACAGCGACTGCGCTCAAGTGGCCGAAGTAAATATATTACGCGGCCTATCATTTTTATTCGTCGAGGACGCTGCTACGTGGTGGCAAGGAATAAGGCAATCCGTCACATCCTGGAAGCAGGTGAAAGATAACCTAACCAGTGCCTACGGAGACCGCCGGCCGCCACATCGCGTATACACCGACATATTTAAAAATTATCAAGCGGAGGAGAACACCGACATTTTCATCGCGAGAATCCGCGCATTATTTGCCAAGCTCCCAAGAGGGGACTTAAGTGAAAAGGTACAATTAGATATGAGTTATGGATTATTAAACGCGAGGATTAGACAAAGGCTGCGAAGAGAAGAATTTGATACTTTTCATGAACTACTTCGACATGCACGTTACATCGAGGACTCCATCGGCGAGGGGGAGCGGCAAGAAAGTAGTGCGCGAAGTGATATTTCTGTGACACGAACAATCGCGTCGGTCAGAGCGCCGAGCCGCACGCTCCCGACATCGGCAATTGCGCCGCGCGCGCCCGGTTTCAACGCAACACGCGCCGCAACTCCGACTCGGCCTCCGCCGAACGCGCGCGCACACCCGACCGCGCCGCACACGCCCGCGCCCGCCGCGCCCGCGCTGCCGGCCGCGGTCGGCGCGCATCACCCGCCGCCGGCCCCAGCTCCGCCGTTTTCGAACGCGGCCGGCGCCGCCGCGAAGAGGCAGCGCCCCGCTTGTTCGTACTGCAAGCGATTCGGTCACGCCCGTGACCAGTGTCGTAAGTTGCTGAACCCAGGTGAGCCTCCTTCTCATACTAACTTTGCGGAACGCGAGTACAGTGATCAAAGTTTTTATAGTGTCGTATCTCAAAAAGTGCGTAATTCCAAAAAGTTAAAGTGCCCGTCAGTAAGTGTCAATTCGAACAATAACATTACTTCGTATAAAAGCCGTCCGCGTCCTAACCTGTCTGTACCTATTTCGAACGGTGATGCATGTAATAATAATAATAGTCACAAAAATTTTACATCGCGTAACAGTAAAAAGCGAACTCGTCAAAATGCCGATAATAATCGCAAACAAAAAAGTAAAGCTATTAGTGCATGCAACATCGAACGTTCATTTTTACAAGATAATTCTCGATGTGATAACAGAATATCTTATGATAATAATTTTTTAACGCATCCTTGTGATAGTTGTAATTTTAGACAGATGTCTTGTAACCGTAAACATTTCAATTTGCGTAATTTTACCATGAATAATAATAATTGTTTATGTGACGATGTTTTACGTGATAATATTTCGACATCACAAGCGCCTTACGTTAACCCGTGTAACGCCGCGGTGTCCCAGGTTAACCTGTGCAAAAACACGGTGTCCCGTTTTAACCATTATGATGACACGGTGTCCCAGGTTAACCGGTGCAATGACACGGCGCCTTACGTTAACCCGTGTACCGCCGCGGTGTCCCACGTTAACGTGTGCAATAACACGAGGTCCCAGTTTAACCTGTATAAGGTCACGGCGCCTAATGTTAACCCGTGTACCGCCACAGTGACCCACGTTGAACCGAACGTGGCTTCCCACATTATTGATAATACATGTGGTGCAAATGTAAAAACGTGTCTGAGTCCTAACTTTGTTCCAAATTTTGAAAATGATGTTCAGGCAAATGTTTGTTTTAAAAATAATGTTGTATCAAATTGTAACGAATTTGTTAATACTAATAATAATGCAGGGTTATTGTTAGATAAGGAGGATGATAAAAATGTATTAAGTGATTATTTTATTTGTAGTGGAGATGATGTTTCAACCGGTGACGACCTCGCGAGACCCCCTGGTGGGGGAAATTTGCGTCCCATATTTGACATAAATATTTTGGGTTTTAACGGCACCGCGCTTATTGACACAGCCGCCAAACATTGTATCGCTGGTCATACTCTATATGCTCTCCTTCTACGCCAGAATCATCCCCTCCATCCTTCTTCGCGAGAAGTAAAACTAGCTGACGGAATAATCCGAAAAATGGAGGTGCTTACCACCACTTTACAGGTGTGCTTGGCTAATATAATAATCACTGTTCCCTTCTTAATTTTCCCGAATGCTACTAATAATGAGACATTATTAGGCATCGATTTCATTACGGCCGCTCGAGTCGTCATAGACTTTCATAGGAAAGTATGGTACTTCAGTAATGATAGTACGGTAGTACATAACCTGTCTTTCGAGCCCGCCTCGCGTAACGTAGCCTGCGCTTCAACGGAGGTCCTTAGAGATGATGAAGGTACTCATCTCAAACCAGCTGAGCGTCAAGCGCTGGCTGATGTCCTCACCAGGCACGCACAGGTTTTCAGAGCAGGGGGAGGTCCAACACCTTATGCAGAGCATCGGATTGAAACAGGAGAGCACCCGCCAATCGCGACGCCTCCTTACCGCCTGAACCCTTCAAAAAAGCAGGTGATGAAAGCTGAAATAGGTAAGATGTTGCAGGATGACATAATTGAATGCTCCTGTTACGTTCCAGCGTCTTATTGATCGTCTCTGTTCCTGCTCTGCTTTACAGGATGTAAGTATCCTCGCATATTTGTACGCATATTTGGTGATAAGTGAAGGATTCCATCGCCATCTGCAAGACCTCGAGGCTGTTTTAGTCGCCTTTCAGAAGATAACCTGCACATCAACCGAGTGAAATGCGCTTTTGCAAGAGAGAGCGTTAGATACCTCGGGCGCGTTATCACTCAAGAAGGCGTTTCCACCGACCCAGAGAAGGTGAGTGCTGTCCTCGAGATGAAGGAACCAGGTACTCTCAAGCACCTGAGAACCTTTCTGCAGATTTGTTCGTGGTTTAGAAAATTCATACCTAGGATCTTACCCGCTATTAGGGTCATTCTAGCAACCCCCCAAAGCCTGTGATACCCAAACGCAACCGCGGATGTCCAGTTAATACTGAGAGAGTGCTAGTCCAGGAACGAGGGCGTTTTCCAGGACTAGAGGGGGAGCATATAGCAAACCGCGTACACGCACTAGCGCCACCTAGTTGTTTTCCCGCAAAGGAAGTCTCGCGGGCGCGTGCCTAGCCGATGCATTATTTAGCTAGGCTGCATAATTCTCAATGTGTTAGCGCGCGCCGCCATTTAAAATACGCCGCGCCAATGTCCGTATCCGGAACGCGTGGCTCGTTCAGTTCGCCACCCGCCGCCTCGTCTCTCGGCAGCGCGCGCGCTATACCTCGGTTTTCTTTTGATTTCTTGTGTTCATGCATGACTGTGCCCAACACCCTTAACTATCTTACGAATGTGTAGTGTGTATTTGTGTGTATTGCGACGAATAAACGTCAAATACCAAACAACTCCCTGATCTTTTACTTCTGTAAACCCAAGCAAGAGAGTCTCAGAACCTCCAATTTTTTGCTTCGATGCTTCCAGTCCACACTCGCCTACATTCACTGCCCACAAGACAGCTAGAATAGGTCTATTATTATATTATTTCTTTATTTTATTTCAGTATCATGTAAGTTTTGAGATTTAAGTAAATTCCTTTAGTTTTTAATTAAATTTGTAAAATTGGTAAAATTTATAATGGTAACAGAGGGCAAAATGCGCCATTATACTTAGCTGTAGGTACTGACCGAACTGCCGTGTCTTGGATCATGGAGTAGGTAAACTGGTTGAAGAGTAACCATGTCATGTCTAGAACTCTGAACATTTGGTTAAGTATACCAAAATTGCGTCCAGATTAGTAGGGAACAAAATATAATGTTGTGAAACATAGTTCTTAGGTACGTGTTCTATCAGTGTAGGTATGTACAGCAATGTTCTGTAACTTCTGCGTTTGAGTTTAAAACCTTACAAAGTAAGTATAAAAATAATGAAAACAGTACTATAAAGTTAATATAAAATGTTAGTTAGGAATGCATCTTTAAATTTTATTTTTTGTTAAATGGCTTTATCTACTAATGCCGTTGTTTTTTATAATACTTATTCTGCTAATCATCAATGCATTAATTTAGTTACTCATGTTTTGATTTCAGACTGTGGTTAGTATTTTTTAATCGAAAATTTAGAACCAATGCACTTTATATTATCATATTATCATCATCTCCACTCTATTCTCTAGCTAACTAGCGCTACATGTTATGTGCATGATGCATCTTATGATTAAAGTATAAAGTGCAATCTATCTTCTTATCTATCTTCTCACTCGTCTTGTCCATCGGTGTTAAATCACGTACAAAAAAGTACTCCTACTAATTATGTTATGCTTTGTTGAAATTTCTAGTATCCGACAGTAAGTGTATCAATGCAATATTTTTATAATTTGAATGAATAGCGTATTTACGCTTTTTAACTAATTTTAATTAAATTTAAAAATTTAAATTAATTTTAATTTAAAATTAAACTTCTAGAGGTCTCAGGTTCGAATTCCGGACCTGGCCAAATGTTGTTGTAGATACACACAAAGGAAGATAAATTAAATAATTTTGTTTGACTTTTATTGCAGAAAGTAAGTAGAATAATATAATTTTAATACTAATATAATTTTATACTTTTATAAATATACTTTCTTTTCACCCGTGTTTTAACAATATTAATACGTATTTCACAGGCTGGTGTGAGTAGTGTTTAGTACTTATTTGAATTATTAAAAGTGAGAGTGAGAGAGTATAGGTTTAATTACTGTACAGTAAGTCAGCCCCGGATCTACGATTTTTTCGAACCGGGGCAAGAACTTGATATAGCGTTTAATTAACACTAATATATAATAGGTGTAATTTTTTGTGATCTAGTTTTGTTGCGTAGTTTTGAAGATTTAAGCGTACAAAGGGATATAGAGACAGAAAAAGCGACTTTGTTTTATACTATGTAGTGATGATTTTGGCGCCCCCTGAAACTGCCGCCCGGGGCAGGTGCCCCGGTTTGCCCCCCCCCTAGATCCGGGGCTGCAGTAAGTACAGTACAGTTTCACTAAAATCCGTGATTCACTAGATTTTCCGTGAATTAGTAAGAAAATTCACAATTACAAACGTTCGCATTAATAATAGTATTAATTTAAGCTTAATAACTTAAAGGAATTTTACAGTGCTTATGCTTAACCCGCGCCCCGTTGTCGAGGTTCAAGTTGATAGGAAATATTCATTTCAAGAAAATAAAGGTGAGGGAGATTCAATTAACTACACTTGTACACTAACCCATTAATTATTATAAAGATTTATATTATAAAGATTTGTATTTTTGTGTGTAATGCATAAACTTAAAAATTACTGTCTCCTCTTTTTTTTCGCCCTAGCGTTTTCCCGGCCTAGTGCCAGGGGCCCTACTACAAAAAACGAAAACGATCGTTCGTTGAACGGATCGCGTATTTTTGTACCATAAATCCCTCTCATTTGTCCCTCCCGTCAGTGCCATGTCAAAATGGACGTTCTCAGGCCAGGTGGAGTGACGATTTGCGCAGGACGGCTGGCAAGTGCTGGATGCGAGAGGCCTAAAATCGATCACGGTGGCGAGCATTAGGAGAGGCCTATGTCCAGCAGTGGACTGACACGGGCTGATGATGATGTCAAAATGAACCAATTACGTAACAGTTGGACCTGCCGCTTATGTGGTGCCATCTAGTGTCTTTTTTCAGAAAACCCTCATTGTATGGTGTGAAGTAATGAATGTCTATATACCTATCTTCTGTTTGCAGGTGACGCCCCCCCGCTACGTGACCCAGACGACTGAAGAGGCCAGCACAGTGTGCCCCCCCTGCAACTGCCCCACCTGCCCTAACTCCGTGCGCTCGGTGATGGCCTATGCAAGGTGACGATGATGAAGAAGTTGTCCAACTATGGTAGTGATGATGGAAAGGAATAAATGAATTCTGTAGATAATGAGAATTTACTTGAGTCCAGGAGCAGATCACTACGCACAGTACAGATCAAAGATCTAAAGCTGGCACATTTATCACATTTGACATAGTGAAAAAGCACGCGGCGTAATGCTAGGTTTACACGCGTGGCACGCAGCCCGGCAAGCAGCCTGGAAAGCAGCTCGGTGAGCAGCCCTGCCCTACACACTGCACACGCACGTGCACATTCAAACAGACGAACAGCCCGTTCACATGCTTGTGCTTGTGTTCGTGCCCGTTGAATGTCGTGTTGAACGCGAGCGTGTAAACGCGGCTTAACGTGTTACTACATGCGCATCATGAAAAGTTTGCCTATCTCTCTCACGCGCGGTATAGCTTATGAGTGTGAAGGGGATAGTTAGGTATAGTAGTACTTTACATACTGTATAGTGAAATTACGTAAGTTTGAGTACTGTGGACATGCCAAATTTAGATAACCGACCAGCGAGGCCCGCTTAATGTGGACCTGACAGGACCCGCCCTTGGAGAAGTGACGGGAGCGACCCGGAAGGCCAGCTCAATCCCGAGCGACGAATGCGCGTCCTGTATGTTTTGTATGGAATCATAGTCACAGAATCTTTTTTCTTTTGACCTGTTGATCTACCTACATTACCTATATTGATAAGCGCTTGTAATTTGAAAGACATACTTACGAACATAACACCTTTATTCAAAATTAAATCTACAAACAAAATTACAAAATAAACTAATTTACAAATTATAAAGAACTACGTGAATCTTTGGTTATCTTTAGACTTTTCAAGTAGTCAGAATCGTTGTTTGACGAATAAACGGACGCCCTCGACATGTGTATTAGTTCAATATCCATTTTACTTGCCTTTTTTGTACCTGGGTCTGACGAAGGTCCATGTTTAGATCTCCTGTGCAACAGAGACAAGACATTCTTAACCATATTATTGTTTTTCGACGTCTTACTTGACACCTCAGATGACATTGAGGAAGATTTAGCATCGTTAGAATGGCTGGAAAATGAATATTTGGACAAGTCCTCGCCAGCCAAGAAAATTAAGCCTCTTTCGGATAAAAAATCGTCGATAGAATCATTTGAAAACGACGCCTGAGCCCCTTTTTCCGTAGAAATGGATACAGTTCCCTTTTTACTTTTGTCTGTTTTGAAGAATCCCAACTTTTTACTGTGCGAACTCGGTTTGAAACCGGTTACATTTGAACGAGCCTCTACGTCGTTGTAGCTGTGACATTTAATTTCCTTTTCCGACATCTCGTACTGCATGTCGTCATTATAATCTTCCTGTTTAATCTTCTTAACAATAATTTTAACATCTTTCTCCTGTCCCTTCTCTTTCTTACATTTGGTTTTCTCCTTTTCGAAGTTTACTTTTACTTTGTTTGTTTTTCTAGACTGATTGCTGGAATTTGTTTGATAGCTGAATTCATTTATAGTTTCATTTGTTTCATTTCTGTTATTTTCAAGTAGCGCTATCTCTGGTATCGCTTCAGATTTAGCCGGTTTACTACTCCAATCTCTCCTAGTCAAACATTTAGAAAGGATATCATCTGACATACTCATTTTCATGTTATTTTTCCTTTCTTTTTGACACGCTTTGTAGCATTTTATCTTTTTGTCTACATTAGAAGATTCACTTAAGTACTGGTATTCAGTAGTTTCAGTATCGATATTACTGGTACAGATCAGAGGGGTTGTCACTGACGCATCTTGACGATAGTTGAAGAATTTCCTAATCAGTTTCTTTTTTTTGCAACCACTACATTTATGGCCCATACAATAAATCATTGTGCAGATCAAACAGCATTGCACAATTATAATGCCACTAAAGATCGACACGCTTCCCTTGTTTGTCTCGAAATAATTTGCCATTAAGAACGACAAATTTTTATCTTTCAATTTGTTTATTCCTTTAGCTGGCGGGGACGCATAACCTTTATTTACCAATTGGGATATTTTATCAGAAATATTCTTCATGTCAAAAAGCATATTTGGAGCAGGCGTTTTACTATTAATATTTTTAAGTATTAAAATATCTTTTGTCTTTCTCTGTTTACCACCAGCTAACTCTTTTATGAAACTAACATCGTGATCGGTAACCGATTTGCCTTTAATGCATTTGTTTTTCTTAAAATCATAGACGATATCGGGTATATCTTCTTCAGTATTTTCAGAAACACAACTTGGTACATGAGTGCAGCGTTTACTTTTCCTGTCAAAATAGGACTTTTGGCCGTTGTAATAAGTCTCACAATCGACTGGCTTGCAACCGTTGAGTGGATCTTCGTCAATATCACTGCAAGCAGTAACATTATCTGGTAAGTCCATTGCTTGTTTTGTGTTTCTCACTCGAGTGTCGAAAGAGATTTTGACAGTATCTCTCATCGTTCCACGCTTCCTGTTCTTATGTTTGGAGTCGAAATAGAGAACACAGTACCCTTTTCTTTCAAATGGATCTATTAATGGTGCTACCAGCTTGAAAGTTTTCGTCATACCTAGAAATAAATAATAATGTATGATTAGAAAAGAAAAAGAAAATACAAGATGGAATTTGAAGAACATTACAAATTACCTACATAGATTTTTTTACCTAAATCGCAAATGGAAACCTACTTACTCTTAGAAATGTTATTGGTTCTTGTTGTTATGAACGAAGATCTAAATAAACTAGTCAGTAATTCATATCTCTTAAACGTAGAACGTTTAGATATCGTAAAAAGTGTCGTTTGTGGCGATAATACCACCTAAATTGTACAAAAATGCTCGATAATAATATTTAAGTATACCTCTATCCACAGTTTCCACACAATCTCCAACCACTTCCACCAAATTACAGTCCTCATCTGAACCCACTTCAACACAGCATTCATCAGGAGCCACTTCTACATCGAAGTCCTCATCTGCAGTGTTATTGACGACAGCGTACAACACCAGTCCCACGGCACACGGCGACACAGTTTGTATCCCCTTATTCACTATCACCAATTCCTTGTTTCTAGCCGAACCCGTTTCTCCAAAGTGTAAAGTAATAAATGCCATAATGGATAAAAAATATTTGTAAAAAGACATCAGGTTTGTGCTTCTACAAAAGACATGACTTAATTGTCATTCTAATTGAGTGCTGTGAAGTTCTGTTGATGTTCGCTATGTGGGTGTAAAGCAAAGAGGTGAGGATATCTTTATTACATTACCACAGAGTAGGTACCTGCATGAATCTATTTTAAGGGTTCATTTCCACAGAAACAGGGCTGCGCACAGTGTAGCTTAGATTAAGAGAAATTGAACAATGATTTGTTTCACTAAAGTGGAGCGTCGATAATGGGGATGTTTCCAGGGTCAAAATAATTACATTATATTTAGTCCGTATTTCAGATTATAAAAATATATTAGACACGTATTTTTCCTTTTTTAATTTAAACAAAAAATAACAAAGATACAAGGCATCAAAATTTAGGAGTGGGGGTCTTTGACGTTACTTAGTGGCGAAAAAACTCCCACTCTGTGACGTCACGCGTAATTTTAACGGGCTGTATCTTTGTTATTTTTGGTCTAATTTACAAATGAAAAAATACGTGTCTTTTATTTTCGAACAATCTAAAAGACGGACTAATTACATTTTTTACGGAAACAGGCCCATTATAATAGGATCTAGGCCATATCATTGAAAATTTTTGTTAGGCACAAGGGGGTGCATGTGCATCCAAAAATAATGTTACCTACAGCAATGAATATATTAATAGTGATCCTAACTTTGGCAAAAGAGCCACTTTGAATTGTTATTATTATTAGGTAGATATCTTTTTATTTTACTTACATAGTACGGTTGCCAGGTAATAAAACATAATTTCATATTCGAATAAAATTTATTCATTTGATTACTTAACTTAAAAATGGCATCTATATCAAACTTATCTAAATTAACAAAACTATAACTTAACGAAGTAGGTACCTAACTGAGCAAATTCATAATTATCACAATAGTGGTTCGTTTTATGTAATTCCGATCATCCAAACCAGTTATTTACATGATTTTACATATACAAAAAGAGAGTTAATAGCTTTCTTTCACCTGACAGACGCTGTACAGTATCAGGTCATAGATGTGCATTGTATGTCGCTACAAAGGCCGTATGTGTACGTTCAAACGACATTGAGGCTGGGGTTTCACCAAGATGAAGCAGAGCGGAGGAGGATCCATCCGAAGGTGGATTTCAAGGCGTGTGATTAGTGAATTGCGGCACAGCACGTCTCCGCTTCACCTCAGTGGAGCAACAGCCTAAGTATGCACGTCTAGTAGGTATTAAGTCAGAAAACGAAAGAGTACAAAGTGACACATTCCATGATAAACTCATATAGGTAAGTGCGTCATAACAACAAGAAAAAAACACATCAATAAAATAATATGTCGATTGTGTCGCACTGAATCTATTGCATTAGAAAAATGTAAAAAAATAAATATATCATTCGCTTAGGATCTATACAGATTATAAATTAAGAAAAACAGCCTCTTTCCCAAAAGAAAGAAATCAAAAGTCTTTTAACAAATTGTAATCGAGCTCTTTACAAAAACACACACACACATAACTACAGATAAAAGCTCAAGAGACTTTCAAAGCTAATTCGTTTTTATGCAAGTCAAAATATATTAATTCATCTGACATAAAAATGTATTTACTTTCAACTTTTCTATAATACTTAGCTACCAAACGACCCCATGAATTTGTTAAATAATAGACACACTGAACAGAAAACGAGGGATGGTCCAGAGATAATAATAATATTTAAGTCTAGCAGAAATCTTTGTTTATTGGCACTGCATATTGGCTAACTTTCATCACATGGAAAGGTAAGGCCACTTGCCACTACCATGCCCTGAGCACTTCGTTATATGACCAAATTTGAAGATCAAGAAACACCTGATTAAGCTGACGTTTTCCTTAGTCTATCTAATTATTATCTCCACGACATCCCCTAACACGACACACTAAAAACTTACCCTCCCATCACAATTTAAAACTCAATTAGAACACTAAACTGTAAAAGTAACTTAACACACTCCATAATAGCCTCAGGACACCAAGACTCAAAATTGTGCAGAAGAAGTAATGGAGATACTGAAGCATCTTGTGTTTCTTCACGCTCTTCGGGACCGTATCGAGGGGGTCTTTCAGCAAGTAGACCCTGATCCCTCGGACGTAGCTGAAGAAGTAATCATTCCAGTCGAGCCTCGAGACGTCGAAGTCGAATATGTGTTTGTCGGCGTCGCAGAGCTCGCTGAAGAGACTCTGCGTGTTGGTGTTGTAGAATTTCCACTGTTTCAACGCGAAGTACGCTAGGACGTCGGAGAATTTGGAAATCTTCGTGTATGCTTTCCGTAGCCTGGAAGAGATACGTAAATATCAGTAAATTTCTTTTACAAAGGTTTAATTTGTTACGATTTCTGGAATAAACAACTTCTACGCAATTTAGGAAGAAAGCTTTACTACTCGTATTGACTTTATTTATATTCTGACGAATGTTATCATCTTCTCCACAAAGATTTAGGTACCAAAACTTAGGCAGTTAATTTGAAGTTTCATTATCATCATCAGCCCAAAAACGACTGCTGGATATAGGCCCTCCCCCAATGACAATTGTCATTTGGGGTCTTAGTCACCACGCTTGGCAGGTGGGCTGGTGACCGCAGTAGGTTTAATTTGTACCCAGGTAAACGTTGCTGCCCGTTTCCTGATATTCCATAAGTCGTCTTTTACGACAGCAATAGAATGAGGTGGTCTTATTCTAACACCGGAAATTTCCAGGACAGACACGGGGAGTATATCAATAATAAAAATTGGCTGTATTCTAGGAAGAACAGTTATCAACAGTCCTAGTTTTCGCCACCTTGATCGATTTTGGGCCTCTCTCATCCAGCACTTGCCAGCCGTCCTGCGCAAATCGTCACTCCACCTGGCCTGAAGGCGTCCTACATTACATTTGCCGATACGCGGTCTCCACTTAGAACAGTACAGTACAGGAAGAACAGTAGCTACTTACATAGGTTTCTTCCCAATGAGTATGGCTATTCCGTCTATGATGTACGCCGGCAGCCAGTGCAGGAACAGGCAGTAGAGGGTGTAGAGGAACCTGGAGGGCGTCAGCTTGAACAGGTAGTAGTACATGGCCTGCATGGGGGGCACCGTCAGGCCGTAGCATTCGGTGTACGACATAAACTTCTCTGTAAAGATAAGAAAGATGAATTATTAAAAAAAATGTAACTAACTTGTCGGAAGCTAAATATCTAATCTGAATTGTGGTAATCTGTATAAAAATTAATATACCTACTCGTATTTGCTCAGACGATTAACAGACTGAATTGGCAGTAGGCAGGGCACATAGCAAAAAAACATATCCGAAGTATTTTGATTTCCTTTTGATAAAAAAGCAGCAGTGTGACGCCCACCAACTATGTGGATAGGCGACTTAATGAAATTCACAGACTTACATATTTAATTTGTAACTTAACTGGTGACAAACATTCTGAGAGGCCGCATCTAGTCTGGTCTCTACATCACATGTACCTCCCTTATTGTAGGTCATTACAATGTTGAAAAACAGTTTAATAGCATATTTATGAATAATATGAAATAAATAAATTTACTATAAATATATTGTTTATTAGGAACTTGCCATTTCTATATTAAGTCTCAATAATCAAAAAACTAGGTGTCATATTTAAGATACAATTAATCTCTTGTGATTAGGCATCTAACTGAATACACAGTTTTTAAATCCTTCGGTCCACTGCTCTGGGCCCACTCAAGAAACATATTTGGCTAACGGCCATTAAATTGTGATGCACTTAACAGTCCTGATTTACTATTTATCTCCATTGTTTAATGTTCAATATCCTTTTAGACTAGGTAACTCCAGATAGAAAACTTACCCCAAGTCAAAGGCTTCTGCTCAGACGAGACGTAATTATAGACGGGAGGCGGCAGGTCCTGAGGGGGGGCGTCCTCGTGGTTCCCGGGGTACTCCTTGGCCGTCTTCCAGGCCGTGGCGATGCAGGCGTTCACCACCATGTCCCCCGGCACCAGGTCGGCCACGGCCTTCGGGTTGCAGTGCAGCACGTGGAGCAGACCCACCGCTGCGCCTACCACCACCTGTCAATGGAGATTCTTTGATAAACATCGGACATTACATACTTACATTGATCCGATCCCAAAACAAGCAGCTTAATATTTGCGTTATGGAAATCGGAATCAACAAAGGAACAATGCTAATAGTCTAATACTCAGATACAGAACGACCAAAAACATTTTACATTACATGATTGTTTTATGTGTCCCGAGTGCGAGTTTGGATTAAATTTTTAGTGGGAACAGGAGTTTGAATATAGCTGATTTTATACTTACACCAGTGGGGCCGTAGACGTTGTCTATCCATCCGGTTACTGGGTCTTTTCGTGTGGCTATCACTGCAAAACAAATAATAACATTATCCACATTAGATCAGACGACATTGCTTGGCATAGCAACATCCAAGCAAACTCAAGAGCCAAGTACTCGGGTATATTAATACGGACTAATGTATGCGCAAGCACAACCGAGCTTTCTGTTTCTTAACTATAAGAGCTCCGATAGTTCAATATCACGACTGGAGAGGTATCAGGCGCAGTATTTAGGCTTAACATTTTTCCCATCCTCGGGATGTATGTTGATATGTCGACGTCGACTTTCGACTCTGGAGACTAAGTAATTCCATGACAGAAATACCCAGTAATAATTTTTGGGCCCGACCTAGGATCTTTGAGCCATTAGGCGGCACTAGATCAACCAATGTTTGTAAATAATCTTTACCTATGGATGGTCTGAAGACGGCGACAGGCAAGCCCTTGGAGTAACTGATCACGATGTCTTCTGCTATCGATTTCGTGTACGCGTATGTGTTCGGGAACTCGCCGAGTAGCCTGCAAATTAATTAGACAATATTAATGATCTTAAAATATTTAAGATCAGGATGAACAAGCTATTATTTTTGAGTGTGTTCCATCTTCGTTCCCATCATTTCGAACCACCAGGTAGTAAAGAGAAAATAGCATTCAGTATCAATTAAGAACATTTTTTTATTTTAGCATAGCATTGTCACCTGGTGGATTAACGAAAGAGAGGTCCCAGTTGTTACAGCAAGGGGCAAGTAATCAAACCCCATAGTCCCATAGACGACACCCGCGAAAAGAAATGGTCTTTTTCTGTCCACTCACCCAGGAGTGATGTTGTTGATGATCTTCTCATCCATGGTCTCGACTAGATCGATCAGCTTGTCTCCAGGCATCATGCTGTCGTAGAATTTCTCTTCTATCGTGTTCAACAAGCAGTTACTGCAAAAATAACAATTAAAACCAATAAATAAACAGCGGACAATGCCGTCATACATTAATCCAGGTTGTTCTATGTTCTGTGTGGAATGGAGGATGCAGGTAAGGCTCTATGCTTTTGTGCTACACGTATGCAAGTTGTTGCCCACTAGCGATACAGGCGGTCCAGAATGGGAGGGCGTACCCACTAAAATCCCACACTAGAAGGAGGGACGTTGCCTAATGCTAGAAAAATACGTTCTATGGGCATGAAATCTAGAGCCTAGTTGGATTAATGCGATATGTCGAAGACATAGGGCGAAAACAACCTGGATACTAGAAGCGCGTAATAGAGCAGGGAGGAAACGACTTATGGAGGCATGCACTGAGTAGAGGAATCATAAGGGCTAATGATATTAAACAAAAAGAGGTAATACCTGTAAGCTGTGGATATGTGGACCATGGCCTTCAGTTTGCCACAGGATCTGGCCAGCTGGAACATCTCCCTGGTGCCTCGGACGTTGATCTCGACAGCCGTCTTCAGGGGTTCGTCGAACCGGACCGTGGCCGCTCCGTGGAATATGAACTCCACCTGGAGGGAGAGACAGGGTCAGTCAGCTTACCCGTGAACCCAGAAGCTAAAGGGTTTATCATGATGTCGTATATACGAGTACTGTTCAGTTAATTAATTAGCCGTTCCTACCCCGTGCCATTAAGTCATGGAATGCCCTTCCAGCTCATGGTATCTCAGTGGGCCTTCAGGGTGAAGGCGACCGGCCCGATGGTTTGTCCTATTTATGCCTGTGGACCAAACATTTGGACCTCACGACCGCTGGCCAGGTGGAGAGTGGTCATATCGAACCACGAACGCTCTTTTTATAAAAAAAAAATTAGCTTAGGCAAACTAAAAAATCTGGTAAGCCATTTTAATGAAATTTTTTTACTGTGCAATAAACATGATTCAGTTATTCCATTTTAGGTAGAGTCTGGTGGCATTAATTAGGTCAGAACGGCTACAGTTGGTCTTTTCACTACGAAAGCTTCACAAGGTTTCGTAGTGAAAGGACCAACTGCATATTGTGAATCGCTTTTACAACTTCTTTTTAACTTACCTACTTAAAAAAAGAAGGAGTATTTTTTTGTTCAAAATGGTGTACTTCCCATTGTCATCATATTAAAGTCGGTATTTTTTTTTGCTAAAATATGCTGTTAATTGTTTTGAAGTCAGATAAAAAGAAGGACATCTCAAGGAACTCAAGGAAGAGAAATGAGGCAACCAACAGCTTAAATTATCTCACTTTTCTATCTTCCAGAATTGAGCTTATTATCAATGTCAACTACCAGTAACTATTTTTGTCTCTCCGGCACGTATATGAACTAAATCGGCAAGGCCTCCGCGCTAATACTATCGAATCGTCTTTGAACTTTAGTTGAACCTGTTTTTAGCAACCATCTGCAAGGTTTATTACTACTTAGCTGTCGATCAATATTCACAAATTCTTTATCCGTATAGTTTTTTAACACTTACAAATCGCTCAAAAATGCAACAGGGAGTGATGTGCCCTACTAGTGATGTATACTACTAGTGATGTATACTACTAGTGTTTTGTACTACTAGTGATGTATACTAACTAGTGTTGTGTACTATAATAATGATGTGTACCACTAGTGACGTGTACTACTTGTGATGTATACTACTAGTGTTTTATACTACTAGTAATGTGTACTACTAGTGGTGCATACCTACTACTAGTGTTGTGTACCACTAGAACACACCAACTAGAATTATGCACTACTAATGATGTGCACCACTAGTGATGTATACCACTAGTGATGTGTACTACTAGTACTAATGATGCGTGGTCTCACCTCGTTCATGACTTTGATGCGGTCCTGCTCGCTCATGCCGAGCCCGAGTTGTCCCACATCCCCTTCGATGACGCCGATCTTCTGGATGAAGTTAGGGTTCTCCTTGCGCAATTTGTCGTAGAGCTGGAATGGAGAGGAATCATTAGAACTTAGACAGATAACAGTGTTTATGATCATGATTTAGAATAGGAATACCATGCCATCTCATAATGCAGTTGTCCTAGAAGATGACTAAGAGAATATCAGGAAACAGGCAGCAGCGTTTACCTGGTTATAAATAAAACCTTCTGCGGCCACCGTCTATCAAGCGTGGTGAAGATTATAAGAGAATAGCGAATCTTCGCTCGTATTGAGCTGCCCGTCCGGGGAAGGACCTCCACCCTATAGAATACCGCAGCCAAATGACCTTCGGGTCGTGTTTCTGCTGGTGAGTAGGGTCTCCGGAGCTCGTGGGGGGTTAGGGTTGGGCCGGTATGGCAGTGGCAACTGACAGGTAACTAACCAGCTACTTGCCAGTTGTCACAGCGACTTGGGCTTCTCTTTGGCTTTCCATCAGGCGTAGGGAAGCCAGTATGTCGAGCTACTATAAAAAAAGCAATTGACAGCTAGCTATCATCAGCCTATTTCAGTCTACTGCTGGACATAGGCCTTTCCAGTTGTTCACCACTTAGGATAAACATCATATGATATACCCATAATAATAATTCTGTCAAAATTGACAAACTTGTCTGTGTGACTAGTCGCTCGGTTCGTGGTCGGGTCGGATCAGCCTATGAGTACGTAAGACGGTCCTGGTGAAGTTATCTTGTAATCTTATGCTTAAAAGGACAAATAAGGGGCAGCCTTAGTCGTAAGTCTCCAGACTAATATATGTTATTTGACACATTTATCTAGTTAGACTATTAGGGGCATTGAGGGTCTACTCACTGGGTCCTCGAACTGTTCCTGTAGCCTCTTCGCCGTGTCTTTATTCTTCTTTGGTCTCGCCAGAAGGTACATTTTCTTTACATTCGGACATGTCCTGTGAAAGAATGAAACATAATTTAGTACTTAGGTTCCCTTTTCGCCCCCTATTTCAACCCTTTTTTTATGCAAGAGGCGGCAGACGAGCAAATGTGATGCCTGATGGTAAGCAGTCAACACCGCCGATGGACACCCGCAACTCATATCGAGTTCTGGGGTCGCTGCCGGCCTTTTAAATAGGAGGACGCTCGTTTCTTGAAGACTGTAGGTGGCTGTTCGGAAAGACTGTCGGAACCCTAAAGGTTATACCTTTATGGTGGTGGCTAACTCAAGAAGGTTAAGTTAAATTCGCCTTGAGACCTAATAGTACTCGTATATAACATCAAGCGTCTTTTATGTACATACGACAATCGAATGCCACTCACTATTTTTATTGTCTTTAATTAACCTTTTCTCATATTATCTAAAAGAGATCGTTTATGACATTATAGCAGTAAAACCACTTAAATTGTAGGTACAATAAATCCTTATTAACTACTTTAAGTAGTCACTCTATTTAATTATGAAAAGAGGTAAAATATTTACCAATTGTTTAATTTTTTTTGAAGATAGTACCTAATTAAGAAGCAGGTCTAGAGGTTAGGCACTAAGTTAAGACAAACGAAAGTACTTAATCGAAATTTTAATTAGAATATCTTTTTTGTTTGATAAAATAAAATTTAAATGCAGTAAATTTCCGATTCTTGCTAACTAATACAGTTGACAATGCCTAATAAAATGATATATAATGCAAATTTACACCTGTTGTCAGTACGTACATAAATTTGAATAATATAACGTGTGATGATTAGACAATAAATGTTCCGATTAATTACTATCTAATAGGTAAAACATAGTTGTCTGTTTTTAATGTTAAAATCACAAGTTTTTAGAGAGTATACACTTGTAAATGAGAATAACTTTTGATGCGCTAGTCCATTATTATTTTAATGTAATAACAAAAAAAGTATATTAAACTATTCTACCGCTTATATTGGATCTTTGAACCTGATTTTTTACCGCGAAAAATGCATTTATGTGGTGCAATGGGATCTATATAAATGAACTATGACTGACATGGCATATCTATGAAACTGTTGGACTCAAATTTAAAATCATTTCTACAAATGGAAGAAGTATAGGCAAATAAATTTGTTAATCACATTATTTTTTCCGTCCGCATCACACGAAATAAATAAATTTATTATTATTATTTATTAATGCCCCAATAGGCACTTTATGTAGCATTGCAACGCATGCCGGGTACCAACAACTAGTCTTCAATAAATCTTGATCTACAAAGCCTAGACTATTACGCATGCGCGTCGCGTTATAATGACGCCATCGGCTGCGTGCCTGCATGTCATCACTAGCCACTTTCTAATGGATTAATAAAATTAATATAAGTACTATATACCACATTATCAGCCTACCGCAGTCCACTGCTGGACACGCCCCTCTAGTTGTTCTCCATCTGGAGCCTTTACCCTTAATCGCCACACTGGGCAGGCAGGTTGGCGATCGCAGGGCGAAGCTCCTTGCTCCGCTGCCCGTTATCGGCCTAGGGTACCTATATTTAGCTACGTCTTCAATAGTGATGATTATATTCACCAGTCAGTTGCCAGAGCCTCGTTTGTTATTAAGCAGGATGCACCGCGGGCAAATGAGTGTCAAATGTCAAACGGGCTGTCTGTTGATTTAGGCTACAGAATTTGGTTAATACAAATTAGTTTGCTGGTAGGTACTTAAGTGTTCACGACCTGTATCTACTCATACATTTGGATAATAGAATTAAAAAAGTTTTTTATTTTGTTTCACCGCCAACCGGCCTGCCCCGCGTGGCGATTATGGGTAAAGCGTCTGGACGCTATATCTGGATATTGGCTCAAAGTGGCGTATTACCGGAAAGGCTATGTGCAGCAGTGGACTGTGATAAGTGGCTTCCCCTCGCCTCATGAAAAGCAGAAAGCAGTCCACTGCTGGGCATACGTCTATCCAATTCGCAACTTTGCTCGATATGTAGCTTCACTCCAGCCAGCTAGGTATCTTGCGCAAATCGTCACTACATCTGGCCTGGGATCGTGTGTACGGAACTTCTTTATCCCAACTGCATCCGATAGCAAATTTGCCTATAGTCGTAAAGCCGAATTCGGCCGAGAAACAATAGCTTGCCTATTGTGTCTAGAAACCCGCACTCGAAGTCACTTACTTCGGCGTCGGCTCAATGTACGTATTCTTTTCCCCGTATTTATTTATTTACATAAAGAAGTTTGTTAATCCCCGCTATGCTAACTGTAAATATCTACATACAAGATCACAAGTGAGCCATACACATTCATATCGCGACGACAATCGGTATGTGTAGCAGACGAGTGCGGAATGACAAACGCACATTTAATTTATATATGTTCAGTAACCATCTGGTCCGCGGAACAGTAAAAACTTTAGAAGTGGCCGGTGGTAGCGTTTTTGCTTGTTTGGTTATATCACATCAGTAACATTGACGCAATTATATCTACTTAGCTTTTTTTTTAATCAGTTGCGATCACAATTCACCTGTTGATTGAAGCCTATGATGGTGTGGGCCCCAACAAAAATTCAAAAACCGGTTCATTCTTGCTTTGAACACTGAGATTTTTGACGGGAATTAAGAACTCTGGTCAGGAATCTGATAGTTTTGCTGTTTGCACTATGAGAGTGGAAGTGAAATACACTGTGCTAGCCTCTGGGTCTTGCAAGGTGCATTTATGAGATATCCTTGCTCGTCCTATGATGAAATGGGGCGGAGGGAACTAAAAAATAAGTAATGTAGTGTTCTGTTTTTTTTTCAAGATACAGTGGTTTTTAAAAATCTTTCTAAAGTTTCTGTTCTTTTCATAAACGCCGTCAGCTCTCAACAAATAATTTACTTAGCAAGAATCAGCCGAAAAGATTGAGTAGAAACTTAAAATAAATTGCAATTGCAAAAACAACATTTACAACAAAGAATATCGATCAATCTGCACCGCCCAACAATTCACAATACACCAGAAGCAAACCAACTATATGGACTGATCTTTAACATAAAAAATCCAATGCAAAAGTGCGTTTATTTGCATTCGCCGTATCCCCAAGAGCCGTGGGTTTTCCAGAGCATGACCCTATAGTACAATCCTACCTTTGTCATTGTCTTACTTCAGCAGAATACTAAGTCTATGCCAAGACTGCCACAAACGATTTCAACTCTATCCCAACAGCACAAAGTCGTAGAACGATAATTCTAACATCAAACAAGGATATTGTCGAAACATACCGTTGTTTGTTAACACGACCAAACATTTGATTTTAACTTGAAATAATATTTGCTCTGGCAGTTTTTGGCGAATGACGCAATGTTTAGTTAATGAAGCCGTGATGAGGGTAGGAGCAAAAAGTTGTGTTTTGTGTAATTTATTGAGAGACTCTACTACCTCATTGGTTTTGTAGTCGAAACTCAAAGACCGTGAGGTTTGAAACATTATTATTCGAATTATCCGCCTATACTTATATTACTTAGTAGTCTCAAGTTGAGAAACACTGCATGCATATTAAGAGTAACAGTAAGTCGTCCTACATCAAACATGACATCTCCGGTCATGCCAAAGTCTCCCATCGGTTTCAGAGAGTTGAACAGAGCGTGCATCATATTTCTACAGCATATTCCCTGTAATTTCTCTCGCGGATTCGACAAGTCTCTATAGAGAACCCGTAAACCACAGACTTTCTATCGGCTGATAGTTTGGTCCGGCTCAAAATCAGTATGAAGATTAGCCGATACCAAATCTCTGTAGTATGCGGACTTGCATACTTCTTCATATTGATTATGAGCCCGACCAAACTAACGGCCGATAGTCTGTGGTTAGTGGAGTCTCTTAGAGAGAGCACCTAAGTTATGGTTGACCTTTCAGTTAAGATTAAACCGTTTAGTGTTCGTACTGCACAGCTAACGTCAAATATAAATTAGTCTTATCCTAATTAACAGTATGCGTACGCGTCACCAAAGCCACACGTACGCGCGACCTTCGTGCTTATGCAACAGTCGTGTGGACCTTAGCTGGCAGTGTTTAGACCCTCTGATCGCACTTAACGGACCAACGACCGCAACGGTTTTGAAAGACTGGACCTTTGGTGAGACAGTCGTTTTGAGTTTAGACGGTGACATTTTCAAAGTGGTAATTTTGAGAATCATCTTTTCTGACTAAACTGAGTCTACGATGGTAGTTGGTAATGCATGTGATAAGATTACTTAGATATAAAAAATACTTATAATTACATTATAGATGGAAATTCATGTTTTTGGAAGTCAAGACACTGTCATGTTGGGTTGCGGCGACAACCTACTCGTAAATAGGTTAGTTCTGTGACTACAAATAATTTCTTGGAGGCCCAAGGCCATTTCCCAGACTTTGGGGAATAACAAGATTTGAAACTTGAATTGATTTTGTTAATCGAGTTACTTAGTTTAGGGGTGAAAGCTTACTCCTCGACTCTTCAGTGATAATATCAAGACCTATTTTTAATCGTTGGAAGATGCAATCATTTTAAAGTGCTAGTGAAAAAATCTTATTTTTACCTCATCAATTTCTCCACTAGAAGTTTCCCCAGGAACCCAGTTCCTCCGGTCAGCAGGATGGAGCTGCCGGCGAACATCTTCTGTATCTGGGACTCCCCCAGAGGCTCCTTCTCCTCCACCATGTCCATGTATGTGATGTCTCCCCCCTGCTTGGGGTTCAAGATTTCCGTGCTGACATTCTGTACGTCAAACGTCATTTTCTGGAAAGAAGAAAGATTTTGGTTAATAACAGGTTAACGAATTTGCTTCAGAAATATAGGTAAACTTTATCCGATCTCAAAGTAAGCTCGAGTGTTTTTGTTGAGGAAACCAGAATGTAACACAACCACAAATGCTCATCACATTAATAATATATCTTCATTCGTAAGACTTGAAATGCTAATTAGTTAATGTTCAATACATGTCTCTACCGCCCAAATAAAGTATGTTTGTCCGAGGATTCGAACACATGAATCCCGGTCAGAAGATGGCACCAAAAGGAGTTAATGAGCCAATATATTTTGAAATACTCTGTTATGTTATATTGACATAGAAAAATTGGTAGCATAAGGTTTTATTTATATTTGTGTGTCTATTCGGGTTAGCCTGATAATCTAAGACATAAAAAGTGAATATAGCTATGTTAATTTTAATGTGACGATAACAAGGTTACATAATTCAACCACCTGTTCTGCCACAGATTCAAATATGCGCCGAAAAAATCGGGTTTTTTGCTTTTAGATTTAGATTTTTTTATTGTTGCTTGGAATATTTTGTTGTCAACCTGACAACATTCTTGTAACTATATCCTGATTCAGAATTCTTGACAAATTCTATTCATTTGAGCCCATATAACCATATTAACGATTACATAATTTTAGATGCAAATCATAAAAAATATTATATTGTTTACACTGACATCCAAGATTATCAAGCTTTTAGTTACTGTCAACATAATTATAAATAGTTCGTTTTATAGTCAAGTGCACTTATGAGATGCAAAGTTTATCACAATTATTGTTGAATCTCAAAATCTGTACTTTTACAGACAGTTAGGCGCAAATTCTAATACAAATCTTTCGTCACATTTTGCACAATACGATTACAACATTGTGTGCTCCAACAAATTTTGCGGTACAATTAATTATAATGACGAGACTGTCATGACGTAAGTTATAAAAATTTGCAAAACTTTATATACATAGCACTTTAAAGTCAGCTGGCGTGAGGGTCAATTGATGGTGAGGTCACCACAGACCGGAAACATACACCTGGTATACCACTGATAATGGTCTCTTGGGCGAAATACGGCCAGACTGTAGGCAGACCAAGCAAGCGTGCCGGAGATATGATAATGCACGTGTTATACTAACATGATGCGCGCTCTACTCAGTTAAATATGCTTTTAATTAAGCTTAAGCACAGCTTTTCCCAAATACCAATAAAATTAATTGCAAAAAACATTGCATCGTCATAGGCTCGTTATGTTCTTTTGTGAAAGGACTGGCTCGATGGCTCATTTGATAGTGGCCTCTGCCCTCTGAGCCAAGGGTCGTGGATTCGATTTCCGCACCGTACAAACATTTCTGTTCATGAACATGTCTGTTTGTATTGGTCTGGGTGTTTTTTATGTATAATATGTATTTATTTACAAAAAAAAAGTATTTAAGTAAGTTTATCAGTTCTTTAATTAATACCCATAGTACAAGCTTCGGCTTAGTTGGGGGTTAGATGGCGAAGTGTGGCCCAGCGTGGCATGTCTTGGATTATTTATTTCATTCTTGTTTCTGGTGTTATAACAATCCTTACTATAACATTCCATTTAATTTACTATTAATAAGTTCCGTTTTATCCGTTAATAACGTTCGTTTTTGATTTGAGTCATAGTAGAGCACTTGATAATCCCATATGTACAATCCAGTTCAACTATTACGTATACCTACCACAGCTAGCCACCTCACGTCTCGACCTTTTCTTCGGCCCGCAACCTTCGGCAGGAGGTAAACAAATTATTATTATTCAACATACAACACGCTACTGCTACTCTGATAAGTTTTCCTGCTCTATTTTTGTGTTCTAACTCTATGACTTGAGCCGCAGTGCTCATTGAATCATTATAATTTAGCAGAATTGATGTTGTGCAACTACATAGTACATAGTCATAAAGAGTTTTCAATTGTATTTATATAGTAAAAAATGGAAGCCGTAGGACGAAGTGAAGATAGTTTTCTTTGTAGGATGGCTAGCCTAATACGTGTGTAATTCTACTAGTTATATTATGTATACCTCTACAATGTGTCATATTTCCCACAGGGACCAGTCTTAGAAGATTTTTATTGCTCGTATAAATTAATATTAATTTACGTTTCAATTTTGTCATTGGCCAATCAATTTTTGTCTTACTGATTAATAATAATAATAAAATAATAAAAATCATTTATTTCTCTTCACAAAGGATAGAACACCAAATAAAGTCTCAATATAAATTCACTCTTAAAACTAATGTTTTTCCTCAATAATTAATCTTTAATCTTTTTATCTGGCTATTCCTTACCGAAGGTTGTCTGGAAGAGATCGCTTATAGCGATAAGGCCGCCTAAATTGTACAATGGATGTATACTTTGTCTAGTTTTAAGTCAACTTTATGGTGCAATAAAGAGTATCTATCTAACTCATATCTTTGACTTGTAGACAAACAGCTTGAAGGCTTTACATCGCCGTAGTTATTTGTACTGTGCTAAGTTACGTACGACTATTTAATTATTATTGCTCTGATAATACTAAAATATTATGACTAAAATATTCTGAGCGAAATCTCTTTAGATGCAATAAAATTGCGAACCACTTATATAAATATATTGTAGGTATATAAAAAGTATACGTTTTAGTGAATTATAGCATTGTAGTATTTATTTATTATTTATTTGCAAACATTTTACAAGCTTACAGAAATACTCCAAAGCATGCTGTGCCAAAAGTTTGTACCTATGTCTGTACCTACACCATCTCTCCACGTGAGAATCGTCATTCCGTCTGTCTATCCCCGTCCTCTATACGATAAATAACGTGATATTTTACATAAATGCTATCTTCGCACGTGCGTACAACCTGTTCAGAATTAGCATACCAGCCCTGTGCAACATAATAAATTAGAATTTCATTCTTTTGCAAGCTAAATCATGATTTAATTAAATAACTTTAAATTATTAATCATTAATCTTTTTTGAACATAACTGTACCTTTAGCTGCATCGTTAATTAGAATGAATCGACAAGTCTCTTAAGTTCAATGGATGCGAATGCAATCGCACAATACTTAGTGCATCGAAGATTGACATAAAGGTCGTTTGAAACACTCGTGAATACGAAGAAGGGTCACCTGTGCTGAAAGAGAGCACCATAGACCCTTTTTTTCTAGGGGGGAATGCATTAGGCACTTTCATGCCGCCTCCGGGGTGAGTCGGCATGGTGTGTGGGACTCACACCTCCCAAAATGGGAGGGCATACCCACTAAACCCCACTGTGTCGCCAGTGGGCAGCAAGTAGCAGAGACACGGGTAGGGCCGAAGCATACGGCTGCATCCCTGCATGCCCTGGCCAGCCGCAGATGACAAGCGGCCGGCACTCCAGGTCCGGGGAGCAGTAGATTGCTGCCCGGGCGGACCTCGTGCAACAGTGTGGCTGCACCCACCACACCGTCACGCCCCATTGAGTGGTTCGCGCCCCCGCGCTTACCACTCGGAGCACGGAGGAGAGGCTCAGAAGGCATACAATGCGAGCACCATAGATCCTAGCGCTATAGATACATCATCATCAGCCTATCGCAGTCCACTGCTGGACATAGAGTGTTCGGTGCCGCCAGTGGTGGCAGACGTACAGTATTTTGATAATTGCTCGTACGTGCTCGAGTACGAGAGTCGTGTTGAGGAAAAAATATATAAGATATATATATAACATATATAGAAAAAAACACGGATATGAGCAAGTACCTATGTAGTTAGTGTAAAAGGTTTTTTCGACGTATGTAAACGTACGAATATAATACCCGGCACAAATTGATGTCTGACAGTTGGATAACAAATGTATCATCATCGTCATCATCATCAGCCCACATCAGTCCACTGCTGGACATAGGCATCCTCCAATGGCAATTGTCATTAGGGGAATTTGCCTCAGTCACCATGTTGGCAGGCGGGTGGGTGACCGCAGTAGGTTTTATTTGTACTCGGGTAAACGCTGTTGCCCGTATCCTAATTCTTTCGTGTTTTACACCACCCGCTAGATGAGATGTAAAAACTACTCGTGTGATGCATGGCAATGCATGAAATCATGACTCTTACCCTTTGGGCTGGTCATGAGGGTGCATAACCAATTTGATTAGCTGTGTAAGTAGGGTAAGCACATGGCAAATATCTTTACGAGCGACTTGCTCGTCGGATATTAGTAATTAGCATTTGTTATCCATTACAAAGTACTTATGTCAACACACGCGGTTCTAAGGTAAAAGTTCTCAAACTATTCTGACCGTTTCCCTAACTTTGTAAAAAAAAATTATTCGCTTCAAAATGTAAATAACAAAATGAATGTAATGCGCTACATAAATCTGGCAACGAGATGAAGACATACTTTTTTATTATGAAACAGTCAGGAAAAACTCGTTTTTATGCAAAGCTTCCAAAAGCGACGTAAAATATTTGACTTAAAAATGAAAAGAATATAAAAAAAAATCATCTTAAAGTTACCGGATATTAGGTAAGTAAGTGTCCCAATGGGCAGACATAAGTTACCCGTCTAAAAGTGTTGAAAACTGCCCCTGAACGCAGCTAAGTTAAGAGGTTCAGTACACCACGAAATCGTTTTGACGGGTAGTGAGCAATTTTAAAAGCTTGCTTCTTCATAATCTTAATTCTTATCCGTGAATACCTGCTAGAAGCTTATTCCAAACAACCGGGACAAGATATCTGATAGACTAGACTTCCTGCGACAGTCTTACTGAACAGCTACGACTTGGGAACCATCAAGAAACGAGCGTATTCATATTTAAAAGGCCGGCAGCGACCCTAACCTCGGTTAGAGCTGCGGGTGTCCATGGGCGGTGTCGACTGCTTACCACCAGGCATCACATTTGCTCGCCTGTTGCCTCTTGCATAAAAAAAAATTATAAATATCTTATGAGCATATCCTTACCGCCCACCATGGGGCTTGTCTAGCACAGGTTAAGAGCCGGCGATCTAGATCTTATTTGCATATTTGAGCCGGTCTCGTCACACGACCAGTCAATATTTAATAATCATCCTGTTTACATTCACATTTCAATATTTGCCGGTCATGCTACAATATAAAATACCATGATGATCACAGCTGTCGTAACACTAGATTCTAGCTTTTTACTAGGACCTGTATCTTGTCTTGTACTATCTAACTAGTCATTATTGCACCTCGGCAAGTAGCCCCTTTGTACAGGGTTGTTAATACAACAACAATTTGGTTGGTACAATAGGGATGTTTCAAGGGTCAACATAATTACATTAGACATATTTAGTCCATATTTTAGATTATAAAAATATACTAGACATACATTTTTTTCCTTTTTTCATTTAAACAAAAAATAACAAAGATACTAGGCATCAAAATGTAGGAGTGGGGGTCTTTGACGTCACTCATTTGCGAAAAAACACCATCTGACGTCACGCGTAATTTTAATGGGCTATATCTATGTAATTTTTGGTCTAATTTACAAATGAAAAAATACGTGTCTTTTATTTTTTAACAATCTAAAAGACGGACTAACCACTTTTTTTCGGAAACAGGCCTATTGTTATTGGGAGATTGACAATGGCACAACTCTGTGTATCGGAAAATAAGTTGACCACAAAAATTTCACTTTCACTTCTTTTCAACCCCCACTTTACCATCTAAGTGGTTGAACCTTACAAGCTTCTAAGGGATGATTTATAAGGAGCATCTACTGAAAACAAAGCTCCATGCAAAAATATTAAAGATTGTTTCTGAGGTTTTCTGTCGAGCGTGCGAGTGACCTTTCGCGTTTTTATATATTTAGATTTGGCGAAGTAATTGGCGAATGTAATAGTTCGCTATATGAATGCATACAATACATTCCGGCAAGTGTCTTTAAAAACTTACAACTCACTTGTACGGTAATTACAACCGCTGAGTATATTTGCGACAAACCAGAATGGCACACAGAACCTTGGTCCAAGCGACGACCACCTGTCTCGGAGGAAGTACTTCCACTTTTAGTTGGGGACATGAATATTCATTTATCATTATGCCACAACAGACGCAATAAAAACCGCGGAAATCCAAAGAGCAAACGACCTTCAGGAAGAGTCAAGTCTCGTCATTGACCTTTGACCAAAGGTCAAAATGTATCACACTGCCCTGCAATTAAATTTCACTCCGACCCATACAATTATCCATAGTCAGATATAGGTATAATTATTAAGTATCATTTTTATGTAAATTCACGGAAAAGAAGGTTTATTGGCAAAGTTGGGCTTGAAATGGCCTTCTTCCTCATAACTCAGCAATATATTAAATTAACGCCACTGTATATTTATTACTTTAGCTTATCAAATTATAATATTTAAAACGATGTAATAATATTTATTTATTTAGGATTGAGGAGTGCCACTGATTTACATCGAATATCGATGAAAATCAGTGGCACTATCTTAATTTTTTACAGTTTACAAGATGTTATGTTCTGTTTAAAATTTATATAAGACGCAAACTTTATAAAACTTAGGTAGGTACATACGAGTAAGTAAGAATTATTCAGCTTTTGTATTCGTGAAATGGTGCCTTTAGTTTCATACCTTAATTTGTGTCCTTTTCTAACTTCTAGCACAACGGTGATCATAGAGCATGATTTGTACAAAAACTACGGACTCTCTTTTCCGACGTTATGGCAAAGGAATGTCAGTTTAACGAACCAGAAGCTGAGTTAAGAGCGGGGTCAGTCGCTGGATTAACGGCTATATGTGCTTTCTGATACATGGAGAAGTATTGTAGCCAAGGAGTCTTCCTTCCTCCAAGAATCTACCTACACAGAAAACCTAATAACTCGGGATTGGAAAATGGTGCAGTTCCTGCAAGCACTAGCTAGCTAGAGCAACGAAACGATCATTATACTTAGTAAATTATCAAATCTAATATTAACTTCGAGGTCATGTCAAATTTTACTTCCGACATATTTTATACGCGCTGATATTATTTGTGAATCAAAACTGGTATATGATCAAATCTGACCGACAAAATTCGCACATACATCTTGCTGTCAAACCTTCTAGGTCAAAACAATTTATCAAGTTGAACCTCGCTTGAAGGAAAATAGAAAGTATTTTTTTTCAACTATAGAGCTGGGTTTTACCGGCTTTTATGTTTTTGACAATATGTATACGTTTACACCAAAAATCGTAATGCTTTTACTAACAAGGGAATAACTACCTATGTAATATCTTAGTAGTAATTAAAAATACGGATCTTACCTTAACTACGAACTGCTGTAATATCAAAACAAACCCGTTAATCGGAGCAATAGCAGTTTTTATGAAATCTTATTTGCACAAGGTATCTTTTAAGCAACTTTCTAATGCCATTATTAATTATGTCATACGCATTTTTGTTCCTGTTAGGTGGACATCCATTCAAAGCGAATGCAAGACAATTTAGTATCATCTTTCAAATGGTCCGGAAAGTGTTGGTGATATAGCCTACATTGAAAGTTCAGAATTAAAGGACGTTGAGCCCTTGGGCCTGCGCTTGCGCACTTCCCGTCGTCCCATCGCGTTATGGCATTGAAGAAAAAGAGAATGCACTTGTGTCTGTGCACTACAACATTCCCTACGTTGATACTTGCTAGTCTTTTTTTTTTAAGTTTTTTTTTTATGACAGCGGGGGCAAACGGGCTTGTAGGTCATCTGATGGTAAGTGATCACTTCAGCCCATAGACTCCGCAACACTCGGGGAGTCACAGGTGCGTTGCCGGCCCTTGAGAAATCTGTAGGCCTGCTTTTTGAAGGTCACCTAGTTGTATCCATTCAGAAAAATGCGGCCGAAAAGTCGCGAAAGCCTACGTCTGTCCTTCAAGAACTGTTCGTTTCAAACGGTCGTTCTTTCCGCGTACGTGTAAGCTCTGGAATGAGCTCCCAGCCGCGGTGTTTCCCGATCGCTGCGACTTGTCCTTCTTCAAACGTGGTCTGAAAAGAACTCTTTCCTCACGGTAGGTAGCGGCTCAGCTGTGTCCCTGGCATTGCAGAGTCTATGAGCGGCGGTAACCGTTTATCATCATATGGACCGCTTGCTAGTCTGCCACCCATAGCAATAAAAAAGAATAAAAAAATATAGGAGCTCCTCTATTTTTGAAATCTTGTGAAATATTTGACCTCACGCACGTCGAGTGCTGTTGACTTTGATCTACCTGCGAATGTAGTGTTTGACCATCATAAAGTGGCCATATTTGTGCTGTGACGTCGGACAAGCTGAGCCTCCTGACTTTGTTTACGCAAGCCTTGTGTTACGTACGATTTCCGGTTTGGGCAAGAAAAATATAATTGACGTTCTAGGATTAAAACAATGTGAATGAATGTTTTTTAATCAAAGTTTCACTCCGTTCTTTTAATCATTGATTTCATAAACAATAGCAGTTAGCATGATAGGTAACCAGAGAGAGGTAAGGTATAGCGAATCTTCGCTCGAATTGAGCCGCCCGGAAAAGGACCACCACCCTATAGAATACCGTAGCCAAATGACCTCCGGGTCGTGTTTCTGTCGGTGAGTAGGGTTTCCGGAGCTCGCGGAGGGTTAGGATTGGGCCAGCATAGCGGTGGCAACTGACAGGTAACTGACAAGTTACTTGCCCGTTGTCACAGCGACTTGGGCTTGGGAAGCAATTATTATGTCGAGCTTCTACAAAAAAAAGCCAAACCTCGCATGCTTAGTAGGTAGGTACAATTTTATATAAAAAAGGCGAACTGGTTAGTTTCTTGCGGCACTTCTTCTCATCAGGCCTCACATCAAAGTGCCAGTAGGAAAAAATGTTTGACGTGTGTGACGTGAAAAGTATTACTCGTGAATCTATTTGCAGACATACATTATTTTGTTTATATTATTACAGTGATTAGGTAAACAAAGTAATCAAAGTAATCAAAGTGTAGGTAGGTATATCTTATGAAATTCAGATCAAATGAAGATACTCATATATTGATATTGGCAGACAAGGCATTCGAAAAGTCTTAGCTATTGCTTCTCATTAGATTGTGTACTAGCTGTCAGAATGTTTATCTCATTAAATGTTTCCGAGACGCTGACTTCGTAGTTGTAGTAGTCGTAGTTGTTTGTGGTATACTCGTGTATACCACAAACGCTATTACGAGTATAAGTTGTTAATTTATAGTTAAAAAGAAGAGCAGTTTTTAGCAAAAAAAAACGACTTCAATTTGGTGACAATAGGACCAATGAGGAAGTACATCCTTTCGAACAAAAAAATATTGTTCCAAATAGGTTCACAATGCTCCAAGATATGTAACAAAAACAACAACAAAAAAACAGTTAAATTGAGAACCATCTCCTTTTTTCCAAGTCGGTTAACAATCCCGATAATAGAACAACCACAAACGAGCAACCACTCGTGAATCCAATTGCACAAATAAATTATTTTATTTTATTTTGACGTCATAGTTAGGTACTTATAGTTGGTCCCGGGCGGTCCCTCAGTCTAAGACCCTCAGTTCAAAACAGGGTCACCACGTGACCACCGGGCCTGACATAGTGAATGACGATGCAGTTTTATATTTACATCCAGTCCAAGCCAAGTAACCTGACAAGGATAAGTAAGTGCTAATGACGTAATGCGTAAGTAACAAATTCACAACAAAAATTAATGGAAAATTTTCCGGATTCAAACTGGTGTCGGTACATTAAGTGAGGACTATCGCTATTTGTGTTTTACCTATAAATAGCTACGCTTGATTAATTTTCGACCTTGGGCGATATTAAACGAAACATTTAGAGACTGTTGGAAAAATAAGCTTTGTGAGCTTTCAAAGAACAAGAAAAGTTGTTCATAGATTTACGATTTGATGATGCAATGACGACGAGTACCTAACTTACTCGTATTTACAGAAGAATACAGTAGGAATTTTCAGCCCGACCCAGGTTTGGTACCCGGGACCTCACGGTTGTCAGGTGACTTTCGTGTTCGCTAAATCACAGGTAGGGAGGGTAGTCACAGATATCAGAAAAAGCCTTCTTAAAACTGCTAGCTTGTACTTTTTTGTTTTTATAATCTTGTGCTTGTGTTATTTACATATTTTTGCCTTATACTAATGTATTAAATAGGTCAGTAAATGATTTCCTATTCGATTCTATTCTTTACTACAAATGCATTGTCTAGCGCATTTAATAGTTTATTATTTTAACATTCAATGTTACAAATATCATAGGTGAAGTTTTATAAATGTTCATGCATAAAGATAGTGCATGCAAATTATAATGCACATCTATTAAAGTCGGTTACAAATAACAGATTTATATCAAAGCAAAGTGTTGAAACTTCTAACCATTCACTAAGGCTGTAATATAATGCTTCCTTTGTCGGTGTATTCTTACCGGTGGAGAACGATCTGATTGTTTGGCTTACTTAATAATTAAGGTCCAAGACAGTATATAGTAATCGCCTGATGTAAAATAATTTCGTCTACAATGAGCAGCAGTAGACAGAAACGCATCGCGGAACGCTCGCCAGTGACGTAGACTGACGAAAATGGATGGGAAGTAAGACAGCGACCTATCATCTTTTTCGCTCCAAGCCACCCTTATCTGCCCGTGGGTGCATCCTGCCTAATAACGAACAAGGCTCTGGCAACCGACTGGTGGCGGAATAAAGATTACGATTGAAGGCGTAGCTAGCTAAATACCACCGGCTAATGATGAGCAAAAACTACACCCTGCGATTGTCAACCCGCCCGCCCAGGGTGACGATTATGGGTAAAGAAAGATGTTTGACCAAAGTGGCGAACAACTGGAGAGGCCTATGTCCAGCAGTGGACTGCGAAAGGCTGATGATGGGGCTGGATGCGGCCAGTTTTGTGGAAGTGTTTGGGCCTATGTCTTGCAGTAGACCTTCTAAAGCTGCATATATTGTTAATGAGTACCAGTTAATGAGAATGGTTCATTCAACCAAGACCCATTTGATGCGTGGATGTCCGTCCGTCGCCAGCTCCGTCTGAGCATTTGTTGATAAAAAGACCAAGCAATAATTTACTTATCCACAATCTAGAACCTCCCACTACCTGCCTAGTTGTCAAAGTTATAAGTACTATCAATTTGCATCTACGTGCGTAAAAAATCTGCGTCATCATCTCGTTCATCACGTTTTTCGACTCGCCGTCGCTTGAACGGTCAAGAGTCTTGTCAAAATCAACGTCACAACTCAAATAAATTCACGTGTCACAACAAGTTCAAACAACAAGGTTTGACAAGTGCTATTGACACGAGGGCGCTAGTGTAAAACATAAATGTCAAAAATGAGCGTCAAAACTACATTTTGTATGAAGGCGGCGTTGGTTCCGATTTTAGCCACGCATCAAAAGATCCTTGGCCCCTACCACCAAAAGCGAAAACGATCGTTCGTTGAACGGATAGCGTACTTCTGCACCATAAATCCATTCCTATTTGTCTCTTCCGTGTTCGAAATACGAACTAAAATTCGTCAAATAGAATAGAATAGATATACTTTATTGCACACCATACAATCAACTTACTAGTAAAATGGACATTAAGTAGTTGTACAATTAGGCGGCCTTATCGCTCCAAGCGATCAAAATAAGCGGTCAAAGTCGATTTTCATTAATTTAATTCATATAGTCGAACACGAGAGGGACAAATGGGGGAGATTTATGTTGCAAAAGTACTCGATCCGTTCAACGAACGATCGTTTTCGTTTTTGGTGGTAGGGGCCCTTGTCTGTAATGTCAACAATTATGTCACATGTAGCAGTTACAGCCTTGTTTGAGTGCGTATTTCGCGGTGGGCCGTAAAATTTAGCAAGTTAACAAAGATTTACTTAAGCCATTTGTAAGAAAAAAATTTTTTTTGTACGTCACGTACTTGTTCAACCTGTGCCGCGCGAGCTTTTTCAGGTTAATGGCAACGATGTTTATTTTTTTTGCCAACTTCAAATTCTTAGAATACATCACACTTATTACTATAATTCTCTGTAAGTAAGTAATATTCATGGAAGTTTGTACGTAGTACTTAATACTTCCATGGTAATGTTATAAAATATATCTGAGGTAATTGGGAACAATAATAAATATCTTTACTATGTGCTCTACAGTTTAACACCTTAACTGCCAATACCAGTGCCCATTAAATACTTTTACTATTGTACCTAAAAGTTTTTTCTAAATACCTACGTAAAATATAATGATAGGCTGAGCTTGTCATCATTACAGAATTGAATAGAATAGAGAAAAATAGAGAGAGAGGGGTACTCTCTCTCTACCTAACTCTCACCGCTAACCATTACAGGGGATCTAAGATGTTACACTTATAGAGCACCTAACTCGGTAGTACGTAATTAAATATACAATCTCAAACACTGTTTCGGTCTAATCTGTTGGAGACTCCAAGCAGAAGATATTGTTGTAAACAAGTTGTGTACACATGATTCGCGTTCCGACTCTCGCACAGTCCGATAGGTATGGGACAGCTTCATGTAATGTAAAATATGTCTAAAGAGCAACATTAAAAGCCCATATCTGTATTTTATTGTTTTTGCCGGGTGGGAGCAGGGTGTTTTTTTTATAATAGCAAGAGAAAGCGAAACAGAAGCCCAAGTCACTGTGACAATAGGCAAGTGACGGGTAATACCCTTGACCTTAACCCCTCGACGCGATAACGACCGCACGTTACTTAGTTTACTTTCGTTAGTTACGGTCGTTTCGCTAGAGGCGTGGGACCAACGGCCCTTGCCAATACACCGAGGCTTATCGTTAGCACCACCACTTATCACGATATCAGTAAAGTTTGGAAATACTGAGTTTGCAAGACTAATGATAATTAAATTACTAGGAATAAGGATAAAAATGTGTAACCGCAATCGTAGCACGACAGACAATGTTGAAAGTAGTCATTATCGTATATCTAACTTATAGTTTCTCGCTAACAGCCTTCGAAAACGGAAACATATTTATGTTATTCTAATAAGTAAGTACTAGAAAATCCGGCGTTGTTTGATCACGTTTACAAGAGGCTAAAAATATTTTTCTCTCGGAAAGAGTCAATAAGTTGGGTTAAAAGTTATTTTTGTTAAACCTTTATTTGATAAAAAGTGGGGATGTGAAATGTCCATAGTCAAGTTATATTGGAGAACTCGAAAAGCTGATCGAAAGCCTGATGATACATCCGAAACTTAGACAGATAAAATGTACATAGTTGAAATAGAAGACACTCTATAAAGATCTTTAAAAAAATTATACTTATAGCATTATATTCAACAAAACCTCATCGTTGGAATACGACTGACTGTGAATAATATTATTTTAAGTATTACCTTGTGTTAATAAGACATGGATCTATGAATAAAAATAAAAAATATCCAAAATTCAAATATCAATACATTTAATATCCTTTACCTTGAATTTTGAGCAACGGAACGAGTTTATAAGTATTTGTTTATATCAAAACAAAGCTCGATTATGCCATCAACCGACCGACAAACGTAAATATAAGTAGTTTGAATTCTTCCTATATTTGGAGACCTTGGTTGAGCGTTGTGTAAGGCTTTCGTTGTAAGCGCGGAAGGTCCGAAGGGTCAAGGTTTGGTAGAGTCCAATTTTAAAACGATTTTTTCACCTGATTTTGAGAGATATCGCAGTTTGCGATGTTGCACGCTCTCCCAGGAAATTTAGTTCACTCTAACCATAAACATTGGTATAACTCGGGAATAAGGAGCCCGGCAAAGAGTTCCATAGTTACCCTGCACCATATTACGGTAGAACCTGCACTATACATATGTATAACGGTGTCTATTCGCCCTTCCCTGACACGATGACAAAAAGGGGCAGAAGGAATCAAGTTCCAGACCAGTTTTCGCCAACTATCTCTTAGTTGGAGGCCAAGACTATCTGATAAGCTACTTCCACTTAAGTGTGTAATAAAATAACCCCAATTACGAACTCACGTCAAAAACTAGTTAGATTACTGACGTAGGCGTGTACTAAATAAGTCTTACATCCACCACTAATATTTTTCCTGCTCACATCATTCCATTAATTACTTTTGCTATTAAGTTATTGTCTTAATCCAAGCAGTTAATTAGATTTTAAATTTACGATGCGGTCACAAAAGCGCAAGAATTTATACGTACAAATGAGTCAGTGTGTGGTTCTGTTAGATTTGATGACAAAATGTGTGAATACATTCTACTAAAGACGCTTCCAATGATACCAGGATGTCGTCATTAATCCGTTTTTAATATTTGTAAGTTATAATCTACTATATAAAAATAAGTCGGGTTTTCCTCCCTGACGCTATAACTCCAGAACGCACGAACCGATTTCCACGATTTTGCATTCGTTAGAAAGGTCTCGGGCTCCGTGAGGTTTATAGCAAAGAAAATTAAGGAAAAAAAAAAATTTTACAGCCATCTGGTGGCGAAACGGACTTCGCCGGGTTTGCTAGTTACTTATAAATGAATAAATAACCCAAGACATGCCACGCTAGGCCACTTTTTTTTGTAACTAAATACATAATGCATATTAAACACCCAGACTACTACAAACAGACATGTGTAGGAACACAAATGTTTGTATGTTTGATTGTAGACAACATCACATACATTGCTCGAATCCCAAAGTAAGTAGCTTAAGCTTGCTTGTGTTATGGGTATCAGAACAACGAAGGTACCACAAATATATATTTAAATACAAATTATAAACACCCAGACACGGAACAAACACAAGTATTCATCACACGAATGTATGTCCCGGGTGGGAATCGAACCTACGACCAAGGCAGAGGACCAAATGAGCCATCGAGCCGGTCTTACTTATAAACACACACAGAACAAACACAAAACAAACACATTTTAAAAACTTACGCTGAACTCTAGTGATGACTAGTGTGTTCAGTAAGTAGTAGGTCTAGGTAGTGAACTCTGCTTCTGACTTCTGCTTTTTAACTGATAGAATCAAATGTGCATCACATAGATGAAGACTCAAGATGCATTTTTGCAGATTTCAGTAACTTGATGTTACTTATTAATAAAAAAATTGTGTACGTCCAAAATTGACCTTCATCTATTTTTGTATCTTTCCGTTGGATGTGCCTAATTTTAGGTAGCAAATGTATAAAACCTTAAGGCCACGTTTTGAAATAAGATTTATGTCCTCCAAAATATATGGCGTAGTTTAAAATAATTGTTGTATCTAATTACAATATGTTTAGTCTGTTGAATAATAAATGCAGTTCACTGGACACTGACCGTCGAGTTCCGAACTAAAGAAGATGCCTTTAGTATAACTAATATTATAAAGAGAAAAGATTTGTATTTTTAAGTAACGAATAAACTCAAAAAGTACTGGACCGATTTCAATATTTTTTTTTTATTTGAAAGCTACATTATCACTGAGTAATATAGGCTATATTTAGAAGATATGAAGACATTTCATTTTCATCAATATCATCAGCCTATTGCAGTCCACTGCTGGACATAGGCCTCTACAATTGTTCGCTACTTCAGGCAAACATCTGGAGGCTCTACCCATAATGACCACGCATTTCATATTAACGCATATATCTATTTCGCACAATGACTTGCTTTTTATGTAGTTACGTAGCCAGGTTCTCCTCTCCTTACCCCCATACCAAGGGGTAGAGGCATTACCCTTGGTTTTCAACTAAATACGAGGGAAGGGATCATCAAATCGTATGGCTTTTCTGTTCTCAAGTCCTCACAACTCAATATCCAATTGACGAAGCCAATCTATCGCAGCCGGAGTGAGTTCATGAAGCTCACGCATTCCGCCAGGAAAACACCGGAGGGGACAATCCTCTACGATATGTGTGGTGGTCTGGTTAGGAGCCCCACAGTCACAATCCGGCGCGTTTTTGAGGGAAGGGATAAGAGTTGTCTATACAGACAAGACCACATAATTTGCACCAATGTTGTTTATGTTGTATCGTAATGATATACGTACGTGCAATTGGTTTATCTATCTATCTAAGTCTGGAAATAATTCTTTGTCTTAAATAAGTTAGCAACACCTAGCAGGAACGTTTTACTACGGGGCATAAAAGGTGAAAGCAAAGCCAACTGCGTGAATGTTAATTTTGTTATTTGAACCATTGAATCAATTAAAACGCTACGTCTCTACAATTATAATAATTAACAGGTATTATGCGTAATGAAGTATGTTTATTAAAGACCGCTAATGCGAAATGGAGCTGATTATTAGAATTATTGTGTAAATCAACAATTTGGACGAGGAAAATCTTTTTTGGTTTAACTAAAGGCATCTGGCCTCTTTGCAAGATTCATTTCATGCATGAACATTGAACATGAATGTCTATTTGTATTGGGCTGGGTATTTACCAAAAATAGTAGATATCTAACTAAGTTTATTTTTACTAGTATAAGTATATAGTACAAGCTCGGCTTGGTTTAGGACTGGAGGAAGATGTGATTTGTGAAGTTCTTTTTGCCAAAATGGAGTGAATACATACAAAGCTTTTTGAAGGAGTTATGTCTCTATCGTGGAGTTCTTGGAGACTACTCTTACTCTCTCTAGATACTCTATAGGTAGATGCATCGATATTAAAAATACTGCTAATTCGAGAATATACTCGAGCGAGAATATAATAATATTCTCGAGTATATTCTCGAATACCCACATAAAGTAATAGTTGTAATAGTTAAGCATAACTTTATGGAAGTAATTATCAAGGAACTAGATCGAACTTCCTCTATTCAGTTAATCTTGTATATGGTTGTAAGGCATGACTTAATTCACTGTTATTATTTCTATTATGCACTATTCAAGGGAAGAAGTAAACACATTTTTCCTCATAGCTATAATGCATTGTACCTAGTATTCCTAAATTGGACAATACAATGTATCTTTAATACCCAGCTTTAATTAAAGGTTTCAAAAAACGTATAAAACTCTACTCTATGGTCCGTTGGTTGGTGTGATAGAGACCCGGTCTAAGCATAGAGCCGTGGGTTCTATACCCAAGACAAACTTTCGTGTGATGATCATTTGTGTTTGTTTTGTGTTTAGTAGTTGCAAGCGCTGCCTTAAGACCAATAGGTAAGGACGTAACGTCACCAGATGAGCCATAAATTTAAAGCAGCTGATAAAAAAAACTGACTTATCTGACAACAATACACAAAAGTACTTTCTTAAAGTAACCAGGCAGGGATCAAACCCAAAACCTTCGAGTCCATTAGAAGACATACACATTTAAATAAATAAATTAAATATCAGACAACATCACATACATTGCTCCGATCCCAAAGTAAGTAGCTTAAGCACTTGTGTTATGGGTATCGGAACAACGAAGGTACCACAAATACATACTTAAATACAAATATAAACACCCAGACACGGAACAAACACAAGTGTTCATTACACGAATGTTTGTCCCGGGTGGGAATCGAACCCACGACCCTTGGTTCAGAAGGCAGGGGTCACTACCAATTGCTCCACCGAGCCAGTCATTTGAGTCATAGTTGCCTATACGGTCCCGAACCCGGGAACTACGGATATAAACAATACTCCACCAAGGTCATCCATGTGTGCATTTTATCTGAGCTTGAACACTTGACGTCACGTGAACTCAATACTTTGCTACATAGACAAATTCATTACTTTATTTATTACAATCTTTGCACGTAATTAGAGCAGAAGGCAATAGTCAAAGATGTAGTGGACACAAGTATAGAAAAATATAAATGAAATACCACTCCCTGTTCTTCATGAAATCATGAATTGAAGTTTCACTGTTCAATCATGAAATCATGAACTGAAGTTTGAAATGTATGTTTCTAGTTATTGTTATGTTGTGATTGTATATTGTTACGTTATCATTGTTGTTGTGATGTCCCAGTAGGTATAATAAAGATTTCTTATTCTTATAAATCTATGAAATATGAAACTATAACGCCTATAGGCCAGTATGTAGGTACTTTATAGGGTGTGTTTCGTTTAGGGGTGCCTAAGGGGTCAAAATGGGGTTTGGAATCGCATCGATTTAGTATCGCATTGTAACTTACTTATTGGGACTAGATGCTTCCAGAAAACTCGAGAGCCGTTGGGCTTAATAGTTTTCGAATGAGACCTAAACCGAGAATCGAACCCTGAACATTGCTGGATCTATCAGCGGGCGGTTTACACAACGCGCGGCTGAGGTTATATCCTAGTACAGTCAGCAGCAGAAATAGATGACTAACGAAATTCTTAAGTCAAAATAAAGTCTATTTTTAATGCAAATCGATCGACTTGCCTAAAACGCGAAAGGTCCAAAGGTTTCGGGTTCTATTCCCGATCGGCCCAAATTTAACAATAAAATGTTCTAATTATCACGCACGGCATTGTATTAAAATATACTTACGCTTTCACTATAAATTTGAACAGTATTAATTTGCGGATAATTAATTATATTTAGTAGTCCAAATATTTTTGTTAAAATTTTTTAAAGTTTTAATTTAAATATGTTTTTTATTCTGGTATTTTAATAATTTACAAATTAATATTATTCATTTTATTTCCCGACCTATTGAATCTAAAAAAATATTCGCACAAAAATATGTCACTTTTTTAGTAATTTTTTAACAAAAAATTATAAACTTACCTCCAAATTCCACAAAAAACGTTGTCAAAAATAAAAAAATAACTGTCACAAAAAATCCAAAAGTCACTTTAGAAAATTCACGTAATTCAATATCACTGTTCCGCACAACGCTGTCAGTACGACTGACCGGACAGAATGCTCATTTCACAATAGCGAGCCTGCGTGCACGCGCGTCCGTTTTATGGAGCGGGGCGCACTGCGAGCGAGGCGATGCGGCGCTACGCGAAAAACCCGCGAAAGGACTAATGACGTACGCACATTAAGGGCCAATTTAATTAAGAGTAGGAAAATTTGGCCTTTATTGTCCAAAGAGGTGATTTGTTGATGAAGTTTCGAAATTAATTTGTGGTATTTTCGGTTTTTTAAAATTGATAAGATTAACTTAGCGTGACTGAGTTGAATTGATGCCGTCATTTCAGATAGATATGACGTCATGTGTAACGTCAAGGCAGCGACTAACCAAAAGTGTTGTGTATTGTTTATGTGAGGGTTTAATAGAATTACATAATTTTAACAATTTGCGGTTAAAAACCGCGTCAATTAATTAGTAAGTTATTAATAATGTACCTTTAGGATGCCCCGTTACCCGTTATACTGATGACCTTATAAATACTGCTGGAATTGGTTGCATGGGAGTGGGACAAGCCCGGGACAGATAAATGTGGCACGCCTTAAAGGAGAAGGGAGGCCTATGTTTTCTTTCATTGTAGATTTACATTAAAAAAATATGTGAGGAATAAGTGTAATGTGACAGTTGTCATAATACTCAGTGTTTGCACCAGCTTTCACTAAAACAGAACTGCTTACATACACGTCAGTTTCACAGTGCATATTTGTGGTACGTCGTTCGTGTAATTTCCTTAGATGATATTAGATGAAATTGCAATAACATTATTCATCAAGAAATCTGTTGTCACTTTTTCATGTAGGTACATCATCATCATCATCAACCTATTGCAGTCCACTGCTGGATATAGGCCTCTCCAGTTGTTCGCCACTTAGGGCAAACATCTGGAGGATACACCCATAATCGTCTCGCTGGTCAAACGGGTTGGTGATCGCAAGGCGTAGCTTCGCGCTCCGGTAAGGCTACCATCATCGGCCTTTGATATTTAGCTACGCCTTCAATTATGATGGTTATACCACCACCAGTCGGTTGCCAGCGCCTCGTTTGTTATTCGGCAGGATGCACCACGGGCAGGTGAGGTGAGCTTGGAGCGAAATGATGATAGGCCGCTCCATTTTTCATGTACGAGTGCAGCAAAACGCACACATGCTTGTAACCCATGCTTGTAGCATTGTATAGCATAGCGCGCAGTGCGCGCGGCGCCTGCGCAGAGCCTGCGTCAGTGACGACACGGCCGTAAGCGACGGACCGATTGCGGACGCGCGGTCGAACTTACGTCCACGTTTGCTCATTAGAAAGAAGGAGATAGAAATAGATGCTAAAAACAATAATAAATATGAGAAGTACTTAATTTGATATCTGTAGGTACGTACAAAATCATGGGAATGGCAACCCGAACCATGGGAATTGGAGCCTTGGCTCTTGGCCTTTATTGCAGTAGCAGCAATGCTTAATGTTAATCCTAAATCGCGGATGTCCCGAAGTTTCTGGGTTCAAGTCCCGGTTGGGTCAATTTAGATGGCATCTCGCGCCATTGGGCCATACTTACTCGGCACCATGATCTTGACCTATGGACTAGGGCATTTATATAATAAAAACTAGCTGTGCCTCTGCGGCTTCGCCCGCGTTTAACGCCTATTTTACCCCTTTAGCGGGTGAATTTCGAAAAATCCCTTCTTAGCGGGCGCCTACGTCATAAATGTAACCTACATGCAAAATTTCGTTGCATTCGCTTCAGCGGTTTCGGCTCTACGTTGCTCGTTAAGTCAGGACATGTTCTTTTATATATTACTAGCTGTGCTCGCGACTTCGTCCGCGTGGAATAGTTATTTTTTCCCCGTTTTTTTTTACATTTACCTTTATATCTTCGCTCCTAATAGTTGCAGCGTGATGTTATATAGCCTAAAGCCTTCCTCGATAAATGGTCTATTCAACACAAAAAGAATTTTTCAATTCGGACCAGTAGTTCCTGAGATTAGCGCGTTCAAACAAACAAACAAACAAACTCTTCAGCTTTATAATATTAGTTAAGATGTATAAAGATTTCGTGTAATTTTAAATGACTCATAGACGTAATAATTGATGCATGTGGTTGTTTTGGTTACTTGTCAGTTGCCGCAGTAACTTGGGCTTCTCTTTCGCTTTCCATCGGGCGAGATAGCTGTGCCACCATAAAAATAATGAACTTTTCTAATTTGCCTCGAGACTGTGTGTTCTGGGAGACATTATCAGTCGTCTGGTACTCTAAGTAAGGTGCAAGGGCAAGCCTGTTTGAGATTTTTGAATTTTTTACCCTTTGGATTGGGAAACGGAAACGTGGCTTCCTAAGCAATCCTGGCGGCGGTCGAGCGCTCCAGGAGCGAAGGCGATAGGAATGACCTGGAGCGAAGTGAAGCGCGAAGCTCAAGACCGTTCGGGATGGTGACGTACTGTGGACGCCCTCTGCCCCATCCAGGAGAAAATACGTTATCGTAAGTCTCAAGTACTAAGGTTTTTTTTATAAATCCATGAAATTTAATCTGTCCCCTGTCGTGTTGAGCTGTGTCGTCCAATCGGCCCAAGAGTAACACCACGCATCATGTTTGCGTAGCTCGTGCACTATTTACTAGGTATACCTCTTAGGGGCAGCGCAGACGACAGACTTTTTGTGCGATAGTCTGCGTCTGAGACATATAAAAAGAGCGTCTAAGTCTGCCGACAGAATGATCGAAGATGCGCGTCGTGTGCGTTACTGCGTTTTTTACTTAGACCTTATTGTCCCACTGCCTCCCCCAAGTTTCTCCATTGCTCGCGATAATTCGCCACAGTTTGCCAGTCGCGTAGGTGGCTGTCCAAATCATCACGCCATCTCTTTTTTGGTCTGCCTCTCTGACGGAATCCATCGATTGGCTGCCACTGGGTGATAATTTTAGTCCAACTTTCGGAATCCATCCTGCAGACGTGGCCCGCCCATTCCCACTTCAAACGTTACTGCATATAATTTCAAAAAAGTCACGGATAGTCTGTCGTCTGCGCTGACCCTTACGTTTACAAGCCAGTGAGGTATGCACTATACGTGTATTGCAGTGATTGAAATTCGATTAGAGTAATATTATTATCGTGTAACTAACAAAGTCATCTAACACCCGACCACAATGTGTAATATCTCTAATGATAATAATTTAGAAGTTATGGAGCCTACATTAAGTTGTGTGCTTCAAGCTGGAATCCTCATCTCTGAAACCTGCATGAAAACGAATTTTGACTATGCCAAAAAATAGTCATGAAATAGTCATAAATAGTCGCCAAGTAAAAAAAATAGTCGCATTATGGTTTCGGAGTTATAGCTATAGGTTGGTGAGGATTCTGGCTTGACGTTCAAGCTGTAATCCTCACCTCTGATGCAAGCAAACGGCAAAGTCTATCGAATTGGTTTATGTTCCAAAAAATAGTCATGAAATAGTCGCAACGGCATACCAAATTTCAGAATTAGTCGTTAAGAGATTCCAGAGATATAAGGGTAGGTTGGTGAGGATTCTAGCTTGAACATTTGAAAACTTCAAATATCTCCGAAACGGCTACGATTTTCGATTTGAGTTTTTGCCAAAAAATAGTCATGAAATAGTCGTCTCCAACGGAAATAAATTTGAGCTGATTTAATTTGAAATTAAAAAGTGTTAATTTTTCCCTACATTTCTATGGAGGTACAGTCGTGTACAAAATGTTTACTTCATTTTATACTATTGTAAAATATTTCGCTTGAACTATAATATTTCGTCAAATTAGGTGTTTTCCAAGACTAGTGACTAGACCGAGTGCTATTATGATTAAACAAATAAAAACAAACATTTATAATTTTTGTAGCTATTTTTATTTAGTACAATTTAAAGCTTGAAAATGCGTACATAACATGTTTAAATTAAAAATAACTAAATATAATGTTTATATCACAACCGAATAATAGGTATGCCGTTCGGGCATTTCCATACTAGCTTCGGGAGCGCTCGGCCTCATAGTCTCCGTCCTTTATGGTACCCCCGCACTGCCGTTAGATAATATTTGTAAACATTTTCTAGCATACATTTATATTTTATTTTATTTACTCTATATTATGTATGTATCTATTAAGTTATTTAATATTTTAATCCCTGTTTAATCCTATCCCACTTTGCAACACTCTACCTACATACATCTGTTTCTGCTTAGCCCAATAGTTGACCGGTAGAGAATGCCTACACGGCATTCGATCCGCCTTTTGTGCACTATTTCTATTGTGCAATAAAGATTAAATAAAAAAAAAAAATTTACTAACAGATGTTGTCAATTGTTACATTTTGTTAGGAAGTGTCACATGTTATAAGTGCCCGTACACTGATGACAAATGTTTACTAACATTTAAATCTGGCATTTGCTTACTTGGTTTTGCGTTCTGAGGGAGTGTCTATACAAAAATGGAAGAAGAATTGCCCATTAGAATAGCTTTTAGTTTTGTTTACAAAAGAATAAGCGATCTTATTGGATGCGCCAAACAAAATATAACACTTATTTTATTTTGTTACTAGCTGTGCCAGCGGCGTCCCACGCGTGGATATGGGGTTTCAAAAATAACCGACTTCCACAAAATGGTACCCAGATTTTAAGTTAGACCTCTAGAGGTTGTTGGATTGCTAGCAATACATTGGTGAAACCGCATTTAATTCCAAGCAGTAGTTTTCGCGTGAGGCGCGATCAAACATACAGATAAAAATTTCTCCCGTTTCCCCAACACTTCCCGCCATTGCTCTGCTCCTATTAATTGTAGCGTGATGAAAGTATACTATAACCTGCCCAGGAATATGAAGAATAATCGTACCAAGTTTCGTTAAAATCCGTCTAGTAGTTTTTTTTCTATAACGAACATACAGACAGACAGACAACAATTTTACTGATTGCATTTTTGGCATCAATATCGATCACTAATGACTCCCTTATAGTTATTTTGAAAATATATTTAATGTACAGAATTGACTTCTCTACATATTTATTATAAGTATGGATAGAAGATAACTTGTTATAAAATGTTTACTCAGTTACGAAACATTTTCTAACATGAAATAATTTTTAACACAATGACATGTGATTAAATGTCTGCTAACGTTGCTAAACATTTTCTAACGGCGCGGCAGTGTATGAGCACCATTAGTGTCTTCCCACAATCATCGTCGCGGACATTTCATTGACTTGAGTATTTTGCTTGACAGTCACGCCATCTAGTAAGTGTTGTGGAACTAGCTCTAACCATTTTAAAAACGCATTGCTGTGATATTAACATTAAAGGTAAATGTGAAATATATGTAAAGATCAATAATTAAAGCTCATAGTTATTCTTTTTGCTGGGTGGGAACAGGTCGGTAATTGTGTATTATATGTACTGATTTCAGATTTAAACAAGTTTTGTACTAATATGCAAACTTTATATTATAATAAATAAAAATAGCTACATAAAAATGTTTGTTTTTTTTTGTTTAATCATAACAGCTGCCATGGAAAATACCTAATTGAACGAAATATTATATTTTAAGCAGAACATTTCACAATAATATCAAATGAAGTAAAACATTTTGTATACAACTGTACCTCCAAAATTGTAGGGAAAATTATAACTTTTTATTTTCTAATTAAATCAGCTCAAATTTATTTCCGTTGGAGACGACTATTTCACGACTATTTTTTGGCAAAATCTCAAATCGAAAATCGTAGCCGTTTCGGAGATATTTGAAGTTTTCAAATGTTCAAGCTAGAATCCTCACCAACCTACCCTTATATCTCTGGAATCTCTTAACGACTAATTCTGAAATTTGGTATGCCGTTGCGACTATTTCATGACTATTTTTTGGAACATAAACCAATTCGATAGACTTTGCCGTTTGCTTGCATCAGAGGTGAGGATTACAGCTTGAACGTCAAGCTAGAATCCTCACCAACCTATAGCTATAACTCCGAAACTATAATGCGACTATTTTTTTTACTTGGCGACTATTTATGACTATTTCATGACTATTTTTTGGCATAGTCAAAATTCGTTTTCATGCAGGTTTCAGAGATGAGGATTCCAGCTTGAAGCACACATTAAGTTCTATATTGTTTTTTTGTTGAGGCTTTACGTCTATACCAAAGTCCTGAGTGCAGGACACCTGAGACACGTAGGGCTCACTCCTATCTAGCGGAGTATACCCTCTAAGCTAAGATCTAAGAGAGGTATCTGAGAGAGGTAGGGCATAGCGAATCTTCGCTCGAATTGAGTTGCCCATCCGGGGAAGGACCTCCACCCTATAGAATACCGCAGCCAAATGACCTCCGCGTCGTGTTCCTGCCGGTGAGTAGGGTTTCCGGAGCTCGTGGGAGGTTAGGGTTGGGCCGGCGTAGCAGTGGCAACTGACAGTTAACTGGCCAGTTGCTTGCCAGTTGTCACAGCGACTTGGGCTTCTCTTTCGCTTTCCATCAGGCGTAGGGAAGCCATTATGTCGAGCTACTATAAAAAAAACATTCTGATAACGAAGTAGATACTAACATTCGTAAAACCTTTCTGTTCTGATTCCTTACCAGTCACCACCGTATGAGTGAGTAATCTACTTTGGGATCGGGTCATTGCATGATTGTCTACTATTTATGTCACCAGTGACAGACCGCTTTACGTAACTCATTTGAGGAGAAACTTCGAATTAACGAAACTACCTACCGTCTTAGAACTTACGACGCAAGAGTTGCGTAGTCAAAAGGAAAAGGGACAGGAACATGGTGTTATTTTTTCTAAGAAGACATAAGAAGCTTATTTAGTTAGTCTTTTGTATGATATGTTTCTTGCGGCACTCTTCTCATCAGGTCTCATCCTTATTACCCTGCGATCGCCAACCCGCCTGCCCAGCGCGTGGCGATTATGGGGATATCCTCCAGATGTTTGCCCTAAGTGGCGAACAACAGGAGAGGTCTATGTTCAGCAGTGGACTGCAATAGGCTGATGATGATTATGATACCTTCCTTGTTCTGATACCCGTAACACAAGTGCTCAGGCTACATACTTTAGAAATATACCAATTTTATTTATTTACTATCTTTTATTTATATTTATTTAATTTTCTAACTTTCATAGGTACGGAACCTCGGCCCACAGTTTCATCTCCCACTTGCCCGGCACTAACCCGACTATACGACAGCAATAACGACTGTCTCTGGCAGCACAGACATCGGAACCTTTACCAACAATTCTATACTTTCACTCAGTTGCTGTGGTTGAACAGTTATTGCTAGAGAAGAAAGTTAATTAAAATGGCGGTTGAAATTTAAATTGAACAATTAAACACTTAAATGAGCTTGATAGTGCACACCGACCATCTGATCTCAAAGTAAGAGTCCTTTTTATAGTAGCTACGCTTGATGGAAAGCGAAAGAGAAGCCCAAGTCGCTGTGACAACGGGCAAGTAACTTTTTTAATCTTTATTTTTATTTAGGTCTAACATTTTTATAATAGCAGCCTGCTGATCTCCCTTCGCCAGATGGAAAGCAAAACGCCCAAGTCGGTGCAGCATCGGCGAAGTAACCGAACGTTTTTTTTGGTTAAGAAGAAACCGAATCACTTGTTACCAAGTCACTTGTCAGTTGCCACCGCCCTGCTGGCTTATAGGCTTATTTTGCCGACAATAATATGGCAATGTCAGCTCACATAATTGTTCCGATTGAGAATAGAACGTTTTCTAGAACCTCCAAGAAGCCTACTAGAAAGGAAAGAGGCAGGTAGGTCCTTACATAATGTAACGTGACTCAAGCACTTGTGTTATGGAAACAAACACAAATAAATCAACACATAAATATTCGTCCAGAATGGAATTCGAACCTATGACCTTGGCTTCACTATCAAATAAGCCACCCGGGCTAATTTAATACGACGTCCACTTCAAAAAAAATCATTTCCTGAAGTGACTTGACCGGGAATCCAACCGAGAACCTTCGGGTCATCCGCGTTTAAGCGACGGTCTTACACGTTGCGCCACAGAGGTCGTCTTGAATAATTGAGCACTTCCCATTTTTAAAGTTGAAGTGAGTATGGTCAGACAAGAAATATTGAGGGTTATTTGAAAAACAGCCATAGCATAGCAACTTTTATAAGGAGGCATTATTGAAATCTCAAAAAAAACTTGTCCATACTAAATAATAAATCAGCTGTTAGAGTTTGTATGGATAAACATTAAATTTTCTTGTGATTTCAATATTGGCATTACATAAGGCGTAGCTAAATACCGCTGACCGATGACGGGCAGCAGTGTCACCAGAGCAAGAAACTACACCATGCGATCGCCAACCCGCCTGCCCAGAGCGTGGCGATTATGGGTATATCCTCCAGATGTTTGCCCTAACCTAAGTGGCGAACAACTGGAGAGGCCTATGTCCAGCAGTGGACAGCAAATAGACTGATGATAATGATGATGATGAGAAAAAAATTACACATTCGAGTAAGTAGGTACTACAACTTGTATCTATAAGGCTGTTGATGTTTTTCAAATTACTCTGAATAAGGGGCTGCGCAGAGACATTTAAAAAGAGCGTCTAGGTCTGCCGACAGAATCATCAAAGATGTGCGTCGTGTGCGTTGAGTGTGTGAAATATCCGCTCTGACATCCGCTATTGACAGGCTCGGTGCCTCATTTGGTAGTGACCTCTGCCCTCTGAGCCAAGGGTCGTGGGTTCGATTCCCGCACAGTACAAACATTTGTGTCCATGAACATGTCTGTTTGTATTGGTCTGGGTGTTTTCTATGTATAATATGTATTTATTTACAAAAAAAATGTATCTAAGTAAGTTTATCAGTTTTCTAGTACCCATAGTACAAGCTTCGGCTTAGTTTGGGGCTAGGTGGCGCTGTGTGGCCCAGCGTGGCATGTCTTGGGTTATTTATTTATTTATACGCGACAGATTGCGCGACAATTTACAATCTGCAATAATTTTTGCGCGTCATGTGCGTTACTGTTACTGCATATAATTGCAAAAAAGTGCGTCACGGATAGTCTGTCGTCTGCGCTGCCCCTAATCATGTCAGTGACTTAATGAATCACGGCGTCTCGGATATATTATTATAGAATAGTTAGTCGTGGATATTACACAGACTGTGCGATGGTAGCCAGCCATGCAAGTAAATCCTACCACCGGCTGAGAAGCTGAATAGGCTATTATGGCTAAAAATTGTAATTAGTCCGTCTTTTAGCTTATTCAAAAATAAAAGACACGTATTTTTTTATTTGTAAATTGGACAAAAAATTACAAAGTTATAGCCCGTTGAAATTACACGTGACGTCACTCGGTGAGGCATTTTTCGGGAGCGAGTGACGTCAAAGGCTCCCACTCCTAACTTTTGATGCCTTGTATCTTTGCTATTGTTTATTTGAATGAAAAAAAGGAAAAATACGTGTCTTTTATTTTTGAATAAGCTAAAAGACGGACTAATTACAATTTTTAGCCATAATAGCCTATTCTCAAGACGTCCCTTAGTTGACACTCACGGACACTGAAGAGGAAGGACGGGGATTTGTATTATTCATCTGTTACCGAACGGTATTCATTGCTATAAATAGTGAAGTTTGTATTAAAAGACCAACCTTGCTACATTAACTTAAGAATCAAAACATCATCTACTTTCGCTGTTTACGAAATATCTTCGACAGTCTGTCGCTTCTCGGCTCTGAAACTGTACGGACGTGTCGTTGAGTTGTTTAAACATCTGTAAATTAATTTTGGTTGCCCTGAGACTTCGCCCCGCGAGTCTGCGCATCTGGTGTGTCTGCGTGGTCCCTGCCTCCGGAGTACCCGTTGGTCGCGCGCCGTTCTGGTGAGTCGCCGAAACTTTTTGCGCGCCCTCCGAGATTTGAACCGGCGCCCCCACGCGTCGCGACCGACGTGCTGTGCCACTGTACCAGGAGATCAGTGTGCTGCCGCGACGAAATTTATCATCACTAAGTCTTTGCTCCGAGGGTGCTTACTCATTGCTGTTGTAATACTGCATACAGAAACAACAACTGTAGTAATAATTATTTTATATTATAACCGGCTTATACTATGTCCGTGCAACGATCACCACCTAGTCAAGTCTCTCAAACAACAAATACTGATATTCCAAGCTCAACTAATCAACAGAGCTCTGAGTCTGCATTGAATATAATTAACCGAGTTGGTTACACCGACCACTGCCTCAACGTAACAAAAAGACAAAAACGCACACTTGATGACATAGGAGATGAAACTAATCCCACGTTATCAGTTATCAAAGCGTACTTGGCCGACTTTAAGCAGCAACAGGACTATAAGTTCGAAGCACTGAATGCTACCTTACAAACTATAATGATGCAAAACCAACAAATTCAGAGTGCCGTGGATCTCCTTAACAGTCGACATGACGACCTGGTACTCAAATTTAATGGTCTCCAGCTTGAAAATAGTACGATCAAGGAGCGAATGGCTTCACTAGAAAGTCAATTAGATAGGTTTGAAAGAAACGCCTGTAGCACAAGTATAGAAGTTCGAACTGTGCCGAGACGTGAAGGACAAAATAAACATACACTATCGGAAATTATTTCTGGTTTGGGTGACACTCTTGGTTTGGAAACCCCACTGAGGCCTGACGAAATCAAGAACATCTATCGATCAAAATCAAATTCCATAGTAGCGGACTTCACTACAGCGAGACGCAAGGAAGAGATTATCACGAAATACCGAAGCTTTAACAGACTACAAAGGGAAAACAAAAAACCGCTATTAAATACTGGACACCTCAGTATGTTTGCTTCGGAGCCCCCGCAACCAATATATGTCTCTGAATCCCTTACAACTAAGGCCAAGCGTCTGTTCTATATCGCGCGCGAACAAGTCAAAGCCAAAAAGGTATTGACAGCCTGGACTTCATTTGGAACAGTATATATTAAGAAAACATACGAATCACCGCCGATCCGCATTGATAATGAATCTGATCTCCAACAGTTTGTAATCTGACTATATGAATATTATTTTTGTATTAAATTAAGTCATTTCCTACACGTACACAGTATCTGTCTTAAAGTCTATGTCGTAAAACTACATTGTAACATCATGTCTAGTTATAGATATTATTATTTAAACATCACACACTCACACACCTTACACTCTACAACAATCACACAGCACCACATCCTTATTATACCAAAACAAATACTTATGGCAAGCATCCCCAAAGTTCATGGCAGTTACATTATTTATCGCACAAATCCCACATACAAACGCATATATCCAATAATAGCAACTTACGACCTCCCAATGAGTCGCGTCGCTTGTCGGGTTTTCTTATTTACTCTTATTTCCTTTGTATGCCCCAATGTCTCGTTGAATTATCCGTTACATCAAAAGGGGTATACCTACCTATATGTAAACTGGCAGGCACCTAACTGTTAAAACTGTTAGATGCAGACTAGCTTGACAATTGATCGCGATCTGGACTCGTTACAAGTTGCTAAACAAATCATATGCGATGCGGATGATATAGTGAAGCACATTGACCAATCAAATAACTCGTTGAATTTACTATCACAAAACATTCGTAGTATAAATTGTAATATGCCAAATTTTATGACCCTGTTACAAAGAACTAACGTGTCTTGGGATGTGCTTGTGCTTACGGAATGCTGGCTACCTACTTCTAAGTGCATACCAAACATAGATAATTACTGTAGTGTCTCAACAACGTTACACAAAAGTCAAAAAGTCAAAATGAAGGAGTTGTCATATACCACAACAAAAATCTACAAGTTTCATATGAGGAGCCCCCGCTAACTGATGCCAATTGCCTATTACTAAAATTGCAGTCTGACACTTGTATCCTTGGTATATATAGACCACCCAGTCAGATCAATACCGATAACTTCTTGAACTCACTTGAAATTCTACTCTCAAAACTAAGCACTTATAAAACCATAATCTTATGTGGAGACATCAACATTGACATCGTCCCCAATACTCCTGACAAACGTTCCCATGAATACTTAAGCCTATTGTCCTACCATGGTCTCCTTCCGGGCCACACAACTCCAACCCACGGACGAACATGTCTAGACCACATGATGGTCAAAACTAAATGCGATGCAATCTGCTTTATATCGGAGACATCTCTTACGGATCACGAAAGTGTAGCTATCAATTTGAATTTAAATATGAATCAGAATTATAACAAAACTAGAATTAAGAAAATAGATTATGAATCCTTAGACATTGCTATGTACAACTTAAACCAACAGAGCATCATGGACTGCACCGACACAAACGTAGCTGCAAATATTTTAATAAAAAACATCAATGAAGCTATCAAAATTAACACCAAGCTCGTAATAACACCGCGGAAAAAACGTATCAGTAAACCTTGGATCACAAAACAGCTGCTAAAGTGCATGAGGAATCGTGACAATCTTTACAAAAAATTAAAAAAAGACCCTACCAACGAAATACTTAAAACTACCTACAAGCGTTACAGAAATTTCTGTAACTCTATTTTGAAGAAAGCAAAGAATAAATACGAAAAGGGAGAAATAGATAAAAACAAAAACAATAAAAGGAAACTCTGGGAAGCGATAAAGAATATCAGTGGCGCAAATAAACAGCATGATCATTCACCTAACCTCATAAATTCGAGCGATCCCAGCCAGAGTCTGAACGATGTCAACAACTTCTTCGCCAGCGTTGGTAGGGAACTAGCACAACGAAACAGGGCCATACAACCTTACGATAGAAACCGCCATAAAAATCCTGTGGAACCATCACAGTGCTCGTTTGCTTTTCTGCCGACTTCTGATGAGGAAGTTTTTAAAATTATCCAAGGTCTTCGTGAGAATTGTGCGGTGGGCACGGATCATATTTCCTGTGGTATACTCAAAAGATACGCGCACTATGTAAGCGCCCCCATTTCTCACATATGCAACCTTTCACTATCGACGGGAGTCTTCCCTCACGCCTTTAAGGCAGCTCTCATTAAACCTATCCATAAAGCAGGGGATAAGACAATCGTTGGCAACTATAGACCTATCTCCATCTTACCAGCTATGTCTAAGATCCTAGAGCGCCTAGTGAATACTCGACTGGTGGATTTTCTGGAAAAAAAGAATCTTCTTTCCCCCTCCCAATTTGGTTTCCGTCGTGGTAGGTCCACTGATCAAGCTGTTCACGAGCTAATCACAAACATAATCTCTTCGCTGGAGAAGAGAAGGAAATGTTTAACTCTCTTTATAGATTTGGCCAAGGCGTTCGATACGGTTTCCATTCCCCACCTATTACACAAACTCGAATGCATCGGTGTCAGAGGCCTTCCTTTAAATTTCTTCCAAAGTTATCTGAGCGATAGAACACAAAGAGTCAGGATCTTGGACAGGGTTAGCGACGAGTGCTGTGTGGATTATGGCGTGCCGCAGGGCAGCATATTGGGGCCGACACTATTCTTGGTTTACATTAACGAGCTATGCCAGATGAAACTAAATGGAGCGAGAGTAATCACCTTCGCTGACGATACTGCCCTTTTCTTTGAGGCTGAAACATGGGAGGATGTGTTTGGTCTTGCACAGGCTGGTTTCGCAGAAGTTGCCAAATGGCTTTATTGCAATGTGCTCACGCTGAATGTCGCGAAAACCAAGTACATGACCTTTGCCCTACGAAGTGATCACCACCCTCCACCTCAACTTACAATCAAAGCGCACAGCACATATTGCAGTAATCTCTCACAGTGCTCCTGCCCCGAGATAGCTGAAACGGACACCTTTAAATACCTGGGTATCATTATCGACCGAACACTAAGCTTCAAATCACACATTCATTCACTGGCAACCAAATTAAGGAAACTGATATACATTTTTAGGTCTCTTAAAAATGTATCTAATAGATACGTCATTAGGATGGTCTTTAACTCCATTTGCCAGTCACTAGTTGACTATTGTATAACCGCATGGGGTGGAGCTGCCAAAACACTTCTGATAGAGGTTGAGAGAGCGCATCGTGCTGTTCTAAAGGTTAGTGCTGGACTTCCGTTTCGTTTCCCTACCGAGGAACTCTATAAACTCTGGGACCTGCTAACGATCAGGCAATCCTTCATACTGCATACTATATTGAAGCAACACTCTCAGATCAAGTATGACCCTGACTTAATGTCAAAAAAACGCAGGAAAGACATAGTTTGCCATTCTCAGCGCAAAACTACTGCTCTTTCACACAAATCCTTCTCCTATCTTGGCCCTTATCTTTACAACAAAATTAATAAACAACTCAACATATATCCGCTAAACACTTTCCATTGCAAAAAAAAGGTTATATGTTATCTAAAATCGCTGAATTACCAAAACACAGAAAATTTCCTAGTACAATTAAAATAGCATTAAATCACTTAAAAAAAAAAAAAAACTTTCATTGTCGAGTCACGCCTTACCACATTAGGTATTTATTTATTGTATGAGAAAATGCCCTAAACGCCTAGCCTACCGCCCCCGGCACGGGCAACACCCTTGTTAATGCCTACAAGCTTTGCTATCACAGACACAAACACATGACACACACCATACACAGTCTTCACCACACTTACTACACAACATACACACACTCCATAACACCCTATAACTCTAGAATACTATTAAAATTTTATTTTTTGGAATTATGTTAATTATTTATTTATTTTCTCGAATGCTGAATGATATAATGTAACAATTCCTATGTTGTATTAATCTAAGACATTAACAACGAAATGTTCTGTACAAAGCTCTATTTCCCTTAACTGCGGGAGCCCTGGTGACCTGTAATACAGGTTTATCTAATACCTACTTCAGGCACCAGTCTCTCACGATGACAGGGGTCTGAGTTTGGTTCTCTAAGGTTAGAACTAGTTAGTCTTAAGACGCCTTTATATTGTGAGAGAGAATAAATGATTTTTATTATTATTATTATTTTTAACCTTTTTGTTTCTCAGCACCCCAGCAGGTACTGGCTTACTGAAATGCACGGGCCTAGGCCAAGTGCATTTCAGGCGAGTGAGATGATTGTTGTGTTGTTGGTGATTGAATGTCTGTCTGCAGGAATTTCCTAACTATTCTACATGTGTTTAGGATGACGGCCTTCTGCATTAAAACGTAGATAGACGGAGGTAAATTGAGGAGGTTTATAGAATTATGTAATTGATTCGGTATTACGCCTGTAGAGGATATGACTAGCGGTACTATAGTTACATTTTTTAATTTCCACATTCGGGTTATTTCATCTTTCAGGTCAGTGTATTTTGTTAGTTTTTCGGCTATTGTGTTTTGGATGTTGTGTGTGTTGGGGATGGCTATATCTATAAGGAGGGCTGTTTTGTTTATTTTGTCCACTAGTGTGATATCGGGTCTATTGTAATGAATGGTTTTATCTGTGAGTATGGCTCTATCAAAATACAATCTGTGCGTATCATTTTCCAGGACTGACTCTGGGCTGTATTTATAGTAAGCGGTTGCTGGTAACGGTATGAGGTGGTATTTCAAGGCTAGTTTCTGATGAATAACGTTGGCTGCCTGGTCGTGTCTATGTTTATAATCGGTTTGTGCTATTGCTCTACATGCTCCAGTAATGTGTTGGATGGTTTCAGATGAACTATTGCATTTTCTACATATGTCTGTTGCTCTACTCTTGGTTATAAATTTTTGATAATTCCGTGTCTCTATAATTTGGTCCTGGATTGCAATAATAAAGCCTTCAGTCTCCGGGAAGAGCTCGCCGCGAGTCAGCCACGCGTTCGACGCTACTTTGTCGACGTTAGGGTGGCATAAGTCTTGGCGATGTCTTCCGTGCAGTGATTTCAGGCTCCATTCTGCTATCTTCGTTTGTTGGTTTACTAGTTTTTCTGATTTTTGTGTACTGTAGTCATTTAGATTAAGTGGCGATAGTTTGAGATCATTCTGTACTATGGCTCTATGGATACTAGAGGTTTCAGCTTTTTGATGAAAGTATTTCCGAAGTGTGAAAATCTGTTTGTTATGCAAGTTCATGATGTCGATGAGTCCTCTGCCTCCTTCTTTCCTAGGTAGTACTTGTCTTTGTATACACGCTCGAGGGTGGTGCTTTCGAAATTTGGTCATAGTGGTGTTTATCATGCGCTGAAGAGATTTAAGATCAGAGTTACTCCAATTAATTATGCCAAATGAGTAAGTCAGAACAGGGATAGCGAAAGTGTTAATAGCTTTGACAGTATTACGGGAATTTAGTTGCGATTTTAATATTGTATTCAACCTATGCTTAAATAAATGCTTTAATCTGTTTTTAATTTCCTTGTAATGAATTTGTTGTGACTGTATATAACCTAGGTATTTGTAAGTAGATTTATCGTCAATTGGATCAATAATTTCTCCTGTTGCTAAAATGTACTGATGTCCGTAGCTTTTTCTTGATTTGATGGAATTAATTTTGCACTTGTCTATGCCAAACTGCATTTTTATGTCATTTGAAAAAGTTTCTGTTAAGTTAGCTAGTTTTTCTAGATCATTTTCTGTATTAGCATAAAGTTTAATGTCGTCCATATAAAGTAAATGGTTGAGTTTAGTTACTGTGTTAACGCTGTCTGTGGATTTAAGTGGGTAGCCTATAGGGGTATTGTTGAGAATTTTAGAGAGTGGATTGAGGGCTAGACAAAACCACAAAGGACTGAGTGCGTCGCCTTGAAATATTCCTCGCTGTATTTTTATTTCCTCTGTCTCTATGGTCTCCGTAGGTGTAGTGACTCTAAGTCGTGTGGTCCAATTTTTCATTGCGCTGTTTAGAAATGAAGTAATATTTGGATGAATATTGTAAATATTTAACACTTTTAATAGCCAAGAATGAGGAACAGAATCATAAGCTTTTTGGTAATCAATATACATTGTAAATAAATCGGATTTTAATTTGTAAACTTGTTGTAGTATAATGGAATCAATTGTAACCTGTTCCTTGCATCCTTGACTCAATTTTTTACATCCTTTCTGTTCTTCAGTCAAAGCACTATATTTGTCAAGATGTTCGTAAATTAATTCTGATATGCAACTAGTAATTATTTTATAAATGGTTTGTAAGCAGGTGATAGGTCTAAATTTAGCTGGGTTTGATAGATCATTGTAGTCTTTCGGAAGCATAAATGTAGTTCCTGCTGTAATGTAAGGTGGCAGCGTTTCAGGGTGTGATATAAAGTTGTTTATGTGATTATACAAGTAAGGATGAACTACAGTGAATTTCTTGTACCAATAACTATGTATGTGGTCGGAACCAGGGGCCTTCCAGTTATGTAAATTGCGAATGACTTTTTGGAATATTTCGACAGGTATGATTTCGAACTCCATTTGTTGGATATTAGCGCTATTTTTGACTTCATTTTCAATCCATTCGGCCTGTGTATTGTGTTGAGCGGGGTTCTCCCATATGCCGGCCCAGAACCTATGCAGCACTTCGGGATCCGGCCTATTATTGCTATTATTAGTGCCTTCTTGGATATTAGTAGATGCAGTTTTAAGCTCTCGATAAAAATGTTTCTCATTATTAATAAATTGTAAATTTTGCTTTTTTCGGAGGGTACACGCTTTGTATCTGCTGAGCCGACTAGAATAAACTGAGAGTTTTTGTTTTAGTGTGTCAAGGAATTGTGCTATCTGTGTGTTTGAGGCTTCGTGGGTGGAATGAAATTTGTATTGTTCAGCAATTTTATTAACATGATCTGTGAGTGTCCTACTTCTGCTACCATTCATATACTGAGTGACTCTTCCGATTTTAATTCTTAAGTCTTCAATTTTTCTTTCTAACCGCCTTTGCCAGCTCGGTTTTTGTTGTTTTACCTGTTGTCTTGATCTTTCTGTTGGTATCATATTAATCCTCGCGCCGTTGGTCTTAGCGGCGGTCCACGCAGCACAATAAATCATAGTTTGCAAAGTACTAAAATCTGTTTCTCTATTTATATTTTCAGTAAGAATTACCTTGTCTATGTATGATACAACTGAAGCAAATTTTTTGGAAGGCCTCTGTTTCGGTATGTAGGGTCTGTTAGTCGGTTCAATATCTTTAAAATGTGTGAATAATTGTATGAAAAGATCGTCAATGTCCGGAATTCTCTGTGGGTGATTTTCAGGATGCGTTTGGGTGTCTAATGAATCTGTATATTGTTCAATGTCTATATCGAAGATGGAAGGTGGAGCTACATCTTCTGTTATTAGTGTGTTTGTTGCATTAGCACCTGAATCCTGCACAGGTGTTTGTGGTCTATTCCCAAGGGCTTGAGCGACTTCTTGCCGGATTTCATTTAATCTGTCATCTTTTATGTACTTGTTGAGGATTATAGCTCTTCTTTGGTCGGCAATCCTTTGCTCACTTAGATGAGCAAGCTGAGGGAATTGTGCTATAAACTGCTGATGCAGTGGTTTTCTGTATGCCGTTCTATTTGTGTCTAATTGTGTGATGTGTAGATATGTTTGAATGATCGCTTCATTTTGCTCGTTTGTCCATCTTAGTCTTGTCTGAGTCTGTGAGTGTGCTTCGGATGTCTGTGTGAGTGAGGGTGTACTTGTATTAAACTCATGTTGAACTTCCATATAAATGTTGTCTATTACGGTCTGTGGTAATAACCTTTTACCTACTATTGCCCTTCTTTGGTCCCCAAGTCGTTGTTTGCTTACCTCAACGTTTGGGAATTTTGTGCTGAATCTACTGTGCAATTCATCTAAATAGTGTCTTGTGTTGGTGTCGAGATTTGTGATTTGTAGGTAAGTGCGCAGAATGAACATATTCATATCTGTTGACCATTTTCTGCGCTTACAGACATTGTTTGTGGTGGGTTCGGGTCCAACAGTATATACTGTATCCTGAACAACATCCACAGTCTGTTCACTATTATCTGAAGAGGGAGAGGGCATGTAATCGGATCGGCTGAGTGATGAAAATAATGACATGTTATCGGATGATTCTGAATGATGAGAGTGATTTTCGGCTGACGCATATTTGTCGAGGGGAGCCCGCCTGCTCAGCCCCCCGTCGCCGTCGGATCGCATGCTGGAACACCCAGCAACGGCTCCAGGTGTGCCCCGGCGACCCCCGGGCAGCGGCCGCAAATTATACCTTCTGTCTGACATTTTCTCCATAAGGGTTGGTTTGAGGATCGTTAGTTTGGAAAGGGTATGTCAGCTAAGGTGTTGAAGCGTTTATATATGTATCTCCCTGAGGGTTTAGTCTAGATGTTATGACTTGATGGTAGTACCACCTTCCCGTAAGCCCCCCCCACCACGTCAAGGTGATCCTCCGGGGGGGTTATTATTATTATTATTATAGTCTGTGCCGATACAATCAACATACATTAATAACTGTTATAACATTGCTGCGAAAAAAATAACATGCGAACTTTTTGTCTAACTGTACCTACCTATCATAATTGGCCATACTTAAACCGAAGCAGTAAAGCAAGTAGTATTTAAGAGAGGTAGGGCATAGCGAATCTTCGCTCGAATTGAGCCGCCCTTCCGGGGAAGGACCTCCACCCTATAGAATACCGCAGTCAAATGACCTCTGAGTCGTGTTTCTGCCGGTGAGTAGGGTTTCCGGAGCTCGTGGGGGGTTGGGGTTGGGCCGGCATGGCGGTGGCAACTGACAGGTAACTGACCAGCTACTTGCCCGTTATCACAGCGACTTGGGCTTCTCTTTCGCTTTCCATTAGGCGTAGGGAAGCCATTATGTCGAGCCACTATAAAAAAAATAAAAAAAAATTACACGTGCAGTGACGGATATAGAGCAGAAATCACCGTCCTATCGTTCCCGTGGATGTCGTAGAACTCAAATAAGGGACTTTGAGGTCAAGGGCACCACCACCTCCCCGCATTGCTGAGAAAAAAGGTTTTATCAATCAAATATTTTGGGAGAGCATAGCGAATCTTCGTTCGAATTGAGCCTCCCGTCCGGGGAAGGACCTCCGCCCTATAGAATACCGCAGCCAAATGACCTCCGAGTCGTGTTTCTGCCGGCGAGGAAGATTTCCGAAGCTCGTTGGGGGTTTAGGATTGGGCCGGCATGGCGGTGGCAACTGACAGGTAAGTGACCAGTTACTTGCCCGTTGTCACAGAGAATTGGGCTTCTCTTTCGCTTTTCAACAGGCGTAGGGAAGCCATTATGTCTAGCTACTATAAAAAAAAAAGATGGAAGGACAGACGGACAACATACTGTTCCTAATATAAGGGTTTTGAGGTACGGAAACCCCAGGAACATGAATGTTTCTCCCGACGAACTCTCGGAAATCTTTTATAGTTTGGCGAGCTCACTGCACTTCCGAGCCCTGTGGCACCATAATACCTGTATCTATAATAATAACTTATACTCGTACAGGTATTTCCGACGATATTTTTATCCTCGTCCGAAATTCTATATTTAGCTTTCGCGATACGCCCCGCTTAAAGCAATAATTGTGCGTCATTCAGAACTTCTTTTGGTGTTTACAGGACTTATTTTATTGCTCCGTATATTTCCATGACGGTAAAAGTGTTTTGGCAAAGGGTCAATGACCTTAGTCTATTATTTAATTAGATAATTATAAAGTATGTCACAACACAACATTTGCTATATCAATGCGACCCTAATATTATAAGCTTAATCTCTTGTGTTTTAGGATCAGGGGCCCTACTACCAAAAACGAAAACGATCGTTCGTTGAACGGATCGCATATTTTTGCCCCATAAATCCCTCTCATTTGTCCCTCCCGTGTTCGAATATAGGTACGAACTAAAATTCGTCAACGTCGATTTTCAACAATTTAATTGATATATTAGAACACGGGAGGGACAAATGAGAGGGATTTATGGGGCATAAAAAAATTAAACCGACTTAAAAAAAAAAACACAAACGACCAAAACTAAAAAGCGATAAATAACGTAAGTAATTCTATCCTTAATACATATTATATGTATAACTATAATTATTTCAATATTACAATTATCACTTATTTTTGGAGTCGGTGCCAGCCTCTAGGTACCTAACGTAGACTGTTGTATGACGCGCGCGGCCTGCAAATCCACACGACAATATACATTTATTTGTTTGGCTGGCACCGACTTCAAAAATAAGTGATAATTGTAATATTGAAATAATTATAGTTATACATATAATATGTATTAAGGATAGAATTACTTACGTTATTTATCGCTTTTTAGTTTTGGCCGTTTGTGTTTTTTTTTTTAAGTCGGTTTAATTTTTTTATTAAAAATAATTTTATTTCTCGATTTTTAGTTGCGTTAATGTGTTGAGAACTTGAATAAAGGCTAATTAATGTCCTTAAGAGTTTTACTTAGGAATGAAAATTTTTGATTTAAGTCAAGTGAAGACTTTGCGATCTAGAATCAAGCAAATCACTTACCAAATCATCTGCCCTATTAGCCCTGCATAAGTACATTCTACTACCTAGTTTCTATCGACCAATGGCAGTACTGTTCCCTAACTCCTAACCGTTAAGGAGTTCTATGGCTTCATCACCAGCACCAGATGTTGACGCCCGGAAGCATATACCTGAGTAAAATATGATTACGTAACAAAAACACCATACGAGCATACAATTTTCGGTTGTTGCCCTCAATTTCTCCAGGATCCCATCATCAGATCCTAACTTGGTGATAATGGGACCACCTCGGAAGTGTCCTCTGTCGAATAAAAGAAAAAATTTTGAAATCCATCCATAATTGACGGAAATATCGGTGAACAAACATAAAAAAAAAAAATATTATACATACAGACGAATTGAGAACCTCCTCCTTTTTTCGAAGTCGGTTAAAAAATACGCGATCCGTTCAACGAACGATCGTTTTCGTTTTCTGTAGTAGAGCCCCAGGTGAGAGTGGCCTAGAGCGAAAAGATGGATAGATTGGTCCCTTATATCCCATGTATGATGTATAAATAGTAGACAATTAAATAAATCATAAAAAGATCCAGACAAAAACACAGAACTTATAATACATTATCACACGAACAGAAAATCCAGTGACTCTTCCATGTTCATTAGCTAAGCAATTCATTAATTATTATGTAATCACAAAGTTATTATTACGCCCAGCCCAAATTAAATTATAACAAGGGCTTTATTTTAGCCATTAATGTAAAATCTTAAGTTATGAACGTTATTTTTATCTCGCAGACACATTAAGTAAAAACCCTGTTGCGTTTTGACGTCACAGCAGTCCATGATCGAGATCTTTTAACCGCAAAACTTATTATGGATTCAAAACAGTGAATGTCTTAGGTTGGAAAATAATATTCTTGGAATACTAGTTTATTACTTCCCTTCTACTCATGTTGATATTTATGTCCCCACTAAGCCTAGCCTGGAACAAGACCTTAGCCAGACTGCAGGTTCAACAAATGAAGTGCAGGCCCGGTCTATTCCCTTCTATGATTTTTTTTATAGTAGCTCGACCTAATGGCTTCCCTACCCCTGATGGAAAGCGAAAGAGAAGCCAGAGTCGCTGTGACAACGGTCAAGTAACTGGTCAGTACCTGTCAGTTGCCACCGCCATGCGGGCCCGACCCTAACCCCCCACGAGCTCCGGAAACCCTACTCACCGGCAGAAACACGACTCAAACGTCATTTGGCTGCGGTATTCTATAGGGTGGAGGTCCTTCCCCGGACGGGCGCGCGGGCGGCTCAATTCGAGCGAAGATTCGCTGTGCCCTACCTGTTTTATCTGCGGATAGATCCTAGCTAGACCTAGTTCATAGTCATTCGCCTGCTCCCATTATCAAGGGTCGACGTAATATGCTTTTTTCTCCATTCGTCCCAATCGGCCGTCATGGTCCCTTCCACTCCCTTCTCATCCTACACGCAGCCCAGGATCTAGGTAGCTAAAGAGTTAAACTCCAAATTTATCTGTTCCCTTTCAGCGATCATTTCTTGCAAACTCTGGAATGACCTCCCTGATCGCTACAAATGTAGCCTTTTTTAAGCGTGGTTTGAAGAGAGCTCTTTCTCACGGTAGGCAGCGGCATGGCTGAGCCCTGGCATTGCAGATGTCCATGGGTGGCGGTTATTGTTTAACATAAGACAGGCCGCTTGCTCGTCAGCTACCAACAACAATAAAATAATAGACACCGAACAGGAATCAAACCCGTTTCATTGGGTTTTCCGCGCTTTAGTCAGACTTGACAGAATGCGCGATCGAGGTCGGAACTTTTAATAAACTAGGCATTTTCTCAGAAAGTGTGATTAAGTCTAACCTTCTACGGTAATGGCAAATTCCTATAGTGCAATCACTTATTTCCGTAACTTAATTTGCAAATGGATGCGTAATTATAAAAATTAAGTAATATATCCGTGTAATTAGCACATTAGGTACTCCTTTGTCTGTCATAATAGTTACTTAACTTACGTTACTATTTCTAATACTTTAATAATTAATCTTTCAATCGCTCTGCGTCTAATTTGGTCTTCCTGGTTTTTGCAACGAAGTTCGGGGTTCGCATCTCATGCTTGATTTAAGACTATCTACTAGGTATTAAGTAATATTGTAATAGGCACCTTTGTTATTTTATGTATTAACTATGAACAACATAGTGGCTTCCCTTCTCTAGAGAGTCTCCTAAAAATGTTAAATAAATAAATAAATAATATCTGACAACATCACATACATTGCTCCGACCCCAAAGTAAGTAGCTTAAGCACTTGTGTTATGGGTATAAGAACAACGAAGGTACCACAAAGAAATACTTAAATACAAATATAAACACCCAGACACGAAACAAACACAAGTGTTCATCACACGAATGTTTGTCCCGGGTGGGAATCGAACCCACGACCCTTGGTTCAGAAGGCAGGGGTCACTACCAATTGAGCCACCGAGCCAGAGAAATACTAAGAAGGCCTACTCTACCCCAAACCGACGAGCATGTATGAGGAGATTGATGAATGTGGACGAAGCAAAAATTGTGTGCCAGGATCGTAGCAAAGGGAAGGACGTGGTCTCTGCCTACCCCTCTGGGAGAAAGGCGAGACGTTATGTATGTAAGACCCAGATTTCCAGACACAACTACATATTTTATTATACATAGTTAAACCATGGGATTGATTGGGCCCCAGAAGGTTATGTAAAAAGTATAAGTAATATGTTGAAGGGAGGTAGGGCATAGCGAATCTTCGCTCGTATTGAGCCGCCCGTCCGGGGAAGGACCTCCACCCTATAGAATACCGCAGTCAAATGACCTCTGAGTCGTGTTTCTGCCGGTGAGTAGGGTTTCCGGAGCTCGTGGGGGGTTGGGGTTGGGCCGGCATGGCGGTGGCAACTGACAGGTAACTGACCAGCTACTTGCCCGTTGTCACAGCGACTTGGGCTTCTCTTTGGCTTTCTATCAGGCGTAGGGAAGCCATTATGTCGAGCTACTATAAAAAAAAATGTAGGCCTGAAATTACTGACTGTCGGGTTTAATTGGTCGGGCTTGGGCGGACTTAGAGATGACACCGATCATAGACATAATCTGATCCTGGTACAAGGAAGATCAGTAGTCATCAAGCCTCATCTGGCACCATGTTTTATTCATTTGTTATTGCGGTCTGTCGGTCTCAATTCTTTTTTCCCTTTGCACGAAGGCTCAAAAATGTAAATAAGAAAAAAAGGTTTCAATGCGTTGGGAATTCCCATAGGCTGTAAGGCTTTGACCGCACGATATTTAAGCGCACAAAAAGATCAAAACTGACTTTAGCAGACCTCGTGACGTAAAAGGATATTTTAGTACTTCCCCGACGAAAATAACTTTGTTTACTAATACCATGCCGTGGCTGGAGACGCCATTACATTTGACTTTGATGAAGGTGTGGAGTTACATAATCTTTGATTGCAAGGCCACTTGGAAGAGTACTAATTGTAATAACAATTTCCTTGTCCAATATCGGCCTGCTGATGTTAAAAGATAAAATTGAGGACCATTTATTGACCACAAACCAGTGTTGTCAGTGGCTGAAGACCAAAATTAACATGAAAGTGGTCAAAAAGTTACTTTCTGGTAGGGACATTTGTAATCTCCGCATATTTCGTTCCCTTCAACAGTTCAAATGTAAAATTTTGAGCTGTGTAATTTATAGTAACATTAGAAGGTCAAAGTAACACAAAATATCACAAAAGTAGATAATATTCTGACAACGCTGCCTATTACGTTAGTTAGTCACTCGTTGGACATAAGCATTATCATAAAGCCGCGGCCACACGTTGAAGATATTTGCACCAACGTGACGTTTTGCGCCCAACGCACCAATGTGTGTATCGGCACTTGGACACAATGAAGACATTGAGCGCGTAGTATTGGGCATTGGACAGTGATTGGACGCAAAGTTGAATCTAATATGTGGCCGCGGCATTAGGGGAGAATGACAATTATCATTTGGGCGGATTCATATTAAGTCATGTCTAATGAAAAAAGGATATTATAAAACACAGGACTTCCTAGACGATAATATTAAAGGATAATATTATCACGTAGAAGTGCTGGTAGGGAAAAAAAGTTTGACGTTCAAAAGTATTACTCGTGAATCTATTTTCAGAAATAAATTATTTTATTTATTTTATTTTATTTCACCACCCTTGGCCGCCGGGTTGGTGACGGTTTTATTTGTAAACAGGTAAACGCTGCCCAATTCCTCATATTCCCTTATTCGTGTTCTACCACACCCACGGGATGAGATGGAGGGGTCATATTCTAAATCCCAACCCCACCCGGACGAAACTAGACGAGACGACTCTCCCCAGACGCGCCAATCAGTAGCTTATCTAGTTGATGCCTGCCGTCCTGCGCAGGTCGACGTACCATCAAAAATTACAAAACATAATAAAAAAATGCTCTGTATGTATTTAGGTATATGCCCCACCCCGACACACTGACATCACCCTCCCCCCTTCCGCGCCGCATAGCCTTGTAAGGGGCAGCGCAGACGACAGACTATCCATGACGCACTTTTTAGTCTGTGATGCAATTAATTATATGCAGTAACGCACACGACGCGCAAAAATCTGTCGCGGATATTTCACAGACTCAACGCACATCTTCGATCATTCTGTCGGCAGAGCTGTAGGGACCTAGATGCTCTTTTTAAATGTCTCAGACGCAGACTCTATCGCACAAAAGTCTGTCGTGTGCGCAGCCCCTAAGCCGCAGACACGCCAGGTCGCGCGGGAGGGTATTCTGAAGAAAGGAGATAAAGCACCCGGGAATAAGAAGCCCCAAAGAAGAAGCCGGGGCAAAGCTGGATGAATCGAAGCATTGTATTGTGACGCTCCATCTACCCACCACAAAGTTATCTGAAGAAACGTGACGAAAAACTTTAAGTAACTTGTATGTACAATCATTTTAGTCGTTTCGTTCGAACTCAGTGCACAATCTGAGGTCCCTTATCAGCCAATAGTAATGCGTGATTTATCAGCACCTGCGTATCTAAGAACTTGCACATAGACCCTTTATCTATGTATTTATGTAATTGTTCATTTTAAGTCTTGGCAAATAAAGAAGAACTGCATCTCGGACCTCTCATGGATTAAGAGACCACCTCTCATTATCATCATCAGCATGCATACGTAAACGTCCACTGCTGGACATAGGCCTCCCCCAACGACAATAGGGGAGACGACCATGGTTGAATTTCCATGTTATTTGAGGGTTGCCAGGAAGAAATATTAAAAGAACACTTAGGTATTTGAGAAATCACAACAAAATTGTTTTGATAATTGAGAGCGCAATAGGCCTTCAAAGTTCATCGGAAAAGACAATTTCAAAAGTGTAAAATTAATCAAAAATCATTATAACACTGTTTAGGGTACATTAATTAAAACATATTTTGATATGAAACCCATGACATAAACGCACTATTTAATATAGCCATCGAACAAGCTTCTTAAACGAGGCATACAAAACACCACGCGATACGAAATCGTGACGTCACGATTTCGTATCAGTTTGCATGAAGCGTCTTTGGGCGAGTTCATATAATAAATTATGTGATTTTAAAATTGTGATAGCTCGGGGACTTTTCATACAAACGAAGTACCTAATTCTTTCACCAATGTAGAAACATTGGGTGATGCATCAATATTAATCCAAAACAAAAATTAGTCATCATGCTGGTCCCCTTAGTCTCTTTCTACCCTTAGTACTTCTACATCAAAAAGATGGAAAGGAGAAGAAATCGTCCCAATCTTACGGACCTTTGCTCTTATAGTCCGATGGGAATATAGTCTGACACCATCCTTCCTAACTATAACTATTGTCATTCATACCTACTATGTCTTTGTATAACAATATATCTAAGATGTTACGTCACAATACCATCATTATTGTAAGTTACATTGAGTGTTTACAACGCATTTAGCCAAGTAACTACCTACTAGCCAAAACAATGCATAATAAATGTATTGGTACCGTCCCTTGAGGCAGTAAGCGTCGTTGGTGGGTTTTAGGAGGCACAACCGACATGATTGATTTGGTTACTTGTACGTTGCCTCAGCAACTTGATTGCTCTTCCACTTTCCAACAGGAGAAGTCATTATGATAGGTATGCTACTAATTAAAAAAGAAAACTAAATTCCAGTATGAGTGAGGCAGGTGGTGACTACGAGAGTTTCTGTAGTAGATAATATGCGTATGTCAAGACAATCTTGATAACAAAATTTCTTTTTCTCAGCCCGTAACCACCCCATGCTACCTATGGGTCTTTCTTTGAGCTGGCCTTTTCCCGTTACGCGGGGTCGGCTTTCCTGATGCTGAGGCGCCACTGTTTCATGTCCTTGCGGACGTTCGTCATCCACGTAGCTTACTCTCCCTCTCTCCTTTGTAGCCATGGAAAGGCACTTCTTTACGACATGATCATCTGGTCTGCGCTGTATATGACCGAACGATCTTAGCCTAGACTCCGTGATTTTTTCTGCAATTGGTGCGACTTTAAAGGTACCTCTTATGTAGGTATTTTTTACATACCCTGTCTTTAAGTGTAACTCCGCTCGTTCAGCGCAGCATGCGCATCTCGGTCGTGTGTACGTTCTGTACTTGGTTTTTCATCACAGCCCATATCTCGCTGCCGTAGAGGACAGCGGGTCTAACAGCTGTTTTATAGACCTTGCCTTTCGTTATTATTGGCATTTTGCTATCTCACAGTACTCCAGTAAGCGTACGCCATTTGCTCCAACCGCAGTTTGTCCGATGAGCTAAATCCGCTTCAATGGATCCATTTGCCCATCAAATGGCCCACCATCTCCACCAAGCTCAGGGGAGTCTGGATCAAATGGAGACGTTACCACGGCTCCCCCAGTAGGTATGTAACCCATTACTTACATTTGTGTATGTCACCGGAAAATAGCAAGAATCGTACGTTGATCAATTTCCTAGGTAGTTGATTAACTTCCGGAAAATAATAAACGTACAGTTAAAATGTACTATTTAACGTATGCATTTTAGTAAATTGATCATTTTACGGGGTCTTGCCGTAAAATCATCCGACGAAGGTGAGGTGAACGTTGATTGGTTCAATGGCTCGCGTGGCGTTATCCGGCAACCAATCAGGGAACAGTGTATTAAGTTACGGGTAATAGTGCACCGTTAAATAGTACATTGAGCAACGATTGGCCCATTTGAGGACGATTTTACTTGTGTCAAAATCGTAAATTATTAAATGACTGCCAGGCTACCGTAAGTTGATCAACTAACTGAAATCCATTGCGTTAAATATTACATTTCAACTACCGTTTGTTATATTCCGAAAGTTAATCAACTACCTAGGAAATTGATCAACTTACGATTCTTGCTATTTTCCGGTGACATGTACAATGCGATCGCTATATCAGTTAATATGCTATTTCATCGAACTTCGGTATCCCGTAAAGAAATTCCTAACTTAGCGCACTCCGAGTCAGTTTTCATGCTGATTTGCATTGTGGATCCTTTGACGTAAACTTACTCAGATATAATATTTCGTGTGAATCTATGTAATTTCCATAGTAACGTGTAAATTGCAATTTGATAGTTCCGCATAGGTACTCAACTTGCGGCGTGCATCTGTGGCTGGCTCGTTGTACCCCAAGCTCGGTAATTTCGCTTATAAAATAATACGTTTTTAGCCAAAATTACTTAGGGGTCTCATAGGACGAAGCAGGAAGATCTGTACCTATATCTAGCGTCACAGACATAGCCGTCAGGTACATGGTGTAAATCCTAAACACTCTCGCTACTGCATCTCTAGTGCGAACGGCCTCCTGATGTTTTCCCAAAGTGGCAAACAAGGACAGCCTGGAGAAACCTATGTCCAGCAGTGGACTGCGATAGGCTGATGATGAATTAGGTAACGTGGCGTGGACACAAAACGCCAACTGATGAGGAGACCAGACGACATAGTTACCTGCCTAGTAAAAGTCACAGGAGCGCACTGATTTGACCATAGTGGAAGTCTCTCTGGGGAGGCCCACAACCAGCACTGGACCTCCTACGGCTAAATAATGTTGACTCAAAATCTATACTAATATATAAATAAGTAAAGTTTGTGTGTTTGTATAAGTATTTGTTAAATTGTAAGGGGTAATCTCGGGATCTACTGAACCGATTTTAAAAATTATTTCATCGATAGAAAGCCACATTACTTATTGCTGAGTGTCTTAAGTTATATAATTATGCCCAAAGAAGTGGGTACAGGTCAGCTGGTATAGTATTATATTTAGGTTCGTGGCATCATGCATAACTGAAACGGTTTGCGATCCTTATACAGGCTTGACAGGCTCGGTGGCTCATTTGGTAGTAACCTCTGCCCTCTGAGCCAAGGGTCGTGGGTTCGATTCCCGCACAGTACAAATATTTGCGTTCATGAACATGTCTGTTTGTATTGGTCTGAGTGTTTTCTATGTATAATATGTATTTATTTACAAAAAAAATGTATGTAAGTAAGTTTGTCAGTTGTCTAGTACCTATAGTACGAGCTTCGGCTTAGTTTGGGGCTAGATGGCGCTGTGTGGCCCAGCGTGGCATGTCTTGGGTTATTATTTATTTATTATTTATACAATAAAAAAAATGTTGAGATTGTATGATTAGCATCTTGAGTTGACGCAAATGAAGCCGAAGGCTCTAAGGTAGCTAACCTCATAATGGTATTAGTAAACAAACAAGGTCCAAACACGCAGAAAATTTATAGTGTTTGCTCTACGCACTTCCTATATCTGTCGATGGTCAGTTATATTGACACACGCTGTTTTAACTTAGCGCGGAATATTCGAAGGCGCGAATTGCGTTGGTTTACGACGCGAAATATTCTAAACTAGCAGTGCTCGCGACTTCGTCCGCGTGGAATAGTTATTTTTTCCCCGTTTTTTTTTACATTTTCCATTATTACTTCGCTCCTAATAGTTACAGCGTGATGTTATATAGCCTATAGCCTTCCTCGATAAATGATCTATTCAACACAAAAATAATTTTTAAATTCGGACCAGTAGTTCCTGAGATTAGCGCGTTCAAACAAACAAACTCTTCAGCTTTATAATATTAGTTAAGATGCTATGTTTAATATCCGGTTCGTATAAAGTTTAGTCCCGATAAATGATCTATTTGTCACACACGAGACCAGGAACCAGCAACTATTAGCACAGTCCACAATGGCTAGGCAAACACATAAGTTGAACGTACCTAACAGTAGGTAAAGTGTTTTGTTTTGAATTTCAAAATGTACAGTGTGTGTTTGATTCCACTCCCTGCAGTAATTTTTGTGTGAAACAAACATCCATACCCATCCAAACAAATTTTCAGATTTATAAGATCTATTTAGGGTTAATAGTACGTATTAATAGCAAAATATATTTGTAATAAAACACGAGATAGGTAACTATTTTTTATTTTTCTTAACAATAGAACCAAACAATAATAATAAAACAATTGTTATGAAATAAAAAAAAATACAATCTTTCATATTTTGTGCCTTACAGGTATTCTCCGTACCTAAGCAATATCCATCTACCTTTAAATACTTTTAAATAAAAGTATTTTCGTTACAGAGTTAAAGCTCCTTATACATGGTTTTTGAACAATTTTGCGATTTTTCTCTATACTAGAGAAAAAGGATTTAGTACTATTAGCTATTGTTTTAGGCAATTATCGCAACAAAGTATTCTTTTTTAAATCAATTCCCAATTTACAAGTCTAGTGAGAATAAAAACTTTTTGATATGAAGTGTAAACTGAAATTTTATCATATATTATGGAGTTAACACCCTCTCGTGGTTTCACGGATTTTACTATAGTAGTGTAGTAATAGTAATTGATTTTATAACTGTATGCTGCTCAAGTTACAGTTAGCTTTGAGTCGTTAAAGTTTGATCAAAATGGGTTACATAACAAATTGAGTAATCAAACGAATATCAATTGTTAAATAAATACATCAATGGCAGTTGTACAGATTAAATTCTAAGTCATTACTTAAATTTTAGTACGACATTTAGTATCAAAAGTTATCTTACATTTATTATTAACCATTTCGCACAATTAGAATGACCGAACTCAAAATATACTGGTACGATGCATTAAAAATATTTTCGTGTATTTATTTTAATTTATCGCAAAATACACCAATATAAACTATGAACATTGAAAATAAAATCAAAATAAGCTGAAAATATGCAAATACAGTTTAAAGCAAATACGAGTATATCTGTCCCTCTTACACAAAACAGATTATCGTTTGTGATTAGATCTTTATTTTACAACTAATATAATAAGCTTTATAACTCGGATTATTAGAAAGATATTTTAGAAAGTTTCGATATTTTAGTGTCTGTCTGTGTCATAAACTATTAAATATACCTATTATTTGAAAAAAAAAGAATTCATGTTCCATATATTATTATTGGAAATGAGTTAGAAAATCTTCAAACTAAATGCCTTTATTCTACACCCCATTGAAAATGCACGCTCGATATAGCAAATTCATGGTGAAATCTTATATACGGAAATTAAGATCTATGTAAATTGCATCGTAAGGGTGCGAAATTCCTAATTTCACTTTGAAAATGTAACCCTTTAAGCTAAGAAGCCTATAAGGTTAAACATTCATTTCCATTTAGCGTAAGCATACTCAAAGTAGAATTGAAACGAATACTCTTTAACAAACATTAAGCCAGTTCTACATAACTAATAAACTTTATTAAAACGCAATTCATTTCGCTTTTCTTTGGGACGGAGACAACAAAGCAAAATTTGGCTGAAATCTAAATAAAATAAAAACTCTTCTACTTGAATTTCGACCACATCAACAGATCTCCAAGGAATCTAGCAAGTATGCAAGAGATATTTTAGTGAAAGATTATGTTATGATAAAACTTTATTCTTATATATTTTTCAATTGAATAGGGATGTTTTGGGGGTCAAAATAATTACAATATATTTAGTTCGTATTTTAGATTATAAAAATCTATTGGACACGTATTTTTTCATTCAAATAAAAAATAGGAAAGATTCAAGGCATCAAAAGTTAGGAGTGGGAGTCTTTGACGTCACTCCCGCCCGTAAAAATGCCTCACCTTATGACGTCACGCGTAATTTCAACAGACTATAACTTTGTAATTTTTAGTCTAAATTACAAATAAAAAAATACGTGTCTTTTATCTTTAAATAAGCTAAAAGACGGACTAATTACAATTTTTAGCCATAATAGCCTATTATCCGATAGAACTTCTATTAAAGCAAGAAAACATGAATCAATGTATGTATTTAATTTAATACTGGCACCATTTAAAAATTTACTTCAATACATATCAATAAAATTCCATGTGATGATATCATTTTGATATTTGTTTAACATACAACTCTTTAGCCTCACAAGTCACAACACTAGGTTTAACATACTTATATAAACCATTCTTGATAATAACATTATTATAATGTCGCAGCCAACTGATGAAGAGATCCCTTTAGTTGTTAATCTAGACCTAGGTCTTGAATATTACTAAGCTACATAGGTACCAGTATTTGGCTAAATCCGCGTTTATAACATTTAAAACCACCGTTGATATAAAAACCGCCGTAATATGGAGTTAGTACGTTTGGCCACCACTGCGGCGCTAGATTCGTTTTAATTACAATATGGCGCTAACAGCTGAAGTTTTTAAAATGTGATTGAAGTGAATAAATTATCAGACATAAAATCTTACTGGCATTTACAAGTTGCATATAAGTATTGAAGAAATAATCAGATGAATATGCAGAAAATTAAAAATAAATAATAATAATAAATATTTATTTTCATTTTACACGAATTAAAACATATAAATATGTAGTATAAAGTATTAAATTTGTCATCAAAATAAAATTTCATAGCAGATTATGCATTCAATCGAATGTAGTGTAGTAAAGTAAGAAGTAGAGTTTATAGCTAAAATGACTTTCAATCAGTTAGCTTATCTTCAACTAGCTGTGATGTTATTGTACATTGTGTTCACCTAATTAACTATCAGACAGTCGTTTTGTTTTAAACTAGTTGGCTGCGACACATACATAACCATACCAGAACACCCAGAACCGATTAACCGGAGAGCGCCAGTCACAACCTACAGTAGCGACATCTGTCAAGCCTTTAATTGACAGCTGTCAAACTATACACGTAAATGCCGTGCACACCAAAATCTAGGTATAATCTATGTTAGTTACTACCGCACGCAACCTAGGCTCAAACCAAAGTTTTAATACAATTAGTAATCTTCCAAGTTAACTGAACCAGGAATCAAACGTAGCACTCTCCGCATCCCTCCTATACATCACCAATTTATACTGCAATAGATATAGATACAAAATAGATATAGCGTTCCAAAATCAATTTCTATATAATACATTTAAAAATTCTAAAATCGAAACAATATACTCGCCGTTATACAATTTTCCCGCTCATAGTACGGGTGGCAGCAGCAAAATCGTGCTGTCATATCGATAGTAGTTTTAAGACTAGTTATTATTAGCTGCACGCTTTGCAAAAAACTAGTATTTTTGAAGAACGACAAAAACTAGTTATCATTTATTGCATTTGTCACAAAAACTTAGTTATTACGATCCGTCATAAACTAGTTATCATTATTATAAGTTATCAAAAATACTAGTTTTATTACTTCAATTTTTAATAACATGACAATAGAACATACAGCATTGTCACAGTGAGAGGAACATACACCGTTCTCTTAAATCTTATTAATTATCACGTCGAGCGTCAAGGCAACAATAGTTTTTCTATTATGTCTAGTTTCTCGGCAGTGAGAGACCTAAGCTCGTAATGACGTTAGCAATCATAACACAGTTGTAATGCAACCACCCGCACTATTATTACTATTAAATAATAATTAAATACATTTGTCACACAATTATCTAAACGTTATATACCACTTGAACGGGTAACACTCAGCACCATATAGTTCTCTCTAATGTAACACCATTGATTTGTTTTAAGAACTCGGTAGCGCACTTACATTTTATTGCACAGCATTTTCTAGCAGCCAAACTCTAGTTTACACAGAAATTAATGTTGCCATAAATGCATTAGCTTTTTAATTCCATTGCCTTTGAGATGTTTATTGCATAAAACATCTACAGGATTAGGTTTAACAGTATTCATTTCGGTCATTTTCTGGCGGTTGTATCGCTGTGGCGATAAATATTAGACACATGCAAATAAGAATGGATTGATTTTGTTAATAAAGGTGGTAAGTCAGTGCAATATTAATTAAATTTGCTGTTTTATATACCTCAGAAAATGCCTCCATATAGGTATGAAAAGTAATTTTGTGTTTATTACGATTGTTAGATTACGTTTGTTATTTTCTCTGATTCTGCTTTTGTGAACAGTTATTCACGTTGCCTATTTCCGATCGCGTTCGGAAACCTTGAATGAATGTCGATGATATTTCCATTCGTGAATAACCCCGTTGAAGTACTTCTGGGGTAATTATGTCCTCTATAGATCATATTTATTTATTTATCTTTATTGCACAATAAAAATAGTGTACAAAAGGCAGACTCGATGCCGCACAGGCACCCTCTACCGGTCAACCATCGGGCTACAAAGTCGATGTATAACTGTTTTCATCAAATTCCGCTGCGGGCACCCAGTCTACAAAACGCAAATCAACGGTGTTACCTCGCGCCTTCGCGCCGCCCGCGTCGGTCGCGCGGCGGCGGTTACATCAGGACGCACTGGCTTGGGTCCTGCGCGGCGGGCGGCGCGAAGCCCTGCGGCGGGACTCCGATGTCGCCCACCAGCTCCGTGGGCGGCTGCCCGAGGTCCTGCATCTGGGGTGGAAACAAAATAAATAAATTCAGACAACATCACACACATTGCTCCGTTTCCAAAGTAAGTAGCTTAAGCACTTGTGTTATGGGTATCAGAACAACGAAGGTACCACAAATATTATAGTTAAATACAAATATAAACACCCAGACACGGAACAAACACAAATGTTCATCACACGGATGTTTGTCCCGGGTGGGAGTCGAACCCACGACCGTTGGTACAGGAGGCAGGAGTCACTACCAATTGAGCCACCGAGTCTTCTATACTTATAATAAATCTGTAGAGAGGTCAATTCTGTACATTAATTTTTTTTTTTTAAATAACTATCAGGGGGTGATTAGTGATCGATATTGATGACAAAAATGCAATCAGTAAAATTTTTGTCTGTCTGTCTGTGTGTCCGTCTGTATGTTTGTTATAGAAACAAAAACTACCCAACGGATTTAAACGAAACTTGGTACAATTATTCTTCATACTACTGGGCAGGTCATAGTATACTTTTATCACGCTAAATCAATAGGAGCAGAGCAATGAAGGGAAATGTTGCGAAAACGGGAGAAATTTTAACCATGTAGTTTGAACACGCATCATGCAAAAACTTCTGCATGGAATTGAATTCAATTTTGCCAATGTATTGCCAGAGGTCTAACTTAAAATTGAGGTACCATTTTATGGAAGTCCATTATTTTTTGCAACCCGATATCCACGCGTCGCCAGAGCGATCGCCAACCCGCCTGCCCAACGTGGCGATTATGGGTAAATCCTCCAGACGTTTGCCTTAATAGCGAACAACCGGAGAGGCCTATGTTAAATTTGATTAAAATTAAATTTGATTTTTTTTTTTTTTTAAATTTATTTTGACATATTATGTATTTTATTCCAATTTGTGTTTGTTTTCGTTTATTTTGACATGTTTTATTTGTAATTGTGTTTATTTAATTTTAATTTTGATGATGTAAAAATGTTATCTAATTTATTTTGACATATTTTTATTTGTGTTTATTTAATTTTGATATGGATTGATTTCTGAAATAAATGTATTATTATTGTTGTCTCCATTTGGATATCACGGGAAGGTGTTACCCCTCCCGGTCCTTTGGAAGGCTTGCGTGGGGGCACAGGCCCAACACGTAGAGGCCCCTTGAGACAGTTTAATATGTATATGTGAGATGGGATACACAGTATTATTATTATGTCCAGCAGCGGACTGGCACAGGCTGCCTGAGCTGTGTGAGCGCGTCCGCCGCGGCGTACCTTCTGCATGAGGTCGAGCACGGTCTCGAAGCGGCGCCGCTTGACGTCGTCCGCGTCCGCCTCCTGCTCCGGCTCCAGCTCGGCGCACACCTGCTGCATCAGCGACAGCTGCTTCGAGAACCTGCCGACACCAGTAACAGTGGTAGGCCATAGCGAATTGAGCCGCCCGTCCGGGGAAGCACCTCCATTCTATAGATTAACGCAGCCAAATGACCTCCGGGTCGTGTTTCTGCCGGTGAGTAGGGTTTCCGAAGCTCGAGGGGGTGTAGATTAGGGACGGCATGGCAGTGGCAACTGACAGGTAACTGACCAGTCACTTGCCCGTTGACACAGCGATTTGGGCTTCTCTTTCGCTTTCCCTCAGGCGTAGAGAAGCCATTATGTCGAGCTACTATAAAAAACCCCAAGACATGCGACGCTGGGCCACACATCGCCATCTAGCCCTATACTAAGCCGAAGCTTGTACCATGGGTTCTAGACAACTAATAAACATACTTAGATAGTAAATAATTGTGATAAATGCTGCTTATGTAATACTTTAACGGCCCCATAATGATAAGCTATATCGATAGAACGCGGAAGCAGGTCCCCGACGGCGGACGGAACGACGGACGTGAAGTGTTGCTCTGTGTCGCGACCTGTTCGGCAACAGAAAGCATGGCGATGCATGCAGGTGCAGGAGCATGGCGGTAATAGAGTCGTCATCGTCCTGGCGGACGTGACGAGGACGATGACGACAAAAAAAAATAACCTAATACATGCCACGCAGGGCCACACAGCGCCACCTAGCCCCAAACTAAGCCGAAGCTTGTACTATGGATACTAGACAACTGATAAATTTACTTAAATACATTTTTTTTGTAATTAAATACATATTATACATAGAAAACACCCAGACCTATACAAACAGACATGTTCACGACCACAAATGTTTGTACTGTGCGGGAATCAAACCCACGACTCTTGACTCATAGGGCAGAGGTCACTACCAAATGAGTCATCGAGCCAGTCAAGCTTGAGAAATGCCTGATGGTAAGCAGTCGACACCGCCCATGGACACCCGTCGCAACACAAATCGAGTTCTGGGGTCCCTGCCGGCCTTTAAATAAATAAAAAAAAAAAAATTTTTTTTTTTAATATGAATACGCTCGTTTCTTAAAAGTTCTCAAGTCGTAGCTGTTCGGAAAGACTATCGCAGGAAGTTGGTTGCACAAAGCCGTGGCGCGACGTTTCCTATGGAGGGCTCCGGGAGGGACATACGAGTAGGGCTCACCTCTCGTACTCGGCGGGGTCCACCTTGCCCTTGTTGTCGGCCAGCCAGCCGGGGTACTTGTCCACCAGCTCCTTGAGCGACGGGTACAGCACCTCCTTGGACAGCAGCGACTGCATCATGCCCTGCATGAACGGCACGAACATGTTCCCGTCCTGGAACACCATTGGTTATTAGGGTTATTTCCAGGATTTATAATACAGTTGGAGGTGCATAGATTGTGGACGAACTTTGTTAACAAAATCGGCTACGCTAGTCACCTCAAAGCACATCAACGACTGAATCACGCGCAAACCTCTGCTCCGATTTTCTGCCTCGTGCAGCTGCTCTTTGGAATCAGCTTCCGGCTGCAATTTTCCCGACCTTCAAGAAGCGTGCCTACAGATTTCTCAAGAGCCGGCAACGCACCTATGACTCCCCTGGTGTTGCGGTGTCTATGGGCTGAAGTGATCACTTACCGTCAGGTGACCTTCAGGCCCGTTTGCCCCCTATGTCATAAAAAAAAAAACCTTCATTCATAGTGCGAACGGCTAAACTGTGGAACTCTTTACCGGAGTCCGTGTTCCCCGAGGAATATAATCTTCAGATTTTCAAGGCTAGAGTGAATCGGTTTTTGTTGAGTAAGCGCGCTTCGTCTTAGGCTTCAACATCGCTTAACATCAGGCTAGTTGAGGTCAAGTGCTACCCATTCACTAATAAAAAAAAAATAAAAAAAACCGCGAATGTCAAAAGGTTTAAAAAAAATAATAGACTCGTCGAAAATATGCAAATAATTGTGAAATTCTCACCTGACCGCCTTCACCTAAGTTGAAATTGCTGAACATATTGGCCAGATCCTGGTCCGATAGCGGGGTCTGAAGGTTCTCGGAGTTCGTGTTCAGGTTCTGGAGCGTCTGCGATATAGCCGCCGATACCTGCGCATAGTGTATGTTATTAGGAAGCGAATCCATGAACAGATCAGTTAACTGAAGCTGGCACATTCACAGTACTCACACTTATGCGATTTCACTATACAGTAGCAAATGTAAAAACTAACGTTACTATGCGTCGCGCGAACGCACAGGTACCCAAAAACCTTTAGGATTTTGGGCACTGTGCGTCTGCGCATAGCATTATAACGTTTGTGAATACGGCCGTAAAACTGCCCCCATCTAACTTATAAGTTAGATCGCGCGCGAGAGAGACAGGCAGACTTTTCATTATGCGCATGCAGTACGGACGTTACAACATAACGACGAGCGTAAATGTGTTCAACGTGCCATTTGTTAACTGACCTGTATGCATTCAAACATTTTTTATGTATGCCCTATGTTTATTTATTTATTCATTTCATATAACTTTTTAGATAGTATGACAATACAGACTCAATGCAGTATAATTAAGAAGGTTTATTTTCAGATAGACATACAAACAGATGGTCAAAAACGTGTTACGGCAAAACTGTAGTAGGTACACTGCAAGTACATTTTTTATTAAAGTAGTTCTTTCAATATTATAAATAATTTATTTAAGTATGCAATTTGAATAATTAGTATTAGACATTTTATAAATTGCGACGCCCTTGCAGGGTGCATGTGCTGCAGACATAGATACAATACCATCTTGTATTTAAAGTCGTAAGGCCCAGACTTCCAGACACAATAGATGAAACAATAGGAATTGGATCACATGAGAACATTGGGCCTTACGAGGTTAACCACATGTTTGCAATAAACTATTTGAATTTGAATTTATATTTACCTCGTCAATTTTGCCTTGCACGGCGGGGTCCTCCGCCACGGGCGCGGCGTCGCCGGCCTGGCTGCCCGGCTTTAGGACCTGCGCTGCCGCCTCTGCGTACGGGGAACGGACAAACACGTAAGAGAGGTAGGGCATAGCGAATCTTCGCTCGAATTGGAACAAAAGGTACAGTGATATGTGGCTACCTATATGGAATGTAAGGAAGCAACCTAACATCTTTTCGCTCCAAGCCACCCTCACCTGCCCATGGTGCACTGGCAACCGACTGGTGGCGGTATAACCATCACAATAGTAGGCGCAGCTAAATACTACAGGCCGATGACGGTCAGCAGCGTCACCGGAGCGAGAAGCTACGCCCTGCGATCGCCAACCCGCCTGCCCAGCGTGGCGATTATGGGTATAGCCTCCAGGTGTTTGCCCACAGTGGCGAACACCTGGAGAGGCTTATATCCAGCAGTGGACAGATAGGCTGATGATATGGCTATAAGCGTCACGGAGTCACAGTTGGACATAGGCCACTCCGATTTTCGCTACTTTGCTTAATATTGAGCTACTCGCATCCAGCATTTGCTAACATCTTGCGTTAATCATCACTCTATCTGACCTGAGGTCTTATATTTTCGATTATTATGTACACTCACCCGCCATTTTTGAGAAGGTCTGTGCGATTTGCTCTTGTGTTATTTGGTCCTCTGAAACAATGAAATCAAACAAGGGTTGTTACATCCAAAATAAAAGGGCACCAAAAACCATTAAATTGGATCAATTTGTATTTATATTGTGTTTTGTATACTACCAAAATCGAAATCGATTGTTCATTGAACGGATCGCGTACAGTGTACTGACCTGGCACGCCACTGAAGCTGCCCAGTATGGCGGCCATGTTGGTCTCGAACTGCGCCGCCGCCTCCTTGATGAACTCCTCGCTCCACATGTTCTGCGGGTTCTCGCTGGAGCCCTCGGGGTTAGCAGCCTCCGGCTTCTTCGTCATCTCTTGTAGAGCACCTGGACGGGAGAGGAAACAGGTTGACTTCACTTACTTGTTATGGGTTCAGTTGTGTCTGTAATTCAGTTGATGATAAGCAATTTTGATGCCTATGATAGAACAAGCATCCCTAACAAGGACTAGTTGATTTGCAATTCTGAATATCAAGACTATTTTTTAAAAGGCCTGATAAAGAAATATTATAACATCTTTATAATGATTTATGATTTGGTTAATCAACGTTTGGTTATCGACGTTTGGTTAATCGACCTTCGGTTAATCGACCTTTGTTAATCGACATTCGTTAATCGACATTCAGATAATCGACGCTCTACTGTACCAGGTTTATAAGAGTAGCAACTACTGTGCTGTTGTGTGAACCAAAGTCACCGACATAGCTCACCGGATTAGTAAGCTGAAGTGGCAGTGTGCTGGCCACATCAGCCGCAGAACCGATAACCGTTGGGGTAAACGAGTTCTGGAGTGAAGACCGTGTATCGGCAAACGTAATGTAGGACGCCCTCAGGCCAGGTGGAGTGACGATTTGCGCAGGACGGCTGGTAAGTGCTGGATGCAAGAAGCCCAAAATCGACCTAAGTTGGCGAACATTAGGAGAGGCCTATGTCCAGCAGTGGACTGACACGGGCTGATGATGATGATGATGATGAACTACTGTGTGTGAATTAAGTTGGTGATGCCAGGTGATGATCGTTACACATCTATGCCACAGCTAGGCAAATCCTACCATCAGATGTCGATGTATTTAATAAATAAGACTATTTGAGATATAACTTCATAATAAATGTTATGATTGGTATTTTCTACTTTAAAATTAAATAGCCTATATCAAACAACGTATTATGTTAGTCTTAAGTTAGTGTGAAATTAATAATCTATATGAACTTATTCAATTTATTTAAAATAGACATTACTACTAATGTTCTATTTCATCATTTGTAGTTTGGGCTTAAAACAAAGCACAGATGTCATAACCATCCTAAAAAAGGTATGGACAGGACGTCTTAAATGACGACGCTAGCAAGGTTCAAGTTTAATTTGTATTAATTATGTATTAATGCAAAAAGGTTAGAAAATTGTGTAATAGGCACAAATCATGTTGAAAATGTCCAACTTACTGTCCAAAAGGTCGTCCAACTCTGGATCTACTTCCTTTTTGGGCGATTCTTTGTTATCCGACATTATGTAAGCACTAATTATTGTAAAAACAAATTAAAATATCAAAGATTTTTCGTGATATTCAGACGAAGAAGGAAATTCCTTTTCTGACAGTCGGAATTGTCAAAATGACGTAGAATAGTGTGGTGCTTAATGCACAAAGTTAATCGATACTTTAATCAATTAGTCGAGTGAGGGAGAAATATTTTATAAATTAACCCTACAGTGCTTGATTTTTTATTTCGGTTTGAAAAAAATATATGAACTTGCAAATATAAAGCTATTTACCAGAAAAATATTAAAAAAAATCTCATCTCAATACAAACATGATTGTTCGTATTTTTTGTGTATGTCCCACATATGGCACATAAAGCATTGTAATGTAAATCTGTACTATGTATGAGTAACTGGGAAAATAAAATAATATAAAGTATAAACAAACTTTATTCATCAAAATTGCACGTTTTATAAAATCTAATCAAGTCTTTGTTTATTTAAGTTATTGTAAGGTTTCTATTGTTTAATAGAAACCTTACAATAAAAGTTATTTTTACTTATCTCTTCTCTTTTCGGAACAGCTTGGCATTTCTTTCTTAGTGTTTCTAATAGGGGTCTGATACGAAAAAGTCCGTCGTGTCCTGGGTCTCCTCTCGGTTTCAAATTTACGTTGTCGTTGAAATGTATGACACTTCGTAGTTTTTCAAAGTCAGCGAGTGTCATAGTTTCAATGATGAGTAGTATACCTAATTCAGAATTCCACAACATGCGTATGTTTGGTTGGGGCACCAGGCCTAACAAGAGACAGATGACTAAATACTTTCTGAGTTGTATCTTTGTAACGGAAACTGGCTTTGAAGGATCCTTATGAATGCTGTATTTAGTTGACTCTTCAGAAATGTGATCGAACAAATCGTCGTCAAAAAAATAGAAAAAGTACTGCAAAGGTCTTTCAAAATCAGTATAAGGTTGTACCAGGGTGTCAACTCCTGTAATCGTGGTATCTGGTTGCTGAAACTCCATCTTTCTCCATATATAATCTCTCTTCTTTGGCTTTGGCCTGACAGGCTGTATGGTAGGTCGGACGTAGGCGGCAGTAGGTGGAGTGGAGACTGAGACCGTGGTATCACTCGTATGGATCTAGGATTTACTTGCCTGGAAGTAATAGGCTGTGGTGTCACGGCGGCTGAATGATTAGACGTAACTATCTCACTACTGTTTGACTGTGGACTAGGTATGCTCACGTTTTCATAGACTAAATCATCCTGTAGTAATTCAGGACACTCCTCCACTTCGTTCATCAACAAATCCTGAATTCTGATCAAGTCGTCATCACTATCTTCATCTGAAAGTTCCTGCTCATCTTCACTATCGGATGGAATTTCCAGAAACCTTTCAATATCTTCCGTATACAAACTTTTCTTACGACTCATCTGTAAACGATACGAGAATTTAGAGGATACTGATTGCACGGTGTGCCATATCCGGCACATACAAAGTTGTTGCGATTTTATGTACATTTATCAATTTAATTACATTATAACAACTGTTATAACAAATATGAACATTAACTTACCTCTGTTAATTTTTTAAACACGAAACTATTAAATCTTATTCACTTTTTTCAATATTTTGCACAACGCTCGATAACCGAATTCAAAATACCTTCCGAGCCGATGAAAATTAGTGACAGCTAATTGCAGTGACATCTAACCGCTATTTCCGATACTAAATTCAATATTCCAATGCATTATGGTTCAACTACTCAACATTTGATGGCGCCACTTGTATCAAATTATAAAATATAGACAACTTTTTGGTATGTGCCATATGTGGTACACCATGCGCTGTAGGGTTAAATATACAATTTTGTAAAGACTAAATCTCAAAGACATTTAATAAATTTTATTTTAGTCACTATGGTTAAGCTTAATGACGAATAAATATACGAAAATAATATTTTCAACAATTTTGGAACAGAGACTCACACCGAAAACCCAATCAAGGAATGACAATGTTTACAACATTACTCTTCTTGTTCGAACTATTACTACATATAACAGTTACAGTTACAAAAAGTATTCCAACATTAATAAAATTATTTCTTTTCTATCGATTAGAAAATACTTAATAAAATTATGAAATCCCTAGTAGGAGGCAATCAAAGGAATGAGCGGTCACGTGAATGAATGCAACAGTTTGCGTTTTGATCTCCTTAAGTAGAATTTTTTGAATGTCTTGAATGACCGTGGTACCTACTGTCGGCCACGCATTAACATATCATTAGTCTTAGAACTTCCTCAAAAAAAAGATGGTCTGACCAACTTTTCTACACTCAATTTTGTACAAGCTTTTTTGACCTACAGGTATATTATATTAGTAGGTAGGTATTGTTGTTATTACTAGGTAGAATGGGATCAGGGAAGGTGGCAATAAAACGTAATTACGTAAATAAAAACTTTTATTTCTTAAATTTACTCTTAGACCCTGAAAAACCATTTATTTCGTAGGTACCTACCTAACTTATTTTATTTGTAGATTATATTTCAAGAGTCTCATAATTTTAAAGGCAAGCACCAAACCAAGATGAGTATCGCGGGTTTCATAACGCCAGCTAAGCTTAGCACGTGTTTAAGTTTGAATTTCATATTTAGAGCTTGATGTGCCTACCTACTGTGCCTCCTTATTTACCATTGGTACAACAAAATTTTGGAAAATAGGGTTAATGATCATCAATTCATGACCATCAGTCTCTCATTAGTCCATTGCTTGACATAGGAATCTTCAAGTGTCTTCTATGTAGATAAAAATCAGAAAACAGGGTAGCTATTTGAGAAACTCAAAATCAAAGAAGGTCCTCAACAATGTTATGACATAGAACAAACACAAATTAATTATTGTTTGACAATTCGATCGATGAATAACTGAATGAACAATCAAGAATGTTTCCAAGTGAGATCTTTGTGAAATGTGAAAATTGTTGACAGTTATTAATGTGCTAATGACCAGCAAATAGGGATGTTTTGGGGGTTAAAATAATTACTTTACATAGACAATAACAATGTTTTGGACACGTATTTTTCCTTTTTTCATTCAAATAAAAAATAGCACAGATAACTACATACAAGGCACAAGGCATCAAGAGTTAGGAGTGGGAGTCTTTGACGTCAGTTCATCTCGTAAAAAATGCCACTCCGCGTGTCGTCACGTGTAATTTCAACGGGCTATAACTTTGTATTTTTAACCGACTTCGAAAAAAGGAGGAGGTTCTCAATTTCTGAAGTTCGTGTCTTTTATTTTTGATTAAGCTAAAAGACGGACTAATTACCTGTTTTAGCCTAACAAGCCCACCTATTAAGTATTTTCAAAGTTACCGTCTTCAGTTATCTGTCATACAACATGATCTATTCATAAACCTTTGGTTTCAATATGCGTATATTAATACGAATGCGAGTCGATTTGTTCAGCGTTGACTTTGCCGATGGGGGAGAGGCTCTTGAGCCCGGAGTCCAGAGCGTCCAGCCCGGCGCTGAAGGTGTCCCGGCAGGAGTACAGCAGCCACGCCAGCAGGATGAAGAACAGAGTCTTGAACACTATGTCTACCACGTAGCGGCTGGAAGTGGAGATAAAAAACTGAATCATCATCATTATCAGCCTATTGCAGTCCACTGCTGGACTTATGCCTCTCCAGCTGCTCGCCACTTACGGCAAATATCTGGAGGATATACCCTTATTCCTCTCCATCTCATCCCGTGGGTTTCGTAGAAGACGACTAAGGGGAATATCAGGGAACGGGCAGCGTTTAGCTGGGTAAACTACTGCGGTCCCCAACCCGTCAGCAATGCGTGACTGAAGGCAATCCCCCCAGTCATTGGAGGCCCCTGACCAGCACTGAACATCTGCAGGTTTATGATCATGAATCAACTGATCGAAAGAAGAGCTTCCTCAGATGAAAGTCAAACCTACTTTGGTATTGTCTTGAGATCAAGTCAAGGTGGCACCCACCATCGGCTAAGCTGAAATATTCTAGGAGTTCTTTGTTCCATTCTTGCGATACCTACCCACTGGAGAAGATCTACATTCTGGAATCTTTCCCTCACTCTATAATTAACGTAAGGGAAAATTTTAGAATCCGAATCGAATTTGGCATTGTGAATAGCTGTGCCTTCTGTCGTCACATTCACATTGTGTTGGCACCATACTAACATCCTGTGCAGCTTCCTCGCCCTCGGAAGGGTGGAGGGGTCCTCCTTGCACACGTACTGGCGCGTGCCCAGCACGTAGTTCTTGAGGTATTCGTCGGCGTTCAGGCTCCGGAGGTCGGTGAAGAACACGCGGTCCTCTTCCTCGCTGATTCGCTTGCGGAGGGAGAGGAACCTGTGAATTCGGAGTTATATGTCAGACTTGTCGATGATCGCCATACCTACACGATAAAAACGATAACAAAAAAGTAGACGCTATGTAATAATTTGATGTGTGGACGTATTATGTAACTACATACACTGTACCAATAAATTCAAAACAAAGAGGTTCGCAAAGATTTTTAGCTTACTTTTCGTTCCGGAAATACCACTCTTTTGTAGTATAATATTGAAGTACGCCGAGTCCATGACTAATACGTTTTTGCGTATTTACCAAGCTGGAAATAAATAGTTTTATTAATAAATTATCTATTCACGCAAAGAAATGCAAAATAAAGCTGCAAATTATTTTCATTAAATCTATGGCTGCAATATTGTCTAACGCCATCTATCGTCAAATAAGTGACTTATTTGGCTTGCTTCAAAAAGCAAATATTTCTTAGTTTATCTACTCACCAATAGATGGCAATAGGTTTAATTCGCTTTTACCGCCATCTATTATCACCTACAAGTTACAAGTTAGTTCTACTACTGTCTACTAGATGTCACCAACGGCAGAATTGCTTTTAGTGGCACCTACCGTCGAGTAGAGGAAACTAAGTACAGTTTAAGCTGTAGAACATGGACTTACAAAGTCTTTTTTCCCAAAAGGAAGAGAAGTGCGTCTACTAAATACGCAGGAATGGTGTGGAAAAAGAAGACACATATCTGATGCTGCCAATAGTAAGATTTGATGTTACCGCCCGTTCGCCAAAGCGCAATCGTATGTGGATACACTTCAATCCATTTCTTTCCTGAAAAATAAACATTTTTATTTTATGTTCTAACATAATTTAAGTAAATATATTTGTATAATGTATTAGTAACGCATTTCTGATTTAGACATACCCAATTCTATTATTTCTTCCCATGATATCTTGAAGACTTTAGATAAAGTCACATTAAAGACACTTGCCTCCTTCGGTCTGGAAGTACATCAATCAATCAATCAAAACTCCATCTCATGTCGTAGATGAGGACTATGGGCATAAGGGGGCCTACATCACAAATCGAACAAAAAACTAAAGAATTACGAACGTTTCGGATCGCAAACGAAAGGCTTATGATCGTCGGAGTATAACCCTACTACAGGCCCTTTTTAGGAACCGGGCAGCAAGGTTTACCTGGGTACAAATAAGTCACCAACCCGCCTGCCAAGCGTGTTGACTATGGCAAATCCAACATATGTCCAGCAGTGGACGTTTGCAGGCTAATAATGGGGGTGATTTTCTCTAGGGATGAGAGACCGCTCCCACAACAGGCCGGTGATAATGACAAAGTCGCCGCGGCCATCATCGTAAACATTAAAAAAAAATTGGTGATTTCCTTTCTCTCCAGTTTCTATAATCCACCCTCTTTTTTTTATTATGATTATGAGTATATCCTCCAGATGTTGGCCCTAAGTGGCGAACAACTGGAGAGGCTTATGTCCAGCAGTGGACTGCAATAGGCTGATGATGATGATGATGATGACCCTCTTTTTCCTTTCACACCAAGGAGGATTCGTTCGTTCCTTTCTTCCCGTCTCCACGCGCTCCTCACTCCTCCGCGTTGCCCCTTCATCCCCCCTCCTTACTTGTCGAGGGCTGTGGCGTATCCGATGAGGATGCAGCCGTTGGCCACCACGTCCACGGAGACGGCGTCGATGGTGTACGAGGGCTCGCAGTGCATCGTGCGGATGACACCTGACATTATTTACTTATTTAATCCATAATGCACAAGAGAAAGATAAAAGGGAGCTACCTATCATTTCATGGATTTCATGCGATTATACGCAAGAAGACAGCTTCGTTGCTGAAAAGAGTGAGAGGCAGTTACAACAGCATTCTGATTACTGTAGCGGAGAATTATTATTCTCCGATAGATATTGAAAGAAATTATAAGAACCCTAATTTAATTTAATAAGTTTTACTAACACTAGCTTAAAAGTTATTGTTACTAACTTTACTATGGATGCTTATCTGAAATAAAGAATTTATTATTATTTTGGTTTTCTATTTTAATAGACTCGATGTAACATCAGTATTACTTATTATTATTATTATTATCATCTTTTCGCTTCAAGCCACCCTCGCCAGCCTGTGGTGCATCCTGCAGAATAACAGGCGACTGGCAACCGACTGGTGGCGGCATAACCATCACGACTGAGGGCGTAGCTAAATACCACAGGCCGATGACGGGCAGCAGCGTCACCGGAGCGAGGAGCTACCTCCGTCGATCGCCAATCTGCCTAACCAGGGTGGCGATTATGGGTAATGGGTAAGGTGTTTCCCCAAAGTGGCGAACAACTGGAGAGGCCTGTGTATAGCAGTATGATGATGATGCACAAAAGAGTACAATTGGCTAACTTAATGGCTTATTTTAGTCTGTGCCGGTCAACCATTGCAGCAGGCCAGAAAAATATTTTTTTTTATACCACTAAAGTGGCAAACATGCCTACGTACCTTTTCCACTCCCCACCAGTAGGCCGGTGGGTCCGTTAAGGTTGTCGACCCATCCAGGGAAGGGTTCCTTCCACGCCGCAGTCACTGGGGAAAAAAGGGGTATAAGAAAGATGGGATGTAAGGGAGCGACCTATCATCTCTTCGCTCAAAGCCGGGATAGCTTCCAACGAAGAGATGATCTCTTATCACCTGCCCGTGGTGCATCCTGCTGAATAACAGACGAGGCTCTGACCGACTGGCTCGATGGCTCATTTGGTAGTGACCTCTGCCCTCTGAGCCAAAGGTCGCGTGGGTTCGATTCCCGCACAGTACAAACATTTGTGTTCATGAACACGTCTGTATTGGTCTGGGTGTTTTCTATGTATAATATGTATTTATTTAAAAAAATGTATCTAAGTAAGTTTATCAGTTGTCTAGTACCCATAATACAAGCTGCGGCTTAGTTTGGGGCTAGGTGGCGCTTTGTGGCCCAGCGGGGTATGTCTTGGGTTATTTATTTAATTGTGGCGGTATAACCGTCACGATTGAAGGCGAAGCAGTGTCATCGGAGTAGGAAACTGCGCCCTGCGATCGCCAACCCGCCTGCTCAGCGTGGGGATTATGGGTACAACCTCCAAGTGTTTGCCCAAAGTGGCGAGCCACTGGAGAGGCCTCTGTCCAGCTGTGGACTGTCATAGGCTGTGTTGCTGTGTATATGTCACCGGAAAATAGCAAGAATCGTAAGTTGATCAATTTCCTAGGTAGTTGATTAACTTTCCGAAAATAATAAACGGCAGTTGAAATGTATTATTTAACTGATTTATCATATGTATTTTAGTAAATTGATCATTTTACGGGGTGTTGCCGTAAAATCATCCGACGAAGGTGAGGTGAACATTGATTGGTTCAATGGCTCACGTGGCGTTATCCCGGCAACCAATCAGGGACCAGTGTATTAAGTTACGGGTAATAGTGCACCGTTAAATAGTACATTGAGCAACGATTGGCCCATTTGAGGACGATTTTACTTGTGTCAAAATCGTAAATGACTGTCAGGCTACCGTAAATTGATCAACTAACTGAAATCCATTGCGTTAAATAATACATTTCAACTACCGTTTGTTATATTCCGAACGTTAATCAACTACCTAGGAAATTAATCAACTTACGATTCTTGCTATTTTCCGGTGACATATAGATCCAAGTACAAACTTGATGGTTATTATTAGGTAGGTATGTGTTATATGTAAAGGGTCTTCTGAGTCTTACCTATAGAAGGCCTGGCGATAGCGAGTGGGAACTTGCTACCGTACTCGGCGACGAGCGACTCTGTGATCGCCTTCGTGTACGAATACGTGTTCGGTTCGGATTTGATTAATCTGAAACCGATAAATTAAGTTTTTAGTTCCAATTACTTACTCTCCCCGTATTTCGTTTGATTGTACTATTCGTAGCGTATCCAGTTTACATGTCTTATTTAATTTCTATTCACCAGAAGAATGGGGCGGAACGGTGTGGTGGGTGCATCCACACCGTGCGCGAGGTCCGCCGGGGAGCACTCTATTGCTCCCCGGAGCCGGGGGTAGGGGTACTTGCCCTCCCCGGACCAGGAGTGCCGGCCGCTTGTCATCTGCGGCTGGCCAGGGCAGGCAGGGGTGCGGCCGTATGCTTCGGCGCTTCACGTGTCCCTGCAACTTGCTGCCCACTGGCGATACTGGGGGGCTTAGTGGGTATGCCCTCCCATTTTGAGAGGCGTGAGTCCCACACACCATGACCGGAGGCGGTATGAAGGTGACTAATGCATTTCTCTCTAAAAAAATATGGGCTGGCATGGCGGTGGCAACTGACAGGTAACTGACCAGTTACTTGCCCGTTCTCACAGCGACTTGGGCTTCTCTTTCACTTTCCATCAGGCGTAGGGAAGCCATTATGTCGAAAAAAAATCCATTGGGCGCAGCGCTACTGAGCTAAAAAGGAGGATGCTGTACTCACTCCGGCTCCAGGTACTCCAGCAGGGACTGGTCCATCCACTCGCAGATGTCCATGATGCGGCGCGGGCTGTGCGCCGCGGGGTACAGCTTCTCCTCCAGCTCGGCCAGGTCGCAGCGGCAGTACGCCGTGGACAGGTGCAAGTATACCTGGTGAAAGATGTATACAATGACGGTGATGCTTTCCTGAGCCGAAGTAGTAGTCATAATATGACAATCGTCATCATGAAACACAGGCCTCTCCAGTTGTTCGCCACTTTGGGCAAACACCTGGAGGCTTTATAATGGCCACGCTGGGAAGGCAGGCTGGCCATCGCAGGACGTAGTTCCTCGCTCCGGTGACGCTGTGACAATCGAACGAATAAAAAAACGATCGTTCGATGGACTGATCGCGTGGTTTTGTGCCTTAAGAGATGAATAACGATCTACCCCTATTGCGGATCCGTCGAAGTCGATCTTCCGTTAGTTCAATAAACGAACACGGGAGGGACTTATGATAAAAATAAAAGCGATCCATCCATCGAACTGTTTTTTATTCTAAATGACTACGATGATGGCCAGAGCGGCGTTGTTATCATCACCGGACTGTTGGGGGAGCGAAAGGCTCTCACCCCTATGTATACTAAGCAACACAGTTAAGGGCGCCTCCTAGTGGGGCTCGGGCCGCGGCTTAGGGCGTTGCTGGGAGGGTCCCTGCGGACGATTGTTTTCGATTGTTATAAAGTAGGTCGTATGTCGACTAAATTTCACACTTTCACACCTCTCTTCGTTACCAGAATTATTGTACACCATACCTATTATTAGATAGTATCATCACCTCTAGATTCTCCATGCCCTCAGCCAGCTCAAGTACTCGTAACGAACCCACAGTATTCAGATTCACTGCGTCTTTCAGCTTCTGGTCAAATCTGTGAACAAAGTTTGATCATATTGATACTGTTCGTGTGGTTTCCAGATTTACAGTGAAGGAGTGAAGTCATTCTGAAAGAATGGGTAAGGCCTCCAGATGATTGACGACAGTGGCGGACAACTGGAGAGGCCTATGTATCCCAGTATCAACTCCTTCCATTTGACCGAATCCAGCGTAGAGCTGCTCGTATTGTCGATGACCTGACCCTGTCTAGTCGACTCGACTCACTGGCATTGCGAAGAGACGTTGCATCCATGTGCGTTCTCTACCGCATCTATCATGGGGAATGTTCTGAAGAATTGTTTGGTTTACTGCCTGCAGCGGAGTTTCTTCACCGCACCACACGTAACCGACTGAAATTCCATCCACATCATCTCGATGGCTGGCGATCCTCGACTGTACGTTTTATGAGGAACTTCTTGCCTCGCGCCTCGGTTTTGTGGAACCAACTTCCTGCGGCAGTCTTTCCGAACAGCTACGACTTGGGAACCTTCAAGAAACGAGCGTATTCATATTTAAAAGGCCGGGCGGTGTCGACTGCTTACCATCAGGCATCACACTTGCTTGTCTGCCGCCACTCGCATAAAAAAGAAAAAAAAATGTCCAGCAGTGGACTGCGATAGGCTGATGATGATGATGATGATGATGATATACCTGACGCAGGCCGCACTGTGGAAGACCACGTTGCATCGCCGCTGCAGCTCCCCGCGGTCGTCGTTGCAGATGCCTAACCCCTCCTCCAAGATGTCCCCTGGGATCAGCTTCACCTTCTTGAAAGCATCCGGGTTCTTCTCCCGAGCTAGCTCGAACAGCTGGAAAAATACAATAGGGATGTTTCCAGGGTCAAATAATTACATTATATTTAGTCCGTATTTTAAATTATAAAAATATATTGGATACGTATTTTTCCTTTTTTCATTTAAACAATAAATAACAAAGATACAAGGCATCAACATTTAGGAGTGGGAGTATTTGACGTCACTCCGTGCGACAAAATGCCCCACGGAGTGACGTTACGCGTAACTTTAAATCTTTGTCATTTTTGGTCTAAATTATAAATGAAAAAATATGTGTCTTTTATTTTTGAATAATCTAAAAGACGGACTAATTACATTTTTTACGGCAACAAGCTAAGGCCTTAGCCGACGAATGGCGGTTGAACGGCATCGACGTCGGAGGAAAGAGACTAACTAATCTCCGTTTCGCGGATGACATCGTCCTCTTCGCCAACACATCCCAGGAGCTCGAGAAAATGCTAAAAGACCTAACCGCAGCAAGTCTTGAGGTTGGACTAATGATGAATAGGTTCAAGACGAAAGCGATGACTAATAGCACTAAAAGTAGGGTAATGGTAGACGGGCAAGAGATACAATACGTTGACGAGTACATTTACTTGGGCCAGATAGTTTCCTTCGAAAACAGGCAAGAGCGGGAAATCGATCGCCGTATCGACAACGCCTGGAAGAGCTACTGGTCCATGAAAACGTATATGAAGGGAGACCTTCCGTTGTGCCTCAAACGAAAACTTCTCGACGTTTGTATCCTGCCTATCTTAACCTACGGTGCTCAGACATGGTCACTAACCGAAAATCAAAAGTCCAAACTCAAGATTTGCCAAAGAGCTATGGAGCGAAGCATGTTAGGTATAAAGCTCACTGATAGGGTAAGAAATGCCACAATTCGGTCCCAAACATGTGTCGCAGATGTGGGTGTAAAATCTGCCAAGCTTAAATGGGCATGGGCAGGTCACGTATGCAGACTGGAGGCAAACAGATGGACCAGAACTGTAACTCAGTATCAGCCTACAGATGGCCACCGTTTGAGAGGCAGACCGAGGAAAAGATGGCGTGACGACCTGGATCACTTTTCTCCGGTCTGGCAAGAGCTGGCTGAAGATCGCGAGGAGTGGAAAAAACTGGGGGAGGCCTTTGCCCAGCAGTGGGACAGTAGAGGCTAGTCAAAAAAAAAAAAAAAAAAAAGCCTATTATTCTTTTTTTTATTTTTCTATGGGTTTGCGCTTGCCTCCAATTCACTTGTCGGTAAGTGATATTGAAGCCTAAGATGGAGCACGCTTACCCAGAAAATACCGATTCACTCTCGCCTTGAACACCTAAAGATTGTACGTCTCGAGAAACAAAGAGTCCGGCAATGAGTTCCATAGTTTGGCCGTTCGCACTAAGAAAGTGAGGCAAAACGCATAAGTCTACCTATCTATTGAAATTTTAGGGAAGTGTATTACTTACATCCCCCATCTTGCAAGCTACGATAGAATAAAAAGCGGTTCACCTTCGCCTTGGAAATCTGAAGATTACTTATATTATTTTTAGGTGTTCCATAGCTTAGCTGTTCGCATCTTAAAACGCCTTATTCTAAGGTTCGCACACGGTTCGCAATAAGAATGTAAGAGCAAAGCCCTATGTGCGAGGAACCTGCACCATAATAGGTGTCTTTTTGCCGTGTCCCTGCCGTCCGATGGAGGAACCTGCACCAAAAATAAATACCTAGGTAGACTCCTAGGCATTATGTTTGCCGTGTCCCTGTGGTCCCGCGGTAAAAAGGGTCTCATGAATCTCGTCCTCAGTATAATTACCTTGTTACTCAAGAGATCCTTCAGTCGCTCTTCACTGGTTTGCCCCTTTTTATTCCTGAGAAGGAGGTAGATGGTGTCCACTTGTGGTATGCACCGGAGGAATTTTTCTAGTAAAACCTGGAATGAAGAATGATGGATTAACTCATGAAATTAGATCGGGCTGAGATGGTTAGTAGTAACCGCGTATGGGGCGTAGAATACCACCGAGAGGTAACGCCTCTACCGGAGAGCAGAGCCAACAAGTGAACTTGATTTTATGAACAACTAAAAATTTGTAGTAGGTACTTATGTAAATGCTCAGTTATTTGTGGGCAAATGTTCTTTTTTTCAAATGATTGAGTAAAATTCTTTGGCCAAACCTTAGAAATCTAAAAGTGTGTATTGTATCTAGTTGAAAGTAAGTAGTCAGTGAGGATTACTGTACAGTTCGTGCTTTTTGAGTTTAAAAAGCTCTTGAACTTGTGGTATAAATAACTTGCTTTGCACCGGATGGCGGGAAGTAACCATCGTTGATTGTACCCACGACAGCGATAACACCCCAACATATCAGTTATTGTGTACTAAGGTTAATACTATGTCTGACCTCAACATCGACTGTCATTTTAATTCGTAAAAACAATGACATGTAATTAATTACTGTAGGTATTTTGTACACGAAATTATTAATTCCACTACGACAGCCAATTATGAAAGAATATTTTATGTTTTGATAACTATCTGATATATTGTTGATGACTATCATAATGTAGAGAACAGTTTTTAGAAAGCCGACAGATTTATGAAACTTGCTCATATAAATATTCGTTCTAACTCAAGTTAGTTATATGTAGAGCCAAATGTCTCCAGATCCTACAGGCATACATTCAGTGTACAATACATCGTATGTCCTGAGTTTGTTATGCTAATACATAGTGTAAATGTACCAAAGTGTTTCATCAAGCTAGAAAATGTTTCAAAAAAGAGCCTACAAATTTCTCAAGTGCCGGGAACGCACCTGTGACTCCCCTGGTGTTGCGGTGTCTATGGGCTGAAGTGATCACTTACCATCAGGTGATCATTAAGCCCGTTTGCCCCTCTGTAAAAAGAAATGTTAACTTTTCATTGACTACACTGACCTTTCCGACAAATCCTGTTCCGCCTGTGATTAGGATGCACTTCCCAGTGTAAAATTCTATTACTGAAGGCGCCATTGCGAGATCTGTGAACAAATTATGAAACAAAAATAATTATTGAGAAAATAATATGTGATTCTTACAGCTGTCTAATAGTCGTATTGATTAAATCTTCAAATCAATCAATTATTACATACTACAAGCAATTCATGATACCTAATTGTTTAAATGTCAATAAAATTATTACGACAGATACTGTCACAATTGGCAAGCAAAATATCAATGGAGTTGAATTCATCAAATCATGGTTTAAAGGCTTAGGTATACTCGTATATAACTTACCCATGTTTAAAATGTCAGAAAGATTATTAATTTATGAGACTAGACATGCGTAAAATTAATGTGTGAAAGATAGTATAACTAAATGTCCAACGATTGCAAATCATCATTTAAGTATTTAAATCATATCATCATCATCATCAGCCCGCAGATCTCCACTGCAGGACACAGGCCTCCCCCAATGACGATTGTCATTTGTCTTAGTAACCACGCTTGGCAGGAGTGTTGGAAACGCCAAAAGGTTTTATTTGTACCGGTAAACATATCGCACCCGTTTCCTGATATTCTCTGGGTGAGCTAGGGATACTATTGAGAGATAGGGTGGACCGTTTTTTTTTTTTTTTTTTTTTTATCCGGGAAAAATGCTTTTACGCATGCCCGGTGTTCGGGGGAACGCCGGGGTATGTGAGACTCGCGCCGCCCTTGGAGGACGGCATCCTGCCTAAAGATGGTAGAAAGGCAGGAAATACTCACTAAAAAACCCGGTCCTCCTTCAAGCGCCCACAGGGTGGTGTCACGGGACCTTAAAACTAGAGCTGTCATGACCCACAAGCGCGGCCCAGCCTAAATGGCAATGGAGATAGGGTGGACCTATTCTAAATCCGGTAACTACACGGATATAAATCAAAAATTGTTTACAAAAATAAGCATAAATAGAATAAGGCATAAAATTAAAGCAATTTTTCCGGGACAAAAACCAATACTTAATATAGTAGGTACTACACTACAACTTAGACGGTCGGTATACTGGAGATTCTTTACATAGAAGGAAGAGTATTAAATACTATTACTATATCAAGTTTATATGACTACTATCAGACTATTTGGTACTATTACTTACATAGTGAAAGAAATACAGATTGAAAACTTTCCAATTTTCTGGAGAATGAATTTTCCGTTATGGCGTCCGACAAACTGACCGCTGACTAAATGAACAAACATCGAACGCAGTCGAAATGCATACTCTGATTACGCATAACTCTGACACTGAATAATATATGCAAAATTCAGTTGCATACGTATCACAATAAAGGTCAGACAGTAATGAAGCCAGTGCCAATGACCAGGAGTTATGAATAACTGGGCCACGCAAGTACGGATGCCTAATGTCATTGATCAATGATAAAGTGATCTCTATATTTTTTTATTATATTTCATTAATTATAATAAATCTGTAGAAAAGTCAATTCTGTACATGAAATATATTTACAAAATAACTATCAGGGGATAATTAGTGATCGATACTGATGGCAAAAATGCAATCAGTAAAATTTTTGTCTGTCTGTCTGTCCGTCTGTCTGTCTGTCTGTATGTTCGTTATAGAAAAAAAACTAGTGAACGGATTTTAACGAAACTTGGTACTTGGTATTCTTCATACTCCTGGGCAGGTTAAGTATAGTATACTTTTCATTACGCTACAATCAATAGAAGCAGAGCAGTGACGCGAAGTGTGTGGGAAACGGGAGAAATTTTTATCTGCATGTTTGATCGCGTATCACGCGAAAACTAATGCATGGAACTATATGCGGTTTTCACCAATGTATTGCTAGAGGTCTAACTTGAAATTAAGGAACAACTATTTTATGGAAGTCCGTTATTTTCGAAACCCGATATCCACGCGTGCGACGCTGCCGGCACAGCTAGTATTTAATAAAACGGGGTTTTACAGTGTACGTAGCGTATGTACCTACAGTGGCTTAATTACAGGCCTAATTACACCCTCAGCTATAAGGGGTCAGAAGAGAATCTCAACTCCCTATATTAATTTCTTGCACATTTACAACAAATCCGATAAATTAGCCACTACATTTGGTACCTCATTAATTTTTACCTAATATGGCACCTGTTTCGGACAGGCTATTTGCAAATTTTTACCGATATCGTAATCGTATAGGAGACATTGTTTTATCTCTCAATTTCTCAATCAAAATGAAAACTATTTATTATATGATATCTTATTTATTATTACTTTATTCATCATCATCAGCCTATTACAGTCCACTGCTGGACATAGGCCTCTCCATTACCCATAATCGCCACGCTGGGCAGGCGGGTTGGCGATCGCAGGGCGAAGCTTCTCGCTCCGGTGACGCTGCTGCTCGTCATCTGTCTGTAGTATGTAGCTACGCTTTCAGTTGTGATGGTTATATCGCCACCAGTCGGTTGCCAGCGCCTCGTTTGTTATTCGGCAGGATGCACCACGGGCAGGTGAGGTTGGCTTGGAGCGAAAAGATGATGGGTCGCCCCCTTACATTACTTTATTAGTATTTTTATAACATTAATATGGCTTTCATCATCATCATCATCATTCGTGCGGAGGGGCGGATCTCCAATAGGATATACGAGTTTCTAGGGCAGGCCCGCCGGAAGCCTTAATGAATAACCAGTTTATAATAGATTAGTCACGTCACACCTCTAACAAGCCAATTATTATTAATATCAAACTCCATTAAATCAGATTAATTCGGAAATTTTGTTGGACCAAAATATTTTGATCGGTCTACGTATCGTACGTTTCTGCTTATTGTCGATCGTGATACCCTGACAACTGAGTGTCTTCAGGGAATAAGGTATCTAGGGTAAATGAGGGATGTAAGGAACTACCATCTTTTCGCTCCAAGCCATCCTCACTTGCTAGTTGGCAGAGCCTCGCTTGTTATTGCGAGGCTCTGGCAGCCGACTGGTGGCGGTATAACCATCACAATAAAATAGAAGGCTAAAAAGCACAGTTCGAAGACGGCTAGCAGCACCACCGGTGCGAAAAGCTGCCCAGCGTGGCGATTATGGGTATATCCTCCAGATGTTTGCCCTAAGTGGCGAACAACTGGAGAGGCCTATGTCCAGACTGCGATAAAGTCAAAGTCAAAGTCAAAATACCTTTATTCACATAGACTTAAAATAAGCGTCGTGAATCGTCAAGGCTGATGATGAAATATGATTTTAGATATAACTATCACGACTGAAGGCGTAGCGAAATATCCTACTTAAAAGTAACATTTCAACTGCTACTGGGGTTACCCGTGACCGAGGAACAATTAATTTTCTGTTGTGTCTGGTTTCACGGTTGTCAGTGTTTTAAACTGCTCGATCGTACTTTACTTTCATCATATTGTATCTATATCATCATCATCATCATCAGCCGGGACAGCGAGAGGAGATTTGATAGCCAAAATGGAATTGGAGCCAATGTTTGAATAGCAGAGGCAATGTATGTGATGTTGTCTCGATGGCTCATTTGGTAGTGACCTCTACCCTCTGGGGCCCTACTCCCAAAAACGAAAACGATCGTTCGTTGAACGGATCGCGTAATTTTGGAAAATAAAACTCTCCCATTTTTCCCTCCCGTGTTCTTATATATGAATTAAATTAATTAAAATCGACTTTGACGAATTTTAGTTCGTATATTCGAACACGGGACGGACAAATGGGCGGAATTTATGGTACCAAAGTACGCGATCCGTTCAACGAACGATCGTTTTCGTTTTTGGGAGTAGGGCCCCTAAGCCAAGGGTCGTGGGTTCGATTCCCGTACAGTACAAACATTTGTATTGGTCTGGGTGTTTTCTAAGTATAATATGTATTTATTTACAGAAAAAAAGTATGTATCTAAGTAAGTTTATCAGTTGTCCAGTACCCATAGTACAAGCTTCGGCTTAGTTTGGGGCTAGGTGGCGCTGTGTGGCCCAGTGTGGCATGTCTTGGGTCTTGGGTTATTAATTATTTATCTCAGTCATTATCCTCTAAAGAAACTCAGATAAATAAATAAAATAAATAAATATTATACAACATCACATACATTGCTCCGATCCCAAAGTAAGTAGCTTAAGCCTTAAGCACTTGTGTTAAGGGTATCAGAACAACGAAGGTACCACAAATAAATACTTAAATACAAATATAAACACCCAGACACGGGACAAACACAAGTGTTCATCACACGAATGTTTGTCCCGGGTGGGAATCGAACCCACGACTCTTGGTTCAGAAGGCAGGGGTCACTACCAATTGAGCCACCGAGCCAGCCAAGTTCAGATTAAGTTTACCTAGCTACACTTATCTCTCGTTGTTACCAGTTACCAAACCCGGAGGGTAACTAACCTTCCAGGCTGTCTTTGAAAGTTTCCGCCAATATCTTTTTTTTGCATACCTACAGACAGGATGTTTGCTGAAACGCATTTGTGCAACCGATCGGATGGGGACGCGCGAAACGCGATGTTTCGTCAATCAATCTAGCCGCTCCATTGGTCATGGTCTGCTGTGCCTCTAATTATCGCCTTGTACAGCTAATATTGATGGATGTGCGAAGGTATTATCAGTAAGAATAGATCTTTACTGCTGTAGACTAGCCGGTGGCAGCGAGTTTTATAGCGAGGACTGAGTAGTTATATGAATGATGATCGATATACGATCGCGTTAAAATTTTTTAAGTGCTCTTTGATTTTTAAAACAGAAGATTAACATCTTTTGACAATACACAAGGCCATCGTAATTATATTCGGCGCGGTGCCGGACTCAACCTGCGCCCGGGTGCACCGCACCCCAAGGGGTGCAAGCACCCCATGGTAAAGACGGCCCTGCCAAAACAATGTATTGGCATGTCATGATTTCTATGTTTGTTTTTTATTATTCTGGTCTCTATGTATCTGTTAAAGTGTTTCTGGTCTCTTAGACTATCACATCCGCCTGCCTGCCTGAGATCGCTCAAAGCGATAAGACCGCCTAAATTGTTCCAACTTTGATGTAGATTTGTGACTACTTTTAGGTTAACTGTTTGGTGTGTAATAAAGTATCTGTCTATCTATCTCATGTTCTAGATCTGGGTATTTTCTACTCAACAAGAAATGCTAATCAATTTTCGTTGAGGCGTTTTCATAATTATTATTTTATTATTAAGTTTTTCTACTGTCTTCTGCATTATAAGTTGCAGAATGTTCACTGTCCTGCATCAACACGATTACTAGACGAGACGGCACTACGGCAGTTGTTAGTCATTCGACGTATTTCCACCCACTGCTTGACATAGTCTGTCCCTGGAGAACTCCAATCATACTTACATAATAATTATACATTACTTATAAACTTTATGTCGGTGTAAGTTAGATGTAAGGATATACAGGCATCCGCAGAATACCAGCGTCGCAGCGCTTAACGGCGCCGCGACATAATATGCTGAGCTGAGCGGAAACCTTTTAGGTCCTTTTACTCTCTTTAATGTTATTTACACTTTATTGTACTACTTTGTATTTTTGGGTACCTAATAAACATTTTTTCTTTCTTACTTTCAATCATCGCAGGCTTGAATCCACCTGCTGTCTGCTACCTTCCTCAAATCCTTTGCCCAACGTGCTGGACAGTGTCACACACTTGAGGTCTCCGCCCTAACACCTGGCCATAATGAAGCCTCGAAAGAAACAGGGGAGGCCTGCACTATTGTTCTATGGCGTAAGAGGGAAGTGTCAAGTGTGCTTGCATTGTATGTTCGTTTACTCATATAATTCGATTGCAGGATAGTTTGACTCGAGCGATGATAGTTCAAGCGCAGGATTATGGATAAAGTAGAGAGAGGTACCTCCAACTAGAGAGAGGTAGGGCATAGCGAATCTTCGCTCGACCTTCACCCTATAGAATACCGCAGCCAAATGACCTCCGGGTCGTATTTCTACAGGTGAGTAGGGTTTCCGGAGCTCGTGGGGGGTTATGGTTGGGCCGGCATGGCGGTGGCAACTGACAGGACCGGGGCTGAGCAGCAGTCGCCTGATGTTAACGGTTTAACGCGCTTTCCGACTCACGGGGGTGTACCAACACCAACTTCTGCGAATGCGGAACTTCTCGAGTACTTTAGGACCTAAATTGTTATTAGGTTTTCTTCCATTAACAATTTAGGCAAGAGTCGGTTCTTAGATGACATTTGGGACTATTAGACCAGGAGATGCTAAACTTTAATTTATCGTTCACTTCAATATTTAGGATTTGCCGACAACCTTTTCATAAGCATCCCAGAGAGAGCCTGGGCGGGAAGCCAATTCCACATTCCCTGAGTGTGCCTGGCAAGATCTATCGATCGATCGATCTATCGTTCTATCGAAACGGACCGTATGCGACCATCTTGGCTTTAGACCTAACCAGATGATGACGATGAATCTGCGGGGCAGCGCAGACGACAGACTATCCGTGACGCACTTTTTTGCAATTATATGCAGTAACGCACACGACGCGCAAAAAACTATCGCGGATATTTCACAGACTCAACGCACACGACGCACATCTTCGATCATTCTGTCGGCAGACCTATACGCTCTTTTTAAATGTCTCAGACGCAGACTCTATCGCACAAAAAGTGTGCCGTCTGCGCTGCACCTGCTACATAATAAGTATTGTAAGTTGTCCTTCGAAGTCGTTCCTTATCCCTGCAGCAAACCAATTAGGCTTCCATTCATTACTGATGTAACCTATACTTAACCTACCTTTTTTTTCTAGAGGGGAATCCATTGTGCACCTTCATGCAGCCTCCGGGGGGAGTCGGCATGGTGTCTGGGACTCGCACCTCACACAATGGGAGGAAATACCCATTAAACCCCTCTGTGTCGCCAGTGGGCAGCAAGTAGCAGGGACACGGGTAGCGCCGAAGCATACGTTCTGCCCTGGCCAGCCGCAGATGACAAGCGGCCGGCGCTTCTGGTCCTTTTTTTTATAGTGGCTCGACATAATGGCTTCCCTACGCCTGATGGAAAGCGAAAGAGAAGCCCAAGTCGCTGTGACAACGGGCAAGTAACTAGTCAGTTACCTGTCAGTTGCCACCGCCATGCCGGCCAAACTCTAACCCCCCCACGAGCTCCAGAAACCCTACTCACCGGCAGAAACACGACCCAGAGGTCATTTGACTGCGGTATTCTATAGGGTGGAGGTCCTTCCCCTGACGGACGGCTCAATTCGAGCGAAGATTCGCTATGCCCTACCTCTCTTCACTCTCTCTTCGCTTTTGGTCCTTGGAGGGATACCTAGCCTACCTAAGATAATTAATCTATAGATCTATATTCAGTAATTGTGTTAGCTACAGTTAAATCCATAACGTAAAAAGTACTCACCAGTCAGTATTTTTTATGTATGTACTGTACAATTTGTATTTCCCGCTCTCCGACCGTGCGCGTCCGAACTGCGTATGCGCACAATGCCGGCGACTCGGCGAACAGAACTGATCGCTTGTGCCCGCGCTGCGGTGTGTCGATGTCTACCGAAAATTGACTTTTACCAGTCAACAACCCTTGTGGTTCCTTGTGATAAGCTGTGAAGGACGAAGTGAGTCGGCGGTTCCGTATGAGAGTCAGCTCGTGACTTCTAAGTGACATCATTAAGTACCTTGTTTGATTACCTGTCTATGATCTATACGAAGATACAACAACAACAGCTCTATAGTGAGAAAGATTAGGACAATATTAGGAGTTGGTTCATAATATCTTCATATTAGGACCGGTACCTACGTAATAAAATTGGTGTGTAAGTAATTTTTTTTATACCAAACTAGTGACCCGCCTGGCTTCGCATGGGTGCTATAATATATGCATGTATTACACAGACAGACCTTCCTCTTGAATCGCTCTATGTACTTATTAAAAAAACCGCATTAATAGGGAAGGCACTGTGGCTACGGCCAAGTAACAACAGCTCTGGCACACCTTCCATCAGTGTGTTATGGTGTCCACCATACACTGATGGAAGGTGTGCCAGTGTGCCACTTGACTGGCATGCGCCAGTCAAACAGGGAACCTTACGACTGGTTGAGAAGCTGAAATTGCAGGAGGCACCTTAGACCTCGGGAAAGAATAACCCAAGACATGCCACGCTGGGCCACACAGCGCCATCTAGCCCCAAACTAAGCCGAAGCTTGTACTATGGGTACTAGACAACTGATAAAGTTACTTAGATACATTTTTTTTGTACATAAATAAATACATCTTATACATAGAAAACACCCAGACCAATACAAACAGACATGTTCATGCACACAAATGTTTATAATGTGTGGGGATCGAACCCACGACCCTTGGCTCAGAAGGCAGAGGTCACTACCAATTGAGCCACCGAGCCAGTCAAGTCAGAAAGGGCGGTGATTTATATTCTGCACCGAAAAAACATGATCCTATTATGACGAACACTTTAGAAATGTTTTAAATTAACTTATCAACTGCCTGGGAACAAATGACCAGCTTAGTATGCTTTTACAAATGTCACACAAAACTTAAAGATAAGTGACTTGTCGCTCCAAGCCACCCTCACCTGCCCGTGGTGCATCTTGCTGAATAACAGACAAGGTTCTGGGAACCGACTGGTAGCGGTATAACCATCACGATTAAAGACAGACAGCAGCCGCAACAGGCCGATGAGCTACGCCCTGCGATCGCCAATCCGCCTGCCCAGCGTGGCGATTACCTACAGGTGGCATTGGGTACAGCCTCTACAACAACTGGACAGGTCTGTGTCCAGCAGTGGACTACGATCGGCTGATGATGACACAAAACTTCGTATATAAATAGTGCGTCTGTCCATTAGGTATCGTGCGTGATGATTTTCTACTACGCGTGTGTAACCACCGTTCCGCCCAGTGAGCAGGCATCAACACACTTATTATCAAACTGTTTGCGCAACACTACTCAATCAACCGACTGAGAACAAGCAGCAAACTGGACGCCAGCTGAACGTAACAGTGAACGAGGGGCGTGACAATATAGATTGTCCCGATTTAGGGTAGGACCACCCCATTTCAACCCGTGGGTGTCGTAGAAGATGACTAAGAGATATCAGGAAAAGGTCAGCGTTTATCTGGTACAAATAAAATTTCTAAGGTCTCCAACCCGCCTGTTCATCATCATCATCATCAGCCCATCACAGTCTGCTGCTGGACATAGGCGTCTCCAGTTGTTCGCCACAGGACAAACATCTGGAGGATATACCCATAATCGCCACGCTGGGCAGACGGGTTGGCGATCGCAGGGCGTAGCTTCTCGCTCCGGTGACGCTGTTGCCCGTCATCAGTCTGTGGTTATTAGCTACGCCGTCAATTGTGATGGTTATACTGCTACCAGTCGGTTGCCAGCGCCTCGTTTGTAATTCGGCAGGATGCACCACGGGCAGGTGAGGTTGGCTTGGAGCGAAATGATGATAGGCCGCTCCCTTACATCCCTACCCGCCTGTTAAGCGTGGTGATTATGGCAAAACCCCCAAATGGAAATTGTCATTGGTGGACTTTATCCATCAATGGACGTTTGCAGGCTGATGGCTGTGGTTGGCGGTGACCGCCTGGGGGGGTTATTTTTCCTCATCATCATCAGCTTCTATCAGTCCACTGCTGGACATAGGCCTTTCCGAATGCTCGCCACTTTGATCGATCCTGGGCTTCTCGCATCCAGCACTTGCCAGCCTTCCTGCGCAAATCGTCTCTCCACGTTGCCTGAGTAGCGTCCTACATTACGTTTGCCGAGACGCGGTCTCCTCCCCAGAACTCGTTTAACCCAACGGTTATCGGTTCTGCGGCTGATGTTAGAAGCCCACTGCCACTTCAGCTTATTAATCTGGGGAGCTATGTCGTGCCCCGCACAACTAAACTGTGGAATGCTTTGTCGCGTCCCAGCGGTATTTCCGGACCGATACGACCTTCAAATCTTCAAGAAAAGAGCGTACCTCTTTCTTAAAGGCTGGTAGCGCAGCTGCAACTCCTGATGTTGCAGATGTACATGGGCGGCGGGTATCACTTACCTACCATCAGGTGAGCCACCTGCTCGTCTGACCCCTATTCCAACTAACTAACAACAACTATTATATAAAAAAACAAATCATACCAGTGACCATGGTTTATGTATTTTATAATATTTTAAAACATACAAGGATTTTTTAAAATAAATATTTTGGATACCGACTGCTAATTGCATATAATACTTTTACAGTTCATAAATATTAATTCAACAATATGTTAATGCGTAATTCCAACAATAACAGCACCGACATCGTTGACGAAGCGAATTTATTACAATACGATTAATTTACAGTCAACTTTAATATATTCATTATAATTTTTGGCAATAACATGACATTTTAGTAAAGGTAACACTTTCTTGCTAGAAAGATCTCTTTATAGTTTTCAAGATTGAAGGGGTTTGTTCTAAGGTCAAAGAAAAATCAAGATTGGACAGTAGGTATACCATATTATAACCCACTGGGTCCAATATCCAAGGAGACTAGCCGAGTACGCAGGAGATATAAAACACACACTCATAATCGCAAGAAAAGAGAAGAGGGAAAATGAAGGGACACTTGTGCGTCATGAGTGGCACACTTATGAAAACTATACTAGAAGGTAAAATAGTAGGCAGGAGAGGAAGAGGGAGGCCAAGATGAACATTTATACAACAGTTGAAAGAAAGTTAAAGTTGAGGTACAGGGAGTGGAAAGCGCTAGCGGAGTCCAGGGAGGAGTCGAAATTTCTCCACGGACAAGAGCAAAGTTAGTATTAAGAATCTAGAGTGAATTTAGTATGAATCGCAAGAGTAGTAGTACAAACATGATCCGCCAGTTTCATAATCCGAAGGGGCGTCAGCTCAACACGACCGCAGGAGAAGTCACGCGCAGGACCTAGGGCTATGCACCAATGCACACTGATACACTGTTAACTTCCTTGATCCGGGTTACTTACGGCTGAATTTACTGACAGAAAAATATCAGTGACCATTTGGCCAGACTTAAAATTGTACGGGGGATCTTGTGCAGTCAACTTAAACTACGATTTGATCAAAGGTCGTAAGGACTGCGACAGCAAAGTAGTCCATTTAAGAGACCTGATAACTGTATGTAGAGGGTGCAGGGTGGTGCCGGACTTCTTTCAATAGGCTTGTAGCCGAAAAAAATCCGTCTTTTTACTTATTCAAAAATAAAAGACACGTATTTTTTCATTTGGAAATTAGACCAAAAATGACGAAGATATTATAGCCCCTTAAAGTTACGCCTGACGTCACGCCGTGTGACATTTTGTCGCAAGGAGTGACATCAAAGACTCCCACTTCTAAATTTTGATGCCTTGTATCCTTGTTTAAATATTGTAAATATGTAAGTTGGTAGTTTAAATTACCTTAGTGGCCTTAGTTAAAGTATTTTTTGTTTAAATGAAAAAAGGAAAAATACGTGTCTAACATATTTTTATGATCTAAAATACGGACTAAATATAATGTAATTATTTTGACCCTGGAAACATCCCTATTACACATCCTACAATGATGCCAGCCAATTCTATTGTCTATCATGTGACCGAATTTTTAAGAGCAAGTTTGGACTTGCGAGCCGCATAAGAACGAGCGCATGCTCGCAACTAGCAAGGGTCGCCGCCACGCCATTGACGAATACGGCATGGAAGACTATATTATATTAATTAACAATAGTTAAAATTATTGCTTGTCACTGCTTACGTCACGCTGCATGATCAGGCGGGGACTGTTAGAAAAATATGAATAAGGTACTCATCCGATATAATAAATATTTATTATTCATAAAATAAATTATAATGTACATTCATTATGGCTAGTCGGTAAACAACATTTTCAGGTAAGGAAACGCGAAATACGCTAGCAGGCCGTAAAAGATGATTTGCATGAGTCTGTCTAGGTAGTATAATCTGGAAAGAGCAAATAGACATGTCAATACAAAGTGGTTATTACCATACATGAGTAATTAGGTAGCCGACGCATTAGCATTGGCTGCTTCCATGTGAACACTTTTTGAATTGTAAATATGTATAACTTACGAAATATATATACTTTGTATGAAACGTTTTTTATTAAAATTGTGAAAAAATTGGCACTGAAAAGAGTAGCTACAATCTGGTATTTCTCCGGTTCTTCTCGATACACGCCGATTCCAGAAGCGGAGTCATTTTTAACTGCATTTGACGATTTAAAAGTGCTTGTCTCAAGATAAATATTTTGAGTTTGAGCACTAAACAAATGACTTAAACGGAGAGGCGATAAATTCATATAAAAGTTCCTAAAATCACTAAGCCTGCGAAAGTATATTCAAATTGTTGGAATTGGGATAGAATCCACCTCATGGCGTATGTTTGTCATATAAACAGCATTTTTGTGGATAACTTTAAGTTACGTGAGCGTAATGCTCTAAGAGGCACCAGGGGCCCTACTACAGAAAACGAAAACGATCGTTCGTTGAACGGATCGCGTATTTGTGCCCCATAAATCCCTCTTATTTGTCCCTCCCGTGTTCGAATATACAAACTAAAATTCGTCAACGTCGATTTTCAACAATTTAATTGATATATTAGAACACGGGAGGGACAAATGAGAGTGATTTGTGGGGCAAAAATACGCGATCTGTTTAACGAACGATCGTTTTCGTTTTTTGTAGTAGGGCCCCTGGTGCGTTGCTGCTGCCCAGATAGATCAAAATTTTGAATCAGTCTTCCTAGTCGCACTCATGTAGAACCCCACCTCGCACGTAGTGGGTAGGTAGGTAGGTACCTATAGGGCTACTCATAGGCGTCGTTTGGTATGGGGATTACGAGTAGAATACCACCGAGGTATCCCTGCCTGTTGTAAGAGGTGACTGACGGTGGAGTGAGCCCCACATAACACCAGGTGTTCCGACGCCCTGGTATATGCGTGAAGGCTTTCCTTATGCTATTACTTACCGATTGAACAGCTTCTTCGCCTTCGGGATGGTGGCGGGGTCCTCTTTCATACAATACTCTCGCGCGCCCTTTATGTAGTCCCGGATGTAAGGACCCCACTCAATTACCTGTAACCGCCGCAATCATTATGTATAGTGGTTACCGAAACTGTCAACGGGATGGATACTGAAATTGCCACCCGGGGTGGATGCCGAAAGTGCTAATCAATGTTGATCCTTTCGGCAAGCGGGCCCTGAATTAGTTTCGGCATTCGAAACTACCTCAGAGGTCGCTTGCCAAAAGACACCAGAGGCCCTACTACAAAAAACGAAAACGATCGTTCGTTGAACGGATCGCGTATTTGTGCCCCATAAATCCCTCTCATTTGTCCCTCCCGTATTCGAATAAACGAACTAAAATTCGTCAACGTCGATTTTCAACAATTTAATTGATATATTAGAACATGAAACGGGACAAATGAGAGGCATTTATGGAGCAAAAATACGCGATCCGTTCAACGAACGATCGTTTTCGTTTTTTGTAGTAGGGCCTGATTAACTCCGAAAATGCCAAATGGTGTGAATATCTAAAGATCTAATACCGCCCTCAAACGTAGTAAGTAGGTATACAATTTTTAAAACTAACTAGCAAGGTAGCCCAAGCAATAATGTATGATAATTAAGGACCAGGAGTTCGCAAATCATCAACAATTTTTCTGATACCAATGTCAATTTATTTGCCCCACCTAGCTGTTATCGAACTACCAAAGTATGTAGTTTTATAACAGCGTGGTGTACCGACAACATAGGTGACAGTGGCGCTGGAGGGGGCAGCGTCCAATCGGCCGTTGTGGATGTGGGGGAGGCCTGGAGCCTGCAGTATACCTGCTAGGGCTAAATATGATGATGATTTAACAAAGCATTTTAAACAAACTCACCGAGATGTCTGTGTAGAACGTCTCGTTATCTTCTTCGGAGACTTTACTCTTGAGCGCGACCAGATTGTCGTTCTTGAAGTGCCACTCCTTGTTGGTGTAGTATTCAAGGACGTCTAAGCCGTACAAGACTCGTTTCTGTACCTTCACCATGCTGTGGATTATATAATGACAGATTTTTTATAATACCAAGGCATACCGGCCTTCCATGGTCTGATAGAAACCGAAAGAGAAGTCGATCACTTGTCAGTTGAAACTCAGGCTTTACATGTTCTCGCCTCTTACGACGGGAAGAAATGAGAAAGGCATGGCTTTGTTCCACCACACACCACAGGCCGGTGACGGGCAGCAGCGTCACCGGAGCGAGGAGCTACGCCCTGCGATACCTAACCCGCCTGTCCAGCGTGGCGATTATGGGTATATTCTCCAGATGTTTGCCCTAAGTGGCGAACAACTGGAGAGGCCTTTGTCCAGCAGTGGACTGCAATAGGCTTATGCTGATGATGGCTTTGCTACTTGATGTGGAATACTAATCACCGCCCTATTTCTTCCCTAGATATCGTAAGCGTTGACTACTTGTAGATTCCGTGGTCTATTAACGAGACAGAAAGCTTCCCTTTAAAGTGACCTTAACCGACAAACCTTTTTAACTCGATATGAGTTGCCATGGGCGGTGTCAACTGCTTACCATCAGGCGTCACATTAGCTCGTCTGCCGCCTCTTGCATAAAAAAATGTACTTACAAAGGCTCCTTTCCCAGTACGTAGGCCAACAGATCCACGAAGTAAGCCGGCAGTATGTGCGTGAAGATCAGCGCGATCTGATGCTGCAGCCACGAGGACTTGAGCGTCCCGCCCGGGTACCACAGGCACATTGAGAACGGGTAATCGGACACGTACTTCCAACCTGGAATCGAGGAGTAGGCACTGGATGAGTCCAGGATGAGTCGGGATACCAACAGGCAGGGACTGCTTGACCCACAGGTTTGTAGCGGCCTACATTAGCAGTTTTGCAGCGCATGCAGCGCATTTCTTATCATGCGCTGCCAAAGAGGCAGTCGTTCCCCGACGTGCATCCCCACCACACACTTCCAACATGTAAATAGGCTATTATGGCCAAAAATTGTAATTAGTCCGTCTTTTAGCTTATTCAAAAATAAAAGACACGTATTTTTTATTTGTAATTAAAAATCACACACAGAGCCACAATTAAAAAAAAAAGATATATAGCCTACTTGAATATCAGTGTTTATCTAAGTTATTAATGTATTGCTGTAACTCTGTTGTGTTTTTTTTTTGCGAGAGGCGGCAGACGAGCATGTGTGATAATAAGCAGTCGACACCGCCCATGGACACCCGCAACTCTAACTGAGTTAAGGGTCGCTGCCGGCCTTTTAAATATGAATATACTCGTTTCTTGAAGGTTCCCAAGTCGTAGCTGTTCGTAAAGACTGTCGCAGGAAGTTGGTTCCACAAAACCGAGGCGCGAGGCAAGAAGTTCCTCATAAAACGTGTACCTTGTGTACCTAATGAATAAAATAAAATCATCATCATCATCATCATCATCATCAGCTCATCAGAAATAAAATAAAATAAAAAATAAAATTTGAGACTGACCCAAAGCCAAGGAGCGACCCCACGTGATGCCGTTGATACCGGACTGTGTTATATTGCACACTTGAATTTGTTTTGGTCTGAAAATAAATAAAAATTTAGACACAATATTTCTAAATAGATACCTACCTAGTGTAGGTGTTTGCCCAATGTGGCGAACGCTTCCATGTGTTCCATGGAATGAACTGCGATAGGCTGATGATGATGATGAGCTACTTACTTTTCCACGGCAGCATTGTAGGCCAGCAGGATGCAGGCGTTCACCACCATGTCCACGGGCACCACGTCAGCGACGTAGTCCTCCGGGCAGAGCAGCGTCCGGATCACACCTGGGGCAGGACAAGTCCGTCAGTTGACATTTACGCAGGGTAAGGGCGTCGTCGGAGGGCATAGCCTATTTCAGTCCACTGCTGGACATAGGCCTCTCCAGTTGTTCGCCACTTAGGGCAAACATCCGGAGGATATACCCACAATCGCCACGCTGGGCAGGCGGGTTGGCGATCGCAGGGCGTAGCTTCTCGCTCCGTTGACGCTGCTGCCCTCGTTTGTTAATCGGCAGGATGCACCACGGGCAGGTGAGGCTTAAAGGCTTAAAGCGAAAAGAAGAGGGGTCGCTCCCTTACATAATAAATAATAATATGTAATAGGTAATAATAAATAACCCAAGACATGCCACGCTGGGCCACACAGCGCCATCTAGCCCCAAACTAAGCCGAAGCTTGTACTATGAGTACTAGATACATATTATACATAGAAAACACCCAGACCAATACAAACAGACATGTTCATGCACACAAATGTTTGTAAGGTGTGGGGATCGAACCCACGACCCTTGGCTCAGAAGGCAGAGGTCACTACCAATTGAGCCACCGAGCCAGTCAAACATAAAGTGTCCATAATTGGTGCTAAATGATCCGTGTCATTAAGTAATTACCTTTGCCGGCACCGACTAAAATTCCTGTGGGTCCGTTGAGGTTATCCACCCATCCTGGCATAGGTTCTTTGTAGGCTGCTGTCACTGAAAATCAAATTATAACAATTGATCGTAGTTTATAAGTTTCTCAGGTTCATGCTTACATGTGGGGAGTTCGGCAGCAAAATCAACTTAAATTTCACGACGGTATCATTAGAGCAAACTTTCCCACCTGATAAAGTCTCCCGGACTTCTCCTACAGTTATAATTGTCAATACCAAAATTGAACTCTAGAGCTACTGCTATTACAATTAAAGAAACTAAAGTTTACACCTGCACTGTACCTACACTTAGGAATAAAATTGAAGTGTAGAATAAATCGTTTAGTTCCGCTACTCACCGATAGATGGCCGTGCAATCACGATGGGGAATTTCCCCTCATGCTGTGATACCAGTTCTTCAGTGAGGGATTTTGTGTAAGCGTACGTGTTAGGCTGAGGATGGATTAATCTGAAAGGAAGTGTTAAAGTAGATTGATGATAGTATAATAGTAGTAAAAAACATGTATATTTAAAACGATTGTTTTGGATTTGACTATCATACCCTAGTTACCTACTATGAGACAAAAATTCTATCAACACGCATTCGGTACAAAGGCCAATGAAATTAGTCGATAACTCGGTCGATACAAAACATTCGAGGATTTCATTTCCTTCTAGAAATTAATTGTATTCAGGTTCATTCGGGTTGTAAGGGAGCGAGCCATTATCGTTACGCTCCAAGCCACACTCACCACCCCGTGGTGCATTCTGAAAAAATTCTGGAAGAACAAACGAGACTCTGGCAACAGTCTGGTGGCGGTATAACCATGAAGATTGAAGGCGTAGCTAGGAACCGCAGACCGCTGACGGGCTGCAGCGTCATCGGTCATAAAAGGCGGTGCTTTTTTATTGAAGCTACGCCCTGCGATCGCCAACCCGCCTACCAGCGTGGCGATTATGGGTATATCCTCCAGACGTTTGTCCTAAGTGGCGAACAACTGGAGAGGCCTATGTCCAGCAGTGGACTGTAATAGGCTGATGATGATGATGATATTTTTCGTTCTGACCTTTTGGGTACTGTCTGTATGCTATTTAAATTTCATTGTTACTTTCAATGAAAACATTTTTTTCTTTCAATGAAAATGCCTTTACTCACTTTGGCTCTAGGTGTCGCAGCAGGTCGTCGTCCATCCAGCTGACGCTGTCCATGACCTGCTGCGGCCTGTGCGGCGTAGGGTACACCCTCTCCTCCAGGACGTCCACCTCGCACCGGCAGTACGACGTGGACACGTGGACGAACACCTGGACACCACAAGGGCACATGTTGCTCACCACGAAGTATTTATGTCTGTCTGTCTGTTCGTTATAGAAACAAAAACAACTTGCGAATCTTGGTACGACTATTTTTCATACTACTAGGCAAGTTATAGTATACTTTTTATCACGCTATAACCAATAGGAGCAGAGCAGTGATGGGAAGTGTTGGGAAAACGGGAGAAATTTTTATTTGTATGTTTGATCGCGCATCAAGCAATAATTACTGCATGGAATTGAATGCGGCTATCACCAATGTATTGCTAGAAGTCTGACTTATGATTTAGGCACCATTTTATGGAAATCCGTTATTTTTAAAACCCGATATGACGCAGCTACTTAGTATTTAATATTTGTGGTACCTTCGTTGTTTTGATACCCATATCACAAGTGCTTACGATACTTAAATATCAGACAACAGACAACATCACATACATTGCTCTAATCCCAAAGTAAGTAGCTTAAGCACTTGTGTTATGGGTATCAGAACAACGAAGGTACCACAAATAAATACTTAAATACAAATATGAACACCCAGACACGGAACAAACACAAGTGTTCATCACACGAATGTTTGTCCCGGGTGGGAATCGAACCCACGACCCTTGGTTCAGAAGGCAGGGGTCACTACTAATTGGGCCACCGAGCCAGTCTTTAGATACTTACTTTGGGATCGGAGCAATGTATGTGATGTTGTCTGATATTTATTGCTGTTGGTGGCAGACGAGCAAGCGGGCTGTCTTTTTTTATGACAGGGGCCTGAAGGTAACCTGATGGTAAGTGAACAGTTCAGTCCGTAGATACCGAAACACCAGGGGGGTCCCAGGTGCGTTAAACGCCCTGGCCTTTGAGGAATTTGTAGGCTCGGTTCTAGAAGGTCCCTAAATCGTCCATTCGAAAAAGTTGCAACTGAAACTACAAAAAACGAAAACGATCGTTCTTTGAACGGATCGCGTATTTTTGCCCCATAAATCCCTCTCATTTGTCCCTCCCGTGTTCTAATATACGAACTAAAATTCGTCAACGTCGATTTTCAATAATTTAATTGATATTTATTAGGACACAGGAGGGACAAATGAGAGGGATTTATGGGGCAAAAATACGCGATCCGTTCAAAGAACGATCGTTTTCGTTTTCTGTAGTAGGGCATCTGATTCCAAAGAACCGTCGCATGAGGCAAAACTTGCTGACGTAATTGTGTATCGTGGAAGGCTTCCAACTATCGAGATGTACGATGATAGTAACCGCTGTCCATGGACATTAGCAATGCCAAGGGCTCAGCAATGTCACTGCCTACCCTAAGGAAAGGGTTCTCTTTACACCACGGTTAGAGATAGACATGTCGTACTTAGTGATTAGGAAGCACCACGGCTGGGAGGTCGTTCCAGAGTTTGCAAGTTCGTGCCGGAAATGGGAAAGATATTTTTGACTTTGATTTTGGCCATTGATTACGTTCTTAACCTTTATATTTGGGTTTCTCAGCTTTAGTGTCTGGTGGTATACTTAAATAGTCATTAATTAAAGAAGTGGGGGCGATAGTTTCCTTCAAGTAGCCAATATCTTCTGGAGAAATCTTGCGGCATTTTTCGCGTATGACCTCTAAAAGTTCTCTTTACAAGATCATACTCAGGATGTCTTATTTTGATTTAAAAAAATAATAATAATAATAAATAATAATAAATAAATGATTTATTCCTCACCATAATCATCAAAATAATACATAATAATTATTACAATTATAGCACATAAATACAATTTCGATTATGGCGGGCTAACACCTGAACTAGGTACGAAACCTGTGTCTCAAGTAGTCAGCCTCCTCCACACAAACGTTACAATTTTGCTAAGTACCGACCGATTTAAAAAAATGTTCTAATTATTTAATGATAAGCTGGTAAGTTACCTCAAGCTGCTTCATGCCGGAGACCAGCTCCAAGACTCGCCTGGTCCCGACTGTGTTCAGGTTCACCGCGTCTCGGATGAACATGTCGAATCTGGAAGATAAGTTAATAGCATGCCGTGGCAGCCTCTAATTAAGGCGTCACTTTAGCACTAATAATAGAACTATTGTTAATACCATGTTACTAAGTGATTGTTTTGTTGGCTGTCCTTAAATAAATAAATTAATTAATACTTAGTTTAGATTTGGGGAAAATAACCGATGCCTACTCCGCGACAGTTGCCCCAAAGCAAGCTTTGAACCTATATTTTTGAAAAAATATTTAACCTCTAAGTATTTCATCATTCTCTTCCTCTTAGCGTTATCCCGGAATTGTGCCTCTAGGCCCAGGGTCCGCTTTTGACCATGATCCTAGATTTAGCGAGTCTGGTTATTACATTGAAGCGACTGCCATCTGACCTTCGTAACCCTCAGAAAGGGGAACCAGACAAATTTGGATCATGGTTACACATTCAGAATTAAACTGGATGTGCAGGTTTCCTCACGATGTTTTCCTTCACCGCTAAGCTAGTGGTATAATTCCGCACATAGATTTTTGCAAATCCAGAGGTGCATGCCCCGCGCGGATTCGAACCGACGACCTCACGTGTGTGTAGCGACGATCTTACCACTAGGCTACCACGGCTCTTCTGTTTATTAGGCAATATGTATTTATTGCCTAATAAAACAGCGTATAAAAAGGTGGACTTGAAATGAAATAATTTTTATTTGGAGCATAAAATTTAATTTCTCTACACGTCTATGCAGAACTTAAACCTCTGTAGTGAAACATTTTTTGCTTGTGTAACTTACAAGTTGGTATTTGTGATATTATTTAGTTTTCTTGATGGAATATCTAATGGGCTTAGTAGGAAAGATGTAATGTTACTAAGTACTAGGTAAATTATTTTCAACAAAAGATAAACAAGCCATTTGAGGCATATTGTGAAGTTACTAAATAAATATATTTATTATTAGTTTTTTGTGTCACCGTCCTTTGTTAACCTATAAATAAATTTGTTTTTTTTTTTTATAAAAAAAGGGTTTTCGAAAAAGATGACATAGGACTTCATTTATAATCCTGACAGTTGATGCCTACCTACTTCAATTGCCATTGCGAATTTGAAATTTAATTTACAACGGTCATGCAATACCTTGACAGCTGTCAATAAAACAATAGGTAAACTTATCTATAAGAAAACACAACTCATGTTGTTTATAAAAAAAATAAGTCAAATATGGTAAATAACGATACATAATTGATTTTAATGGGTTCACCTGCCCGTAGTTTCTCAAACGAGGCTATGGCAACCGGCTGGTGGCGGTATAACCATCAAAATTGAAGGCGTAGCTAAATACCACAGACCGATGACTGGCAGCAGCATTACCGTAGCGAGACGCTACGCCCTACGCCCAACCAACGTACCTAGGGTGGCGAAATAGGGGGAAGCCTTCAGGTGTTTGCCCAAAGTGGCGAACAACTGGAGAGGCCTGTGCCCAGCAGTGGGTTGCAATAGGCTGATAATGACGAGGAGAAATAATTGGAAGGACGCTTGTTTGTACTGACCTGACGCAGGCGGCGCAGTGCAGCACGATCTGGCTCTCCCTCTGCAGCGTCTCCCGGTCCTGGTGGGACAACCCCAGGTCCTCCACCAGGATGTCCCCCGGGACCACCACCAGCTTGGCGAACTGCTCGGGGTGCTCGCTTTTGAGGCCATTAAACAACTGTGAGGTGAAATAAGATTTTAAGCTTTGACGTTCCGTTACAAATCAAAACTTAATTAAAAGGAATCAATCATTGGTCAGATCTGAACGCATCCTTATTTTTTCAAATTCTAGCAGAACTCTATTCAATGTTTCCACCTCAGTGCCACTACTCGACAACAGATGGCGCAACACTCACCGGACAGTTCACGAAATCATCCAATCTCTGTTGACTCGAATGACCTTTTTTCGCCCTCATGAGCAAATATATCCGCTTCACTTCCGGGCATGACCGTAGCAGCTTCTCCACAAGCACTTTGCCCACAAATCCCGTAGACCCAGTAATGAATATCGTCTTGCCAGCGTAGTACTCTCGGACACTTATAGATGGCGCCATTTTGAAATTTTGTCTGTAAATAAGGAAAAATATAGTTAAAAATAATATATATACTCTTTGAAATTTTGAATTAGAATGGGAATGGGTGGGCCCATGTTGAAAGAATGGATTCTGCAAGGTGAACTAGAATCTACTGGCAGCCTATGGCGGATGTCGTCAAAGAAAGATGGCTTGATGATTTAGTTAGACAACCACCTGCATGACAGGCAGAATGTGGCTGACAATTGGAGTTGTAGAGATACTCAGAGGAAGCCTTTGCTCTGTAGTGGGACAACTAGAGTTAATTTAAAAATGTCTTAGCGCATTAAATATACTTACTTGCCACTAGTCTACTACACATAAGTATCATGTCAATTAAAAACATTTTACCCGTCCAAAACCACAGAACATAGCATTTGACTGGCTCGATAGCTCATGTGGTAGTGACCTCACACAGCTCGTGGGTTCGATTCACGCACAGTACAAACATTTGTGTTCATGAACATTCTGTTTGTCTTGGTCTGGGTGTTTACTATGAACGTTATCTTCTAACTTTATTAGTTGTCTAGTACCCATAGTACAAGCTTCGGCTTAGTTTGGAGCTAGATGGCGATGTGTGGCCCAGCGTGGCACGTCTTGGTTTAAAAATTTATTTATTGTTATGAGCGGTATCTAACAGACTACCTTAGGGTAGGGAAGGAAAGGATAGGGTGGTGTTGTTCAAACGATATAGGTAAGATTCTTTAATTATTGATGACTTTACGAAAAATGCTGATCAGGCTGAACAACTTTTACTATAATAAGACGCCATTTCTGTTATTATGATTGTAATAGCGCAGCTTGCTAAAGGTTGCTCAGCGAGCTACAGAAAAGGCTAACCTCGGGCCTCGGCGTCTTACTCTGGGATCGAATCAGAAATAATGTTATGAGACGTTACTTGGACATAACTCACCGAACTAGCAAGCTGAAGTAGCACTGGGCTGGTTATATCAGCTGCAGAACCGATAACCGTGGCTCCCCCACGTCCCCTCCTTCTAAGTTACAGTGGATATCGCTAAGAAACAAATACCACAGGCCAATGACGGGCAGCAGAACGACGATTATGATGAAGCCTCCAGATATTTGCTTAAAGCGGCGAACAACTGGACAGGCCCATGTCCAGCAGTGGTCCACAATTTATTTTTGGATAATATACGAAGAGAACTCACCAGTGTTGCTCTTCCGTGCGCCGGCGCGCGAGTGGGAGTCTACGGCGTGCACAAGACCTCATTATTTCGAGAAAATAAATTTTTAAAATTAAAATTCAAAAGCCAATCAACAGCGATGATTGACGTATTTTCGCGGTCCCTTACATCAAAATTCCAATAATAATCGTCACTGTTTTTGGAAGAACTTGACTTGATCTTTGAACTATTAAGTAGATGTTAGATATTGTTTACCCGACTGTGTCAAAAAAGGGTTAAATGTTTGTACCAGTGGGAGGTTTGTACGCGAAATTATATCTAATGTTAGTATCTAGGTACATACCTGATAATAGGATTGTTTGGCTAAAAAATGTAATTAGTCAGTATTTTAGCTTATCTATCTTCTATACTTATAATAAATCTGTAGAGAGGTCAATTCTGTACATGAAATATATTTTCAAAATAACTATCAGGGGGTGATTAGTGATCGATACTGATGCCAAAAATGCAATCAGTAAAATTTTTGTCTGTCTGTCTGTCTGTCTGTCTGTCTGTCTGTCTGTATGTTCCTTATAGAAACAAAAACTACTGGACGGATTTTAACGAAACTTGGTACAATTATTCTTCATACTCCTGGGCAGGTTATAGGGTACTTTTCATCACGCTACTATCAATAGGAGCAGAGTAGTGAAGGGAAATGTTGGGAAAACGGGAGAAGTTACTCCATTTTTTAAGCTTCCGTCGCGTGTGCAGCCTTAATGGTTAAAGTTACATAGAAATTATGTATGACAGAAATATTTTACATAAAATTGACTAAAAAATATCCCGCAACAGCATATGTCTATCTTTTATGGTTGACTCACAATAACACGTGTAACTCCTGATAGCTTAGCAGTTCGGAGCATTCTGATTATATTTGTTTACTCTTACGTTTATAATACTCTCATTCATCCCTAATTTAAAAAAGTTATCATTATTACCTATTCAATAAAAAAAGAATCATAGAAATCGGTATAGAAACACCAAACTTATACATGAAATAAGCCATCGCGCCGTCGCACGTGAATACTGAATCATGCTATAAGGATTATTTTTGTGTAACGGTTGCCGCGCCCGACACGGGTCGCGGCGGCGTAGGGTATAAAAAGGCGGGAGGTCCGAGAGCTAGCTTCATTCAATATTTGGCTGTTGATGCGTTCAGAGCGATCGACCTTATTGACAGACAATAATTGATATTGAGAAACCGTGCCAGCGCGACTTTTAGTTTTTAAATAGTTTATTTGAATTTCTTTTTTTGTTGTTATATTGTAAAATATTCGTTCAAATTAAAAATTATTAAGCGTAGGTACTTTTATTAATTAAAGTAGTTATAAGTATTTATTTTTAAGTGAAGTAGGTATAGGTAGATAGTTTTGCACAGGCGTTTCAGCTTCAAAAATATATTTACAAAAAAAGTATCAGGGGGTGATTAGTGATCGATACTGATGCCAAAAATGCAATCAGTAAAATTTTTATCTGACTGTCTGTCTGTCCGTCTGTCTTTCTGTCTGTCTGTATGTTCGTTATAGAAACAAAAATTATCTACTCAACGGGTTTTAACGAAACTTGGTACAATTATTCATCATACTCCTGTGCAGGTTATATGATACGTTTCATCACGCTACAATCAATAGGAGCAGAGCAGTGAAGGGAAGTGTTGGGAAAACGGGAGAATTTTTTATCTGAATGTTTGATTGAGCATCACGCAAAAAGTACTGCATGGAATTGAATGTGGTTTTCACCAATGTATTGCTAGAGGTCTAACTTAAGATTTGGGCATCATTTTATGGAAGTCCGTTAGTTTTGAAACCCGATATCCACGCGTGCGGCGCCGCTGGCACAGCTAGTACTTATAATAAATCTGTAGAGAGGTCAATTCTGTACATAAAATATTTTTTCAAAATAACTATCAGGGGGTGATAAGTGATCGATACTGATACCAAAAATGCAATCAGTAAAATTTTTGTCTGTCTGTCTGTCTGTATGTTCGTTATAGAAAAAAAAACTACTAAACAGATTTTGCCGAAACTTGGTACAATTATTCTTCATACTCCTGGGCAGGTTATAGGATACTTTTCATCACGCTACAATCAATAGGAGCGGAGCAGTGACGGGAAGTGTTGGGAAAACGCGAGAAATTTAAACCTGTATGTTTGAACGCGCATTACGCGAAAACTACTGCATAGAATTGAATGCGGTTTTCACCAATGTATTGCTAGAGGTCTAACTTAAAACTTAGGCACAAGGTATAGATAGGTATTATATGGAAGTCCGTTATTTTTGAAACCCGATATCCACGCGAGCGACGCCGCTGGCACAGCTAGTTCAAAAATAAAAGAGGGGTATGTTTTTATTTGTAAATTATAATAAATATTACAAAGTTATAGCCCGTTGAAATTACGCGTGACGTCACGCGGAGTGGCATTTTTACGGGACGGAGTGACGTCAAAGACTCCCACTCCTAACTTTTGATGCCTTGTATCTTTGCTATATTTTATTTGAATGAAAAATGTCCAATACATTTTTTTGATAAATACGGACTAAATATAATGTAATTATTTTGACCCCCAAAATATCCTATGTTAGATTAAGATTAAATAGGTGTGTCATCAAGTAGATAATTTTTTCATTATTCTTCTTTCTTAATACCTATCTCTAAATTAATGTACCTATTAATTTGTAGTATCCATTACTGTAAAGTTTCAGCAGGATCGGTTCTGTAGTTACTAGATATGTTGCGGACATAGCATTTCTGTTTACGTCATCATCATCAATCTTAATCAGTCCACTGCTGGACAGATTAAAGTAATAATAATAGGATTAATAGGTTCGGCATCATCATAAAACCTCTACATAGGCCGCCCGCAGTGACAATAGTCTTTTGGGAGAAGAGAGGTAGGGCATAGCGAATCTTCGCTCGAATTGAGCTGCCCGTCCGGGGAAGGACCTCCACCCAGCGGCGTAGCGTGGGTGTCGGCCGCCCGGGGCGGAAGACAATTTTGCCGCCCCTTTATTTAGATATTTCAATTTAATTTAATGTATACATTACATACATTAATTCTAGAGAAGTTTTCGGCTAAAACAGTCATAACTACACTCATGGACAAATTTAGAGAAACGCAAAAAATACAGGTCATACTTATTACAAAAAAATTAAGGGTTTATTTAAGTTTCATATGGTTTTATTTGAATATCTTTATTTAATTAACTTTTTTAAATACAGAAAATGGTCAATTTACCGATAAAAATAAACAAAATATTGAAATTATCTCTTATTAACGAAATATGGAGAAAACAGTGAACTTTCATATTGTCATAAAATTTATCAAATGGCTGGTTTTCTTCTGTAATGTAATGTGAGCCTTGACATCGCCAAAGCATTTGATAGGGTCTGGCATCGAGCTCTTCTCATGAAGCTCCCCTCTTATGGCATCCCCGAGGGACTCTGCGAGTGGATTGCCAGCTTTCTGGATGGTCGGAATATACAAGTCGTTGTCGACGGTTCCTGTTCCGCATCCAGAACCATTAACGCTGGTGTTCCACAAGGCTCGGTGCTATCCCCAACGTTGTTCGTCTTGCACATTAATGACATGCTCCAAATTGCGAGCGTTTATTGTTATGCGGACGACAGCACGGGTGATGCGCGATACACCAGCCATCGGAATGTCCCTCGTACCCTGGTTGTGGAAAGACGGGCACAGCTTGTGTCGGAAGTTGGAGACACACTGAACCGGGTCTCTGAGTGGGGTGAATCGAATCTGGTTCAGTTCAACCCGACGAAGACACAGTTGTGCGCGTTCACTGCGAAGAAGGACCCTTTCTTCGTGGCGCCAGAGTTCCAGGGTGTATCTCTGAATATATCTGGGAGTATCGGGATCCTGGGCATGGAAATCTCTAGCAAGGTCCAGTTTGGGCGTCATTTGGAGGACAAAGCTAAATTAGCTAGCAAGAAATTGGGTGTCCTTAACAGGGCGAGGCGGTTCTTCACACCGAGTCAGCGGCTTGTGCTGTACAAGGCCCAAGTACGACCTCATGTGGAGTACTGCTCTCACCTCTGGGCAGGCGCCCCAAAATACCAACTTGACCCATTTGACGCCCTCCAACGACGAGCTGTGCGGATTGTCGGTGATCCTGAACTCACTAACCACTTGGAGACGTTGGCCCTGCGTAGAGACTTTGGCTCCCTTTGCGTCTTCTACAGACTCTTTCATGGAGAGTGCTCTGAGGAGCTGTTTCGGGTTATGCCAGTCTCACCATTTTACCACCGCACTACTCGATAGGGTCGAGTACTACTCGATATCACTTATTTTTGAAGTCGGTGCCATCTTTTGGTACCTAACGTAGACTGTTGTTGTATGACGCGCGCGGCCGGCAAATCCACACGACAATATACATTTATTTGTTGGCTGGCACCGACTTCAAAAATAAGTGATAATTGTAATATTTAAATAATTATGTATTAAGGATAGAATTACTTACGTTATTTTATCGCTTTTTAGTTTTGGTCGTTTGTGTTTTTTTTTGAAGTCGGTTTAATTTTTTTTAAAAATAATTTTATTTCTCTATTTTTAGTTGCGTTAATGTGCTGTGACCTTGAATAAAGGCTAATTAATGTCCTTAAGAGTTTTACTTAGGAATGAAAAAATTGCTGTAAGTCAAGACTTTGCGATCTAGAATCAAGCATATCACTTACCAAATCACCTGCCCTATTAGCCCTGCATAAGTACATACTACTACCTAGTTTAATATCGACCAATGTCAGTACTGTCCCCTAACTCCTAACCGTTAAGGAGTTATGTGGCTTCATCATCAGCACCAGATGTTGACGCCCGGAAGCATATACCTGAGTAAAATATGATTACGTAACAAAAACACCATATGAGCATACAATTTTCGGTTGTTGCCCTCAATTTCTCCAGGATCCCATCATCAGATCCTGACTTGGTGAAAATGGGACCACCTCGGAAGTGTCTTCTGTCGAACTGTCGAAAAATTTTTGAAATCCATCCATAATTGACGGAAATATCGGTGAACAAACATAAAAAAAAAAAATAAAAAAAAATATTATACATACAGACGAATTGAGAACCTCCTCCTTTTTTCGAAGTCGGTTAAAAACCGGCCAAGTGCGAGTCGGACTCGCGCACGTAGGGTTCCGTATCACCGATTAAGTGAAAAAAAATAGGTAATTTGATATATGACGTTTAAAAAAAAACTACTGTCTAGATTTCGTTCAAACCAATTTTCGTTAGTAGTTTTCATAGTAATACACATCATTTTTTTTTTTTTCACTTTTATCATGCCTATATTTTAGGAGTTACGAGAAGAAGTTACACTTTTTACCACTTTGGCAGAGTCTCTCGCGCAAACTATTCAGTTTAGAAAAAAATGATGTCGGGGATCTCAACATCATTTTCAAATACCTATCCATAGATACCTCAAACGTATAGGTTTGATGAAAAAAATTTTTTGAGGTTCAGTTCTATGTATGGGGAACCACAAAAGTTTTAGATTTTTTTCTGATTTCATTTTAAAGTCATAAAGCGGTTAACAGAATACATCTACGCACCAAATTTCAATAATGTAGCTCTCATAGTTACGGAATAAACTGGCTGTGACATACGGACAGACAGACAGACAGACCAGACATGACGAATCTAGAAGGGTCCCGTTTTTGCCATTTTGTATGAATCGTGAAAACTTAAGACTTAATAATAAAAATTAAAACGCTATTGAGCGAGGATATCACTTTGGTAGAAGACGTTGCCTGAGGGCGTGGGATGGCGGTGTATCACCGCGGCTCGGCGGGTCCATCGGTCACGGTTCTCGTGGCCATCGGATAGGTCCATTTTGGATTGTTCGCCGGGCAACCTGTTTCCCCTCGCAGGAGGGACCAGGGGGCTTGCCTTAATTGGCCGGCCGGAGTGGAGCAAACCACATTAAAAAACCGCCTGTTATCCCGACTTCGGTCGGGACCAGGAGGCGCGAGCTCAAGTGGAGAAAACCACAATAAAAATCCACCCTGCGGCGGCGGCTGCACGCCCGACGGGGTTCCGCGAGGTCGGCACGGGGGTGTCGGCCACGTATCGCACGAACCCCGTCCTTGGAGGAGGGAGACGTCCTTTACAGGACTGATCCCTAGGCTGCCCCAAGTGGGGGGGCCAAGCCGAGTCTGCCTAGCAGACGAGCGCTGGTGGCTTCACGGAGTTATGGTGAAGGACCCGTGTCGCCACAACCCAAGGCGCATTTGACGGTGGCAACCAGGGTTTTTTAGTGGGTATTCTCTGCCGACGCGGAGCGAGTCCCACATAACCTGCTGCACCCCCGGGCAGCGGGTATGCGTAAACTGCATTTCTCCCTGGTGAAACAAAAAAAGAACCGGCCAAGTGCGAGTCGGACTCGCGCACGTAGGGCTCCGTACCACTGATTGAATGAAAAAAATTTGGTAATTTGATTTATGATGTTTAAAAAAAACTACTGTCTAGATTTCATTAAAACTAATTTCGTTAGTAGTTTACATAGTAATACACATCATATATTTTTTTCAGTTTTATAGTGCCCATATTTTAGAAGTTACGGGGGGGGGGGGGGGGGGGACACATTTTACCACTTTGGAAGAGTCTCTCGCGCAAACTATTCATCTGAGAAAAAAATGATGTTAGAAACCTCAACATCATTTTCAAATACCTATCCATAGATACCCCACACGTATGGGTTTGATGAAAAAAAACATTTTTGAGTTTCAGTTCCATGTATGAGGAACCCCAAAAATTTATCTGATTTTACTTTAAAATCTTAATGCGGTTAACAGAATACATCTACGTACCAAATTTTAATAATGTAGCTCTTACAGCTCTTCGGGATAAACTGGCTGTGACATACAGACGGACAGACAGACAGACAGACATGACGAATCTATAAGGGTCCCGTTTTTGCCATTTTGGCTACGGAACCCTAAAAAGGATAACAAACACGCGCTATATTCGGGATAGCAATTTTTACTTATATTTTTCGAACTTAGTTCCCGTGTATAGAAATAAGGTCGTAAAATTAAGCTAACGTTGATATGGCAGCAAAATATTTGTGTTTTGTGAGAGTCCACAGATTTGTACGAAAAAATCACGATCATCAACGTATGGGAATTAGACATTTTTAGAAGCCACATATTTCTCCGCCCGCCCCGCGCCCAACATTTAGTTAAATAATAAAATGTTACCTCTTTATTATAATAACTAGCAGCCCGCTCCTCGCTTAAAAAGAGATAGGCAATGTGTGTTTCATGATCGGGGATTCCCGATAAAATGAATTCCGAACGAACAATTGTATACTTCGTTAAATTCAAGTGTTGCCAACATAAAGTATTTTCGCTTAATTATGGGATTCCTCGAACCAAGACAATGGGCCGGATAAAAAATGGCGCCTGCGGCGCCCTTTTTTATCCGGCGCCCCGGGCGGTCGCCCAGCCTCGCCCTACCCTAACGCCGCTACTGACAATAGGTCTATTTCTGACCTCTTCAATAAATTTTTCAGTAAAATCAACGTCCATTATATGAATAAATGTAGTTTCGCCTTTTAAGTTTGTCGACTTCCACAAACACGTGCGAAAACAACGCGGCACCGCAAACCGGAGCGCGGAAGTGTGGATGGCGTCGGAGCAGATCGACAATACCGCGCGGGGAAAGAGATAGAATTATAGTCAAATCTATGCGTTAGAACAGGCAGTTCCGCGGCGGTTCCGCTTCTCCTACATACGGACAAGACATGGCGAAATTAGTGCGGTTCCGCTGTTATGGTTTCGCAGCGGAGGTGTGCTACGGGCGTTAAGCTGGCTATGTTGGGCAGAGCATCTTCCAGCTTGGATTCCACAATAAATGTTAATAATTCTAGTGAGTCTGCATTAATCATTTATTTTCGTTACTAACGTTTATATTCGTTACGCGCGTATTTTAAAATATGCAAAATTAAATGTATATTTTTCAATCTTTCTGAGAGATTTTCTTAATATTTTTTTCTGAACTAAAAAAATCAACCAAATCGGTCAAGCCGTTTTTATGTTATGTCGTGACAGCGGAAAACGGGTTTCATTTTTATATATATTTGGTTGTGAAATTTTGCCGCCCCCTAAAAAGTACCGCCCGGGGCGGGCCGCCCCCCCCCCCCCCATACGCTACGCCGCTGCCTCCACCCTATAGAATACCGCAGCCAAATGATCTTCGGGTCGTGTTTCTACTGGTGAGTAGGGTCTCCGGAGCTCGTGGGGGGTTAGGGTTGGGCCAGCATGGCAGTGGCAACTGACAGGTAACTAACCAGTTACTTGCCAGTTGTCACAGCGACTTGGGCTTCTCTTTGGCTTTCCATCAGGCGTAGGGAAGCCATTATGTCGAGCTACTATATAAAAAAAAAGAAAACTCGCCTGCCAAGCGTGGCCATTATGGGTAAAGCCTCCATCCAGGTGTTTGCCTAAAGTGGCGAAGAACTGGAGAGGCTTATGTCCAGCTGTGGGAGGGATTTCTGATATTATGAAATGGGAGGGATTTCTGATACAAAAACATGGGATCCGTCCACCGAACGATCGTTTTCAAATGTTTAACCTTAGTCTTGGATTTATTGTTATAGATTGGCAATTATTATTGAGTGAGGTTTATGTGAACGTTAAGTTTGTAAATTATTTGCATTTAACAAACAAAAAACTCGATGGCCATACCGAACCCAAAACTCGAAAATGTACTACTTTTGGAGATCGACAAACACATGTGAAAGAAATAATTTCTCTTTGAATAATTAAACATTAATTTTATTCATAAAATAATTTACATATGTTTACGTTAATTAACGGCGGCAATAAACATTTTCAGGTAGTAGAACGCGAAGTACGCCAGCAGACCGTACAAGACTGCCTGTACGCAGCGATCGAGGTAGTACAATCTGGGAAAAGAAGAGACCATGTTAACAACGCTCTTACTTTATTTATTTATTTAAGGACAGCCAACAAAACAATCACTCAGTAACATGGTGTTAACAATAGTTCAATTATTAGTGCTAAAGTGACGCCTTAATTAGAGGCTGCCACGGCATGCTTAAATGGTTGAAATGTGTTGCCGCTGTGGCTGCGGCATTAGCCCTACGACCACACGTCTTGGGATCGAGAGATTCTCACTAATGCCACTGCCACAGAGGCAACACTGCCGCTGATACAACAGCGATACCCACTTTGGGCTTAACTATTTATTAAAGTGGTACGAATAGATCTCTTACTCTCTTAAATTGTGCAGGATGCTCATTCCACAAACGCAACGTTCGGTACTACTTACTGTCTGTTCAGCTTCCTGGCTTGCGGGAGCGTAGCAGGATCTTCATTCAAACAGTATTCCCGTGCTCCCTTGATGTAATCCCGAATATACGGGCTCCACTCGATAACCTGAAAGAGATATCATCATTAGTTAAGAAGATATGTAATAGATTATTAGATGGTTCCTGAAAAATAGGGTCTGCAGGAGACAACTTGAATTAATTTATAATTTTTATACGAGTATTTTAGAATCGAGTGGCAGAGTACTGGTCTCAAACATTAAACCCGTACAGACTCGAATAGTCGAATTGAACCGCCCGTCCAGGGCAGGGCCTCCATCCTATAGAATACCGCAGTCAAATGACCTCCGGGTCGTGTTTCTCTGCCGGTGTGTAGGGTTTCCGGAGATCGTGGGGGGTTAGTGTTAGGCCGGCATAGCGGTGGCAACTGACAGGTAACCAGTTACTTGCCCGTTGTCACAGTGACTTGGTCTCTTTCGCTTTCCATCAGGCGTAGAGAAGCCATTATGTCGAGCTACTATAAAAAAAAGACTCGCGTGAGAAGTCTCACCGAGAAGTTTTGCCGAGAACACAAGCAAGACCGAACACAACGGCAAGAAACCGATCACATTCATGCTTCTTGGGTGTTCTCGAGCGTTCTCGGCGTGAGCCTGTATGGGCTAAAAGCAAACGCTCCACTTACCGAGATGTCTGTGTAGAATGTGTTGTTATCTTCTTCAGAGACTTTGTCCTTGAGCGCTTGAAGGTTTTCGTTCTTGAAATGCCATTCCTTGGTGGTGTAGTATTGAAGAACATCTAAGCCGTACAGGACTCGCTTCTGTATCTTCACCATGCTGTGGATACAGAAAAAGACTATTATAAAAGACTCATTGGAATTATTTTGCATGAAGATGAATATGAGGTCTAAGATTCATGTTGGCAAGGTGTTTCAGTGTGTCTGAAAATGACTTTGATTATGACAGAATGGGTATGGAAGAATTGCAGTTCTTTTGATGTACCTACCAAACTTCTTAGCCTATGGACACTCTCTAACAAAAGGTTTATAGGCTTTGGACCATGCTTGGATAGGCTAGTCTTCATATCTACACTAAAATTATAAAGAGGAAAGATTTGTACCTATTTTTGTATGTTTGTAATGAATAGATTCAAAAAGTACTCGGCCGATTTAAAAAATTCTTCACCAATAGCTACATTCTTCCAATTTGACATAGGCTACATTTCATTTTGAAAAAAAAATAGGGATCCTTGGTAAAATTTGAACAATATAATTGTCTACCCCGTGCGAAGCCGGGACGGGCTGCTAGTAATATACAAAGTGACTTTTTGATCACTATCCAAATTTTCCCAACAATAGGTCAAATTTTCGAATTTGACCTATATTTTTTTGCAGAAATGGTCCCCGAAAAAATTATATGTAGGGTATAGAAACCTACGTGACTAGGCTATTAAACTGATACTTACAAAGGTTTCTTCCCCAGCAAAAACATCAGTAGGTCCACGAAGTAAGCCGGCAGTATGTGCGTGAAGAACAGCGCGATCTGATGCTGCAGCCACGAGGACTTCATGGACCCGCCGGGGTACCACAAGCACACGGAGAAAGGGTACTCCGTGACGTGCTTGCGACCTGGAACCAGGGGGTAATGTCAGAGTGCGTCTTGGAATTGGCAGTTCTATTAGATAGATAGATATTCTTTATTGATCCGATCCCGGGACCGATCGAAGTGGCGAGCATTGGGAGAGCAGAGCCTATGTCCAGCAGTGGACCGATGTGGGCTGATGATGAAGATATTCTTATTGCACACCAAACAATATTCTTAAAACTATGTATAGTAGACATTTTGCTGTACAATATAGGCGGCCTTATCGCTTTAAGCGTCATCTCTTCCAGACAACTTTAGGGTAGAGGATAGTTACAGAAAATAGGTTAGGTGAGCTATCAACTGAAATTAGATTTCCATGTCAATGGGCAGTAGCATAAAACCTACTGCGGTCTTCAACCTACCTGTAAAGCGAAGTAACTATGGCAAATCCCCCCCCCAATGGTAATTGTCATAGGGGGAGGCCTAGCTCCAGCAGTGGACGTCTGCAGGCTGATGAAGATGTTGATGAATTGTTTTATTCTGTTGTCTATTTTGATTAAAACTATCTGGATGATGGTTAATGAACACCTATACGATATATGTATGTAATCATAGTGGATGATGTATTATAAAGAGTTACTAAACTAAGACTCACCTAACTCCAAGGCGTGACCCCACGTGAAGCCGTTTATACCGGACTGTGTGATGTTGCAGACTTGAATTTCTTTTGGTCTGGAAAAGAAAAAAGGATATTGGTAAGTAGGTATCTATTTTTCTCTTAGAATATGACCCCATCTCATACCATGGATGTCCTAAGGTTAAGACATGCCACGCTGGGCCACACAGCGCCATCTAGCCCCAAACTAGAAGCTTGTACTATGGGTACTGGACAACTGATAAAGTTACTTAAATACTTTTTTTTGTAAATAAATACATACTATACAAAGTAAACACACCAAACCCAATACAAACATACATGTTCATGAACACAAATGTTTGTACCATGCGGAAATCGAACCCACGACCCTTGACTCACAAGGCAGAGGTCACTACCAAATGAGCCATGGAACCAGTCAGTTAAGAAGACAACTAAGAAAATATCAGCAAGCGTTGTCACCAACCCACCTGCCAAGTGTGATAATTAAGGCTAATCCTCCAAACGACACGAGGATGATGATGACATATTTCTGGATAAGAGTGTCAGAAGTGATCGTTGCTAATGGTACAAATATCACGACTTTTCATCGAACGATCTAACTAAATCTACTAGAAAGTCTGTTTGCCCAAGCGATGCAGTAGGTTAGTACATACTTGCTGGGAACATCTGCTATTTCTTTCTAACAATGTTTATTTTATTTAATCCTTATTGCACGAGAGAGCCACCAAGTCCACCTTTTCTACACTATTTCAATGTAATCTGTTAATGGTACTCACTTCTCCAACGCCGCGTTGTAGGCGAGCAGTATGCACGCATTGACCACCATGTCCACAGGGACGATGTCAGCCACGTAGTCCTCGTGGCACAGGAACGTCCGGATCGCACCTGGGAACACCACAATTAACTTCAAGAAGATGGCTCTGGTTTGGGCGTTCGAGTGGTGCCTCCAGTCTAGGACATTATGGTTACAACAAGAGTGACTGATATAAATGAATGCCTCGTAACTCCAGTAGTTTCAAATGACGTGCAGAGGCCAAAACTATCCCGTTTTGAATCAAGGATGAGGTTAAAAAACGGTTATTGGTTACAGTTCATGGCCTAAAAAATGCCATGATCTCTAAAGGACGTCACGAGATTCAGAACAAGTTTCACAAGTGTATACCTAAAAGCCCCAATATTTAGGCTCCTCTTTCGCTTTCCATCAGTCATAGGAAAGACATTATGTCTAGCTACTCGTACTATCAAAAAATACATCCAGATTATAATACAAATATTCATCAAGCGAATCGTCTTGGAGTTCAACTCAGGACGCCATGTCTCAGAATGCTAAGTTTAGAGCTAGTATAGATTAGGTACGTATTCAGCAGTCCTACCTTTGCCGGCGCCCACTAAGAGTCCTGTGGGGCCGTTGAGGTTGTCCACCCATCCAGGCAACGGCTCTTTGTACGCAGCTGTCACTGAAAAATTAAGGATTCATTAATAAAGGTAATTTGTTGATTGCCACCACACCAATGTTTATAATTCATCATCATCCTAGCCTTTTTCCCGATTGTCTCAGGGTCGGCTTCCCAAACTGAGAGATTTGGCGAGGGCTAAGCTTTTACACAGAGCGACTGCCATCAGACCTCCGCAACACTTAGGGTAAGCTATACCCATTCCCAGTTTAGGCGTCAGAGTTATTATCATCTCTGTTATGATGTAACGACTGCTATCTGAGTTGGTAAAGATAGCACCCGGGACCAACAGCTTAACGTGCCTTCCGAAGCACGGAGGAAATCGGTGTCAAATTCTGGTCACCCATCATCGGATTGACCGCGCCAATGGTTGCTCAACATTTGCGATCATTGTTAAACGAACAAGACCGCGGCGCCACCGAGCTCCTCCAAACCAATGTTTATAATTATTAGATCGAATAAAGGCGACTCAAAAGGGCAAATGATAAAGACTGGATACAGGTCCAAAAAAAACGGCCTTACTGAGTATTTGAGCAAGGATTAGGGTAGACTCCACGGCGCTTTCTAGTTAAGCCTTTCGTTCTGCGTCTGATCTCTCTCCGATCGTGTGGGACTGTCGTCGTAGCAGATCTTGAGAGTAAAGGAACAGAGAATGCACTGGTGCATGCACTTGTGCACTTCAATATGTACTTTTGACTAGTCGCCTTGGACATTGGCGGCTGTGCTGTGGCCAAGATTCTCTTAGGAAAGAGTATAAGTAGTACTCAATAACCATAATGTTTAATGACAGCTAACTATGACATAAAACTGAAAGAAAAACCTGGGTCTCATTGTATTAAAGTTACATTGACAATTGGATTGTTTAGGTTACTTGTGTCCCAAATGTACATACCGATAGATGGCCGAGCAATGACGATGGGGAATTTTCCCTCATGCTGTGAGACCAGATCTTCAGTGAGGGATTTTGTGTAGGCGTACGTGTTCGGCTGGGGTTCAATTAATCTGGAACAATTTGGAAGAAATTAATGATAGTCTAACACAAAGGTCCATGTTCATGAAATCCGTAAGACACGGGCCAGGAATAGGCCTATGTCCAACCGTGGACCTGACGCTAATAAAAAGGCATCTTTTTTTAATGTCAATCAATCAACAGCCTTAGTCCGTCCGCTGCTGAACGTAGACCACCTCTTAATTCGCGCCACATTTCTCTATCCCGAGCTTCCCTCATCCAGCAACTGCTAACAGTCCTTCTAAAGTCATCAGCCCAGCGGGTTTAGGGGCGTCCTAGACTACGTGCTGATGGAAAGGGAACCAGAAGCCAAAGTCACAGAGAAGTAACTAAATCAATTACGTGTCAGTTGCCACCGCTATGCTAGCTTGTAAATTTTATCTATGTCTGTTTTTTTTTATAATAGTTCGACATAATGGCTTCCCTACGCCTGATGGAAAGCGAAAGAGAAGCCTAAATCGCTGTGACAACTGGCAAGTAACTGGTTAGTAACCAGTTGCCACTGCCATGCCGGCCCAACCCTACCCCCCACGAGCTCCGGAGACCCTACTCACCAGCAGAAACACGACCCGGAGGTCATTTGGCTGCGGTATTCTATAGGGTGGAGGTCCTTCCCCGGACGGGCGGCTCAATTCGAGCGAAGATTCTCTATGCCCTACCTCTCTTAAACGTCTGTACACCAACTAAACCCGAAACGCTACCAAAGTAACTTGAGTGTTACGAAGAGTGTCTCAATCAACTCACTTCGGCTCCAGATGTGTCAGCAGCTCGTCGTCCATCCAATCCACGCAGTTCATGACGTGGTGGGGCTTGTGCTTCGCGGGATACACCCTCTCCTCCAGGACGTCCACCTCGCACCGGCAGTACGATGTGGAGACGTGAACGAGGACCTGCAAGCCAGAGGATACTGGGTAACGGACATGATAAAAAAAAAATGGGTTGCGCTTGACTACAAATCCATTTAATCGATCCTACCTGCCGAACAACAAACCAGGCTCTGACAAACCGACTGGTGGCGGTAAAACCATCACGATAGAAGGCGTAGCTAAATACCACAGGCCGATTACGGGCAGCAGCGTCACCGGAGCAAGAAGCTACGCCGTGCGATCGCCAACCCGCCTGCCCAGCGTGGCGATTATGGGTACATCCTCCAGAAGTTTGCCCTAGGTGGCGAACAACTGGAGAGGCCTATATCCAGCAGTGGCCTGCAATAGGCTGATGATGATGATGATGATCCTATCTGAGTGTGTGATTGAGCGCGCTCATCCAGCAAAAACCGTTCCACTTTCATCTTTAATATCGAAGAATTATTATAAGTCAAGGAGCCTGGGCAAACAGTTCCATAGTTTGGCCGTTCGTACTATGAAAGTAGAGACGTGGAGAGAGAAAGTGTGGTGTCAGTCTTTGGAACGGTGCCTATTCACCATATCCTCCGATAATGAAAAGAGCGGGAATGAAGTTAAATGATTCCGTCGCATACTCTGCAAAATGTAACCGATAGAATACCGAAAGTAATGAAAAGTTTTTGAGGAGAATCAGCTCAATCTATACTTCTATACTAATATTATAAAGCTGAAGAGTTTTTTTGTTTGTTTGAACGCGCTAATCTCAGGAACTACTGGTCCGAATTGAAAAATTCTTTTTGTGTTGAATAGACCATTTATCGAGGAAGGCTTTAGGCTATATAACATCACGCTGCAACTATTAGGAGCGAAGAAATAATGGAAAATGTAAAAAAAACGGGGAAAAAATAACAATTCCACGCGGACGAAGTTGCGAGCACAGCTAGTGTCAAATTAAAATTAAAAGTTTTCTGTAGGTCTGGGATGTCTTAAAATAGTAAAAATGGCGTCATATTGTGTCTGGGTCTACTATACAACTCATATTTTTTCCTATTTGTTGACGAACCCGCGATAAATGTATGACCACTTCAACTTGTCATTCCGATCGCTACATCGATGACTTCGGTTCATCTATTGTAATGGTCAGTTACCTCAAGCTGCTTCATGCCGGAGACCAGCTCCATGACTCGCCTGGTCCCGACTGTGTTCAGGTTGACAGCATCTCGGATGAACATGTCGAATCTGGAAGCGAACGTTGTGTAAATGAAGGATTTTTAATAACTAATAACAAGAAAACATTCAGGTAGAGACGATCGGGGGTAAACTTCTTGCCTCGCGCATCGGTTTTGTGGAACCATTTCTCTGCATCAGCAATTCCGAACAGCTACGACATGGGAGCCTTCAAGAAACGAGCGTACACCTATTTAAAAGGCCGGCAGCGACCCCAGAACTCGATTTGAGGTGCGGGTGTCCATGGGCGGTGTCGGCTTACCATCAGGCATCACATTTGCTCGTCTGCCGTCTTGCATAAAAAAAGTTAGTTACTAATATAGATTAGTTATCTTTTCTCCATAGTAGTTTCTTGACTGGTTCGATGGCTCATTTTGTAGTGACCTCTGCCTACTGAGCCACACTTTGAACACGGGAGGGACAATTGGAAGTTATTTATGGGGCAAAAATACGCGATCCGTTCAACGAACGATCGTTTTCGTTTTTGGTGGTAGAGGCCCTGGATTCCTAGGCCATCATACCAGTCTAACCATAAACAGAAGCTGTATCACCAGATACTTTAGCAAACTACTCAATCGTGTTTAGTAAGATTTCATTTTCAATAACAATTCATTCATCTTCGAAATCTCTTACGCGTTTCATCTATAGACACTTATTGTTGAGTCATTATAATTTCAGATATAACAATGAATATTCATAGTCTGGCTTTTGACATAAGATAATTGACGTAATGGGTTAATCGGTTGTTTTTACAGAGGGGGCAAGCGGGCCCGAGGTCACCTGATGGTAAGTGATCACTTCAGCCCATAGACACCGCAACACCAGGGGAGTCACAGTTGCTTTGCTGGCCCTTTTTATGGTACGGATTTTTTTTTATATAGGCGCTCGACATAAAGGCTTCCCTACGCCTGATGGAAAGCGAAAGAGCCCAAGTCGCTGTGACAACTGGCAAGTAACTGGTTTCTTACCTGTCAGTTGCCACTGCCATGCCGGCCCAACCCTAACCCCCCACGAGCTCCGGAGACCCTACTCACCAGCAGGAACACGACCCGGAGGTCATTTGGCTGCGGTATTCTATAGGGTGGAGGTCCTTTCCCGGACGGGCAGCTCAATTCGAGCGAAGATTCGCTATGCCCTACCTCTCCTACATATTTAGAACTGGCATGTATTGTTTTGCACTAAATAAACGTTTTTTCTTTCTTTATTTCTTTTTGCGCCAATCATGTTGGTTGTACCGCATGTTATACCACAGGTCGATGACGGGCAACAGTCACCGGAACGAGGAGCTACGCCCTGCGATCGCTAACCAACCTGCCCAGCGTGGCGATATGGCTTAACCCTTCAGGTGTTTTCTCAAAGTGGCGAAGGAGCTCGTGGGGGTTAGGGTTGGGCCGGCATGGCGGTGGCAACTGACAGGTATCTGACCAGGGGCCCTACTACAAAAAACGAAAACGATCGTTCGTTGAACGGATCGCGTATTTTTGCCACATAAATCCCTCTCATTTGTCCCTCCCGTGTTCGAATATATCAATTAAATTGTTGAAAATCGACGTTGACGAATTTTAGTTCGTATATTCGAACACGGGAGGAACAAATGAGAGGGATTTATGGGGCAAAAATACGCGATCCGTTCAACGAACGATCGTTTTCGTTTTTTGTAGTAGGGCCGCAGTTACTTGCCCGTTGTCACAGCGACTTGGGCTTCTCTTTCGCTTTCCATCAGGCGTAGGGAAGCCATTATGTCGAGCCACTATAAAAAAAACGACTGGAGAGGCCTGTGCCCAGCAGTGGAAGGCAATAGGTTAATAATGATGAGGAGAATTAATTGTAAGGACGCATGTTTGTACTGACCTGACGCAGGCGGCGCAGTGCAGCACGATCTGGCTCTCTCTCTGCAGCGTCTCCCGGTCCTGGGGGGACAGCCCCAGGTCCTCCACCAGGATGTCCCCCGGGATCACCACCAGCTTGGCGAACTGCTCGGGGTGCTCGCTTTTGAGGCTATCGAACACCTGGAAAGTGTCTCTAGTTATTAGGTATTATACAAAAATAAAAAAATAATACTTACAGACGAATCTAAGGATTCAAATTACCTATGAGAAATAATGAAATGATACGCAATTATAAAAATTAGGTCAGCCAACCCAAACAGCATTTAAATGATTTAGTCAGCATACAAAGATTTTGTCTGGAATAATAAAAATCAGGCGGCAATCTTTGATTCGCAAATAATTTTGATAATGGTCAAAAATTAAATCACTAAGAGTTTGCTTAAATATTAGACATTCGGACAAAATTAATTATTTTGCTTACCTACTCTCTGAGTGCTTACCCAAATTTTATAAAACCTAGACAGCTTATTGCTGCATAGATGACTAAGATGCAGCACAAAAATAATTACAGCTATCCAGAATGACATAAATTGCTGATTGATTTTGAATTACTTGCTGGCCATGAGTTGCTTACCAATAGCACCAATTTTTATTTATATTAGTACCGCTACTCGACAACAGATGGCGACACTTACCCGGCAATTCACGAAACCATCCAATCTCTCTTTGCTCGAATGCCCTTTCTTCGCTCTCATTAGCAGATAAATCCTTTTCAAATCCGGGCAGGATCTTAATAATTTCTCCACAAGAACTTTGCCCATAAACCCAGTGGAGCCAGTTATAAATATCGTCTTGCCAGCATAATAATCTCGCACGCTCATAGTTGGCGCCATTTTGAATTTTTTTCTGTGAAATAAGGAAAATTAAGGTTAATAATAATATGTTTTTATAAATATATAAATGTAATGTTATATGTAAATATTTAGCAATACGGTTTAGAGTGATCTAAATTTAATTGTTTTGCTATTTTTTTAATTGAATCTTCAATCGAACATGTTAGTTCAAAAAGAACTTTATTGTTTCAATTAAAAATATAGTCAAATGTATTTTATTATAATAATATTAAACTATATATTGTAATTATTTATTAAAAAAACCTAGACAGGTCATTTCCTAAGTCGTTTTAGTTTCGACTAACAGCGGAAGAGTCTTCCGCCTCGCATAAAAGTTCCGGGTTTAATTCTCGATCGGGTCAATTAGGCATGTTATGATAGTAACTTTTTAAATCGGCTCGTTTCGTACCGGGAGAGACTATAGCGTCATGAGCGATGGTCACGAGAAAGATCTCATGACCATCATCTCAGTCTCTCTTTCAGACTACCTTTGGGTGCAGAACTACAGAACACAAGGATACAATTACCGATTAATTACCACAAACACGGAAGGGAACCTCGAACTCTGCGCCGCACCGAGGCCGTCCAACACTCCTCGGCGCGCGCATACAAATAGTTGAATTACTGCCGATTTGTTTTGTATCGCAATCTTAATAGTTACTACGTGCAATAATGTTTGACAGACAGACAGACATTGTTGTATTTCGATGGTCGGAATTTGCTACTACGACTTAATTATGACAATGATTCGGAGTGTCATTGTACCTATTTATAAACACCAATAGACTGTTGCCTTATTTCTATTCAAGTTCTTGGGTTCGATTCCCGGGAGAAACGTGTGTTTGTTTCGTGTATGAATGTTTCTATTTGTTTGACTGGCCCAGGGGCTCAATTGGTAGTGTGCCTGTGCCTTTTGAAACAAGTGTCGTGGGTTCGATTCCCACACGCGGCAAATTCGCGTGACGTGATGAGCGTTTGTGTTTATTCCCTGGCTGTTTGTATTTGTACTTAAGTATAGGTATGTTTGTGGTACCTTCATTGTTTTGGGGATAGGCGCAACAATATTATGTTTTCTGATAGGCCTGACAACTGTTGTCGCGTGTAAAGGAAGGACAAAAAGGAAGGTATTATATAATTATTACAGTAAACGGAAATGTCAAAGGTTTAGACATTGATCTTGGTGAAACATCGCATTCAGCATTTTAGACTAAACTGCAAATGCTTGAAAGATTCGTGTCGATTCCCGGCCTGGTCAATTCTCTAGGCACTACTCGAAATACCGAATTTTCGGAGCGTCACGCAGCCAATTAGATAGCTACCAGCTATTAATATTCATCAGGCTTGTAACAGACCACTGATGCCAGACTTTCGTAGTTCACTTCTGGATTTAGGCATTTTCATTTGTTCGCCACTTTTGCTCAATCTTGTGCTTCTCGCATCCAGCACTTAACAGCAGTAACAGATCAAGACAGACAAAGATATACAAAACGAACATGTACGTCTAATGAAATGAATAATTCTTATTGATTTCAAGTATTGAAATTACCCCTGAAATTCCGATGATCAAGTAAGGAGAGTCCGGGAGACTTAATCAGGTGGGAGAGAAAAACCACCTTTCAAAAATCAACTCAAATTTTACTCTAACGATACGTCAATACGGTCTATAACGATACGAGAAGGTAACTATAACCACGGCCTACCAATGACCGTCTCGACGTATCCATAGAGCAAAATTAAAGTTGATTTTTGAAGATGGTTCATCTCTCCACCCGATAAAGTCTCCCGGACTCCCCCAAAGTTCTTAAAAACTCTTAAAGACATCTTTTGACACTCATAGTACAAGGGAATGCTTTATTTTAAGACCAATTGGTGGGTGTGCATTGTCTGGCGCATTTCGTACTACTTAGCAACCATTACATAATAACGTAAGGTCAAGCGACCAGCCTTACGATCGTTAAACAAACCGACGGACTATTTTAGTCGCAACCCGTTCGCGGAATCCCTAGCCACAAGCCTCAAGGTCCTAGGTTCATCACCCAGAGAATTGCACAAATATTACAATTACACTTTATTGATACTAATTTCTCGTTTAACGTCAAATGCACATTAATAAATATGTATGTTTTATATCAATAAGGTGCTCGAGGTAGGGCATAGCGAATCTTCGCTCGAATTGAGCTGCCACTGTCCACCCTATAGAATACCGCAGCCAAATGATCTCCGGGTCGTGTTTCTGCTGGTGAGTAGGCGAGTAGGGTTTTTGGAGCTCGTGGGGGGTTAGGGTTGGCCCGGCATGGCAGTGGCAACTGACAGATAACTGACCAGTTACTTGCCAGTTGTCACAGCGACTTGGGCTTCTCTATCGCTTTCCATCAGGCGTAGGGAAGCCATTATGTCGAGCTACTATAAATAAAAAATAAAGAAATAAAAAAAGGTACCTAGGGAACTCCCACAGATGTCGTGTGGCATCACAGGCGTGACGTCATGGTCAAATGTTTGACTTAACATTGGCAATGTCTTAATTACACGTTAAAGACAAATGTCACACCTGGACGCGTCGGTATGTGGTGCTAGTTTTGAAATTAATCATTTAAGGTGTCAAATTAGTACCTAAGTAGGTACATAATATCTACGATCTGTCGTTAAGAAGAAAGATTATTAAGATATTTATCAACAGGTTCTTATTTTCATAAAACTGACAGGTAACTAACCAGTTACTTGCCAGTTGTCACAGCGACTAGGGCTTCTCTTTCGCTTACCATCAGGCGAAGGGAAGCCATTATGTCGAGCTACTATTTAAAAAAAACACTAAAAATGTGTGTCTGTGCATTAAATAATTTTCAAAAAAGAAACTTTAAGGGTTGTAATGAAATGCTAATAGAGCAAGAATCCAAAAAAAACCATTTTGTTTGTTTGACAACGCTGACTGACGCTAATGTTCGAAGCTTATGAATTAGAGAGATGTTTCTTTGTTTTATAGGTAATTAGAACACCAAAAGTACTGTACATTAAGACTAAGCAATATATATAGGTAAGCAATAATTTATTTTAGAAACTGGAACATGAATACACATGTTGCAGATATACAGCTGCCCTGCTAATCCATATCCTATCCTACTTCCTACTTAACTTATTATATTATTATTATATTATATTATATTATTATATGCCAGAAGGTCTCCAAAAAGGCCCGCCTGGCGGTTCACAGGGGAGTGCTAGTGCCGACACTAACGTATGGTAGTGAGAGTTGGGTATGGCAGAAGAAGCACGAGAGTAGAATTAATGCAGTGGAAATGCGAGCGCTTAGAAGCATGCTAGGAGTGAAATTGAGTGATAGGATTAGGAATGAAACGATTAGCGACCTTTGTGGTTTGTAAGAAGATGTAGTGACTAGGATTGAGAAAGGTATGCTTAGATGGTTTGGTCATGTAGAGAGGATGGATGAAAGTAGATTAACTAAGAAAATATATAGCGAGAGCGTGAATGGATCTGTTGGAAGGGGAAGACCTAGAAGGACATTCCAGGACCAAATAGAAAGTGTCCTAAAAAAAGGTAACATACTAAGTACCCTAAACCGACGAGCATGTATGAGGAGATTGATGAATGTGGACGAAGCAAAAGTGGTGTGCCACGATCGTAGCAAATGGAAGGACGTGGTCTCTGCCTACCGCTCTGGGAGAAAGGCGTGACGGTATGTATGTATGTATGTATATTATATTATATTATATTATATTATATTATATTATATTATATTATATTATATTATATTATATTATATTATATTATATTATATTATATTATATTATATTATATTATATTATATTATATTATATTATATTATAAATGCGAAAGTTTGTTTGGATAGATGGATGGATGGATGTTTGTTACTCTTTCACGCAAAATTACTGAACGGATTTTAATGAAACTTCACAGTTATATAGTTTATACATTGGATTAACACATAGGCTATGTTTTATACGAATATTCACGCGTGCAGAGCCGCGGGCAGCAGCTAGTGGGTAATAAGAAATACGAGTATTATATGAAATGAAGCCTTAGCAACATCTTAAATTAAATGTGGATTGATTGTTGGACACTACAGCTGGTGACTAAGACAAATCCATGACAATTGTCACTGGGGAGACCTATGTCCAGCAGTGGACCATTACAAGCAGATCATAATGATGATGATAACTGTTGTACCCACGGTACTGATGTAATATAGCTTATATAAACAAAAACAGTACACATGTTTCCCTTAAACATATGACAGTAATATATGTGCATATATTTCGCGGTCTATATCCTTACATAGCTATATTTTCTGCCTATAGCTGCTTGATTACCATAAAAACGCCATAATATCTCAGAGCACGCTTGCTCCGACGCAGGGAATACAAATAATGGCATCATATCTACGAGTATAAGATGTCATCGCTGTTATGATCGGCTAGATCAGTCCCCGCGGATTCGCTTGTTGCAATTAGACTACTCATGCAAAAGTCATTACGAAACCCTTTTACATAGAATAAGTACGCATATTATGAAGTTTCCAAGTGTCTATTTAGGAAACTAATTTTACTTAATTGGCTAAGGTCTGGGTGTTCTGAATAACTCACACAAAACCCTTTTTCATAGAACACGTACCTACTCATTTGAAGTTACCAGGTTTGACTATTTAGGTATTATCCTTTTACTTAATAGGATCGTTATCCTTTTACTTAATAGGATAACGATCCTATTAAGTAAACAATCAGACGTTTCTGATTGTTTTAGGAAATATTCTTATTAAGTAATAAGTATTAAGGATTCGTAGTGTAAATAAAATGTTTACTTTGAAGTTGGTTTAACTTATTTAGAAAAGCTTAACCTTAGCTTGACCGGGAATCGAACCAACAATGCGCATTATGAAATCGTTGCAAATATTGATGAAATACTTTTTAAAACTATTCAAAACAAACAAACAGACAGATAAGATAACATCACATAGATATATTTATATGATGGTCAAGTACCATACGAGTAGCTTAATCACTTGTGTTATGGAAATATGTACCACTCATAAGCAAGTAGGTACTAAGTTAAATACTTACTTAATAATACATATTAACAATCACAAATAGAATTATAACGTACAAATATTTGTCTTGGATGGGATTCGAACTCACGACTATTATCCTATCCTAGAACTTAATAATAAAGAATGCAAAATACCACAGGCCGTTGACGGGCAGCAGCGTGACTGGAACGACGAGCTATGCCCTGCGATCGCCAACCCGCCTGCCCAGTTTGGCGATTATGGGTATATCCTCCAGATGTTTGCCCTAAATTGCGAACAACTGGAGAGGCCTATGTCCAGCAGTGGACTGCGATAGGCTGATGATGATAAACATGATATTACTACTATAAAAATTACTAGACAGTAGGGATTTCAACTTTTCAGTCGCTAGTCGGGTTTACCCGCCTGCCTGGCGACTACCGCACACTGGGCAAAACACTCGTGAAGTGAAACAGCGAGAATCTTTCACAATGTACGGAACAATATTTCATGGCAAATAAAACCACTAAAATTACTTCTTTACGAAACGTCCGAACCGTGTCATTATCGACTTGGCTGAAACACTACCGTGCAGCAGAATCTGCCAGTAATCGCTTATGAATAGAGCGCAGGCCATATAATGACTAGTCTGTCTGGCTCATTGTCGTAAGACCTGATAGGAGGTTGGATCTAGATAATTGAGTCATTGGGAAAATCTAGGTTATGTTAACCCTGCAGTATGGTGTGGGAGATTTAGCCGTAGATACTGATAGATAGATATTTTTATCCAACTTGTATTAACAGACATAGGTGCAGCGCAGACGGCACACTTTTTGTGCGATAGAGTCTGCGTCTGAGACATTTAAAAAGAGCGTCTAGGTCTGCCGACAGAATGATCGAAGATGTGCGTCGTGTGCGTTGAGTCTGTGAAATATCCGCGACAGATTTTTGCGCGTCGTGTGCGTTACTGCATATAATTGCAAAAAAGTGCGTCACGGATAGTCTGTCGTCTGCGCTGCCCCATATTGTTGTACCTCGTGCAGCTGTTCTTTGGAATCAGCTTCCGGCTGCAATTTTTGCTTCCGGATGGATACGACCTAGGGACCTTCAAAAAGCGAGCCTACAGATTTCTCAAGTGCCGGCAACGCACCTGTGACTCCCCTGGTGTTGCGGTGTCTATGGGCTGAAGTGATCACTTACCATCAGGTGACCTTCAAGCCGGTATTGGGCGGGCGGCGGGCTTGCTACTATAAGCGATCTTAAGCAGAAAACCTGTCGATATACTTTCTCTTATTTGAGCGACTAATGCTCAAACGCGATTAGTGTTCACGGGTGATTCACCAAGTGTACGATTGTCGCCAGCCAGGCTGGTAAATTCTACCATCGGCTGAGAAGTTGAAACCACAATAATGTCTCTTAGTCGACTCTTACGATACCCACGAAAAGAGGTGGGCGGTGATTTTTATTGTTTGTTCTTCACCACATGGACAAAAGCCATTTGACAAAGTACATTTTGTCTGTTTCGAGGCTTTCACTTCTATAGGTACGACGTTACTTTCAATAATCGTCATGTTTAACGTTTTAAAAATGATATTACATACATAACATTATGAGTATTTGAAGATACTTTCAGTAGTCAGTGTCACTGAATGTCTTTGAGATGGTCAGAAGGTGGAATAATGTGTGTGTGTGTGTACTATAATAATGCACAATTTTTTTTTTTTAGTTATCCTTTGTTGTCCCACTGCTGAGCGAAGGCCTCCCCTAAGTCACTCCACAGCTCCCGATTGTGGGCCACCTTTTGCCAGTCTTGCAGATAAATAAATAAATAAATAACCCAAGACATGCCACGCTGGGCCACACAGCGCCACCTAGCCCCAAACAAGCTTCTTGTACTATACCTACAACTGATAAACTTACTTAGATACTTTTTTTTGTAAATAAATACATATTATGCATAGAAAACACCCAGACCAATACAAACAGACATGTTCATGAACACAAATTTTTGTACTGTGCGGGAATCGAACCCTCAGAGGGCAGAGGTCACTACCAAATGAGCCACCGAGCCTGTGAGATGGTTGTCTAAGTCATCACGCCATCTTTTCTTTGGCCTGCCTCTCTGACGCCATCCGTCTACCGGCTGCCATTGGGTGAAGATGATTATCTCCAATGCACAAATACACACCAAATAGGTATAGGTATATCAACAAATACACCGGCCGATACGTGGTGAGACCACTAAGACGTTCCCTTGTACTACATCTGTCTATCTTAAACAGAAACGCCCCCTTGTAGCCAAGAGGCGGTGAAGAGTAAAAAAAATTGTGGCCTTGTACTGTCATAGGGAGTACTTGTACTGTCACACGCTAATTTCAGTCTGACGGAAAAATAGTCCAACCTTTCAAGGGATACGACAAAGGGATGTAAGGTAGCGACCTATCATCATTTTGCTCCAAGCCACTTCACCAGCCCGCTTCGTATATTCGAACACGGGAGGGATTCCCCGTATTTTATTTTATGCTTTGTTTATGACTAACAAAACAACAGCGAGAATTACTGACGATTCAAAATAAAAGGGCGGCAAAATTGTCTTCCGCCCCGAGCGGCAAAATTGTCTTCCCCCAGACCCCCCGGGCAGCAAAATTGTCTTCCGCCCCGGGCGGCCGACACCCACGCTACGCCGCTGGTAGTAGGGCACCAGATCTAATAAAAATCATCATCATCATCAGCCTATCTCAGTCCACTACTGAACATAGGCCTATCGAGTTGTTCTCCGCTTTGGGCAAAAGACCGGTCGCCACGCTGGGCAGGCGGGTTGGCGATCGCAGGGCGTAGCTCTTCGCTCCGGTGACGCAGCTGCCCGTCATCGGATTCTGGTATTTAGCTACGTCCTCAATCGTGATGGTTAGACCGCCACCAGTGAATATGTCAAAAATCATTGTTAAAAATGTGTGACATTTTGAATGACATAATATGTACTTAAGTGACGTAGTTCAGAAACCAAACAAGTCATTTTGAATGCGAGCTAAGGTTACTTCTACTTTGTCTAAATACAGATACCCGTGATGACGGCCTATACTGCGTATTGGTCATCAGAACATAATAATATGACTTCCTTAATCACAATACCAATTACGAATATATTTTGGCAAAATTCATTGTCAACTTGTGGGAGTAGTTTTATCCATGTTTGAACACAAGGTCTATCCGATGTTGACAACATGTGACGGACGACAACACATACAATGTTCCGATGTTGTGGCGGAAATCGGTTCAAAGAACAGACATATCTACTTATATAAACTTTAGCCTAACAATTGTAATTACAATCTGTATTTGCATAATACATGGTACATTAGATGGCGGACAAATAGTGGAACTGCCGTTCCAATACGCAAAACATTGCTTACACATTAGTTAGCGATGAAAAAGAGCTATCGCGTTTCTTGCTGGTCCTTCTCGGTAGAAACCTGGACGGTAGAATCAATTCTGACTGTGTTTGACGATTCTGGAGCGCTTGTTATTAGTATATACGAATAAAGATATTTTCTTTTCTATTCTGAAGATTAGGCACATGACTATCAGCCCAATTATTCGTGATATAATTGTAAATAAATAAATAAGTACTTAAGCCGAAGCTCAAGTTCATGCACAAATGTTTAAATGTCTGTAAGTACTGTACGGGGAACAAACTCAAAGGCCGTCCCTTGGCTCAGAAGGTAGGGGTCACTACCAAACGAGCCATCGGGCCTATCAAAATGATTAAAACAAAACTGCTAACAGTTTAGTTCACAAACAATTAAGGGTGCATCTTTATTTAAATATGCTATTAACAGTGCTATTATGTCACATTGCCATTTGCATAGCCGGTTGCAGAAATCATTTCGTAATCATAATCTTGATTTGCATAAAGCATGGTGGAATAGTCCGACTTATTTCTTTTATTTGTGGAAATTGGACACTGTTTGTTTAACCACATTGATAAGTGATAATAATAATATCATCCAAACGGTTTAAATTGAGATAATGCCAATTTGTACACTACATTTTGCTTACGCTTACCTTACCTACCTTAAAGTTTCCATTTCAAAAATTATCTACATATAAATTAATTTAATGTCTCTGACTAAAATTGTAAATTAATAGGTAGCTTATGCAAAATAACAGTTATATTAGTTTTATGGTCCTTCCAAAAAGGTTTTCATTAGTTGCAGGGTGATAAGATTCAGTTGGTGTAGGAGACTAAGCACTAAACATACCTAAGCCTTTGTTTTAAAATTCAAATTCCATTGTTTAACTATCGTGTTAGGAAGTCCCTCTTAGAAGGTTAAGTCCTCTGATTTGTGTGCTGTGGTAATTATTTATTAGTCTGAGGCTTAATCTTGGCAATTTTCACAGCGGTCACTCACTTGGGATCAACAAACAATAGGACAAGGTTACAAATGTTTGCTAAACGAGAAAAAAATCGGCAAAGATTACGATTACAGACTTACGCACCCAAGTTAATTATAACCGATGGGTTTTATCCATACGATTGTAATAAACAATTTTTTACATCAATTAATTTCAACTTTAACAGTGCCCTTACATGGCAGGTATGTGGTCGGCTTGATTGACAGAAGTAGGTACCTGCGTCAAACCGCAATTTTAGTAAATACCTAACCTACCAAGAAATACTAACCAAGGCATGCCACGTTGGGCCACGCAGTGCCGTCTAGCCCCAAACTAAGCCTTAGTATTATGGGTACTAGACAACTGATAAATTAATAAATTAGATACCATGGTCTTTGAAAATAAATACTTAAAGTAGATGTGTGTAAAACCACAAGACGCATGCCCACCTGTGGATTACGACACCCTAACCATGAGACCTAAGGGATCAAAACAAACATTAAAATCAGGAGGTAATCTCGGTAAATATTACCTGGGATTGCTCGGGCTTTAAGTTCAAAAAACTACGGGACCCAGCAGTGATTTCCAAATAACCAATAATAGCCAAGCTAGTATTTATTATGTCAATCCTAATTCTATTTTCCTTTTGCTACGTGCAACATTTCTTAGAAGAATACGTCATATTTTTTCTCACTGTTTTTGTTTAGTTACAATTATTAAAGTTGTACGTCATCTAATACGCTTGTGAGTCAATAGCATTGTAAACTTTGCTCTTATATTTCGATTGTAAGCAAAAAACAGTTTTGATGGAAGATTTATTTGCGGTCTGACTGTTATTTTAGGTATTTATTAAGATTATAATCTGAATGGTAAAAAGATGAAATAAAAACCCCTGCGCCTACGACGCATGTCTCGGTTCGTTATTTTGTTTATCTGCAATTAAAATTAAATTTTCGCCACAATGCTATGACTTGCACATCGTTGAAGGTACAGCGGTTCCGGTATTTTTGTTTTTTGAGGAAAGACACCGAAATTTAAAAAAAAGAACAGAAAAAAGAATCCTACTTTATGTACGTCGAACTTAGGTTTCTTCTTATAAATAAGTAATGATGTAAGTATAAGACTTCTTGAAGAGCCCAAACACCCAGATTCTACCAATAAGGATGATTATGAATAGGGCAATGAACATAATTGCAGAACCTAGACATGGCATGTAATCAGAATTGGTTAATAAAATACTATTCCAAATCGGTGTTTTTATCACTCAAACATGGAACGTACGAACTTGGCCTGGATTCGTAACGCGTAGCAATGCGAACATTAATTAATACATTACTTCAGTTTAAGCAATTGCTAATTACAATTGATTACAGCAATCACAGAAAGGCATTCATTTCATCCCGTACTCCAAATTCGGAGACAACTAAATAAAATTACCTGTTACTGGGAAATTCAATTAAAATTTCGCTATGAAAGGAAAACTTTTATGGTATTTTTCTCAGTGAAAAAGCAATTGTCCCACAAAGCGTTATGTGTACCGTGCGAACTTAGCGAGTTCGTCGCACGAACTGACACGTAGGTACGATATTCATGTCTAAGATTAATTAGTGTTGCTGTCTTATTGATTACCTCATTAATATAGTGGTACCACCTAGGGGCTAGATGACAAGGGAGCAATGAAATTGGGGTTGGTGGCCGCGGTAGGATATATTTGTACCCAGGTAAACGCTGCTCCACCTTTCCTGGTACTCCCTTAGTCATCTTCTACGACACCCACGGGATGAGATGGGATGGTCCTATTCTAAGTCCGAAACCCACACGGAAATAGTGGGGGTTCCGGACTTAGAATAGGACAGAATAGAATAGAATAGAAATCCTATGTCATCAACCCCAAGAAAGAATTACAAAACAATATTATTCCATCATTACAGGGATGTAAGGGAGCGAGCTATCACCTTTTTGCTCCAAGCCATCCTCACCTGCCCGTGATGCATCCTGCCGAACAACAAACGAGGCGCTGGCAAACCGACCGGTGGCGGTATAACCATCACGATAGAAGGCGTAGTTAAATATCACAGACCGATGACGGACAGCAGCGTCACCGGAGCAAGAAGCTACGCCCTGCGATCGCCAACCCACCTGCCCAGCGTGGCGATTATGGGTATATCCTCCAGCTGCTTGTCCTAATTGGCGAGCAGCTGGAGAGGCCTATGTCTAGCAATAGGCTGATGATGATGATGATGATAATGTTATTCCAACGCAGTAATGAAAAACGGAAACGGGCTTCATAAAAGATCTGTAGGTAAATAAATGTTTTTACTTAAAGGAAAAATACGCGGAGGATTATTCCAACCTAACCATTTAGCTATTTTATAAATGAGTCATTAAGTACTTACAACAATTTATAGATCGATCAACCTGGCACGCTTTGTGGAAACCTTTGATAGTATGAATGATGATAAGCAATAATTTTACGTACGTAAGTAGGTATGGCGTCGAAATAATGGCTGCGGTTTATAAAAGGATCTAAATAAACTTTACGTTGAATTAATGATCACAATAACAAAATGATATGGGTTTTTTCATCAAGTGGCATCGCAACTACAGCTTGCTTGCGTCATTAATTTTAAGTAACTCGACATATTCTTTTTTTTCTGTTTCGAGAATTGTCGATATCGGTTTTTTGTCAAGAAATGTTTTAGAATTCTATCATATTATTATGTAGGTATAGTGTTATATCCTATCACGCGTTTTCGGGTACCCCCATAAAGAACTGTTCGTTTTTTCCGCGTATCTGTAAGCTCTGGGGCCCTACTACAGAAAACGAAAACGATCCTTCGTTGAACGGATCACGTATTTATGCCCCATAAATCCCTCTCATTTGGCCCTCCCGTGTTCGAATATACGAACTAAAATTCGTCAATGTCGATTTTCAACAATTTAATTGATATATTAGAACACGGAAGGGACAAATGAGAGGGATTTATGGGGCAAAAATGCGCGATCCGTTCAACGAACGATCGTTTTCGTTTTCTGTAGTAGGGCCCCTGGAATGAGCTTCCAGCCGCGGTATTTCCCGATCGCTACGACTTGTCCATTTTCAAACGTGGTCTAAAGAAAACTCTTTGCTCACGGTAGGCAGCGGCTAAGCTGTGCCCCTAGCATTGCAGAGTCTATGAGCGGCGGTAACCGTTTAACATCAGATGGGCCGCTTGCTTGTCTGCCACCCACAGTAATAAACAAAATCTTTTTTTAACTCTGTTTAAGGGTTACTTTTGCGCTATTAATTGCGATTATTGCGACTAAAAACCGTTTCTCAGAAAAGACTGAACTCGTTGGCAGCACACGCGTTTCCTGCTTTCTCTCTATATCAACATCATTATCATAAACAACTTACAAACCACTGCTGAGCTAGACACAGGACGTCCCTCTGGATGAGATGGGATGGTCCTAATCTAAATCCGGAAACCACAGAAAAGCACACTCTTTGATATGGGATCCTATAAATGGTGTCTGAAGAACCATCTTACTGGTGCCTCTTTGGTTACTTGATTGTGGTCACAGCGACTTGGGCTTCTCTTTCGCTTTCACCAGGCGTAGTGAAGGAAGCCATTACTTATGCTGCGCTACTAGTACTATAACAAATGCACCGAGCCGAGAAAATATAGAACAATATAAAAACATCTCATCATAGATCTAGAATCAAAAGAAATCCAATAATATCATCTTTAAGTCCTAAATTACCAGGAAGAAATATTAAAAGACCTAGATATAGACGCATTAGCAGAAATTATTGAGTTCAGTTAATAAACAAATAATTATATTTTTATTATACGGATGTCCTCTGTGATAAAAGTACCTACTTATATTAATTTACATCATCGACTTCGCCTTAACAGATTATACCTATCAATAGTTCTACTTCGCATAGCAATGATGTTGTGTTGGTAAATTATCATTTTAGAGCATAGATATCGATTTATATGTGTTTTCAGTGATCAGGCACTGTATCTCGGAAATATAATATGAAGAATATATTAATTGTATAGAAATTATAATGTAAATGACACAAGAACGCGACTTACTGCATAAATTGTGAATGGATCCTGTTTACAGCAAAAGAATGTACTTCTTATATTTACGCTTGTATTAAAGGTATCAGAAGTTAACCTTGACGGACGAGCCGTACTTACAATAAATAAAAATCTGAAGAGGAATCCTAAAAGTATCGTGGACATGATGAGAAGATGCAGATTGCAGATGGTTAAAAAAATACAAAAGAGGATATAAACAGGTGGTCACAAACAGACCTATTTTCTTTTTCCAGAGGAGAACGCATTAGGCACCTTCATGCTGCTTCCAGGGAAAGTAGGGTGTTTTTTTATGAAATAGGGGGCAGATGAGCAAGCGGTTCACCTGATGGTAAGTGATAACCGCCGCCCATGTACATCTGCAACATCAGGAGTTACAGCTGCGCTGCCGGCTTTTAAGAAAGAGGTATACTCTTTTCTTGAAGATTTGGGGGTCGTATCGGTCCGGAAATACCGCTGGCGACAAAGCATACCATAGTTTAGTTGTGCGCGGCAGAAAATTGCGACAGAAGCGCACAGTTTTGGACTGCCAAGTGTCGAGATGTTATGGATGGCGACTTTGGTGTAAGGAACTCACACCTCCCAGAATACAGACATATCCATTAAGGCCCCCTTTATCGCCGGTCACAAGCAGATAGCCTAGGCATCATAGAGCTTAAGCAGTGCTTGTGACCACGGCTGTTACAACACCATCGAAACATCAAGTAAAGGAGGTGTCAAGAACTGAAAGTGCATAATGTTGCGCATGAGTCCCTTTAATTAATACCAGTAGGTATGCCAGGGCCAAGAACTTAACATGCTGGTTCCACGCCTGATATGTCCCTGGTCGTCCCATCGGATCACGATAGAACCAAAAAACCATTTAAGTAAAAATTGAGTGGTACAATCGTCCCAACACCAGAATCAAGATGGGCCCAGTGGTCGACTATCAAATGAGAAAGAGTGGAAATGATCCCTGGTTCTAGATTCGGTCCTAGAGAAAGAGTGGAAATCAGTACCTGTTCCTAGAGAAAGAGTGGAAATGGTCCCTGGTTATAGTTTTGGTCCTAGAGAAAGAGTAGAAATGATCCCCGATCCTAGTTTTGGTCCTATAGAAAGGGTGGAAATCAATCCCTGGTCATAAAGAAAGAGTGGAAATGGTCCCTGACCCTAGGATTGGGACGACATGCCTCCGATTGCCTCCTAAACCTTGTGAGAGTGACGGGGCTAAGCGCATCTTTTCTGCACAACTCGCTCACTATAACATCCCCGGCGTACTTAGATCTACTCAGAAACGAGTTATGTATTAATTAATATCGGCGTAATTTTTGTAATGCGACCGGCATCTAAAGAGTACCTACGTAACACAATGAACAATGGCGGTTACTCAGCATTATGACAGCGGGATGCGTTTAGCTGTTTTATTAATTACAGTTAATTGTAAACTGTGTGATTAACACTGAAATTTCCTGTTACTAGTTTGATTGAAAAGAGTGATCCGACTCCAAGTCAGGTCAATTTTGGAAATGTTTCTAATGTTTTATTTTTTGCTCTCACATAATTTTGTTGTTGATCCAGGGGCTAGCAATATGAGATAGCGATGATTATCTTCAGATATTTATTTACTAGTAGTTCATAATAGAAATAGGTATGTAGTTTCCCGCTACCATTACTTAGATTGTCAGTAAATTATTTCTGATTAAATTGGTTACCCCGTGTACTATATCATGACATATCTGCGTTTTCTCTATAAAAGACTAGCAAACCGGGCGAACTCCGTTTCGCCACCAGATGGCTGTAAAAATTTTTTTTCCTTAATTTTCTTTAAACCTCATAAACCTCACGGAGCCCGAGACCGTTCCAACTAATGCAAAACCGTGGAAATCGGTTCGTGCGTTCTGGAGTTATAGCGTCAGGGAGGAAAACCCGACTTATTTTTATATAAAAGATATCAACGCCCCGACGAAATGTTTTAACATCAAGCTACCATCACATTAGATACGAGAGTCTTTCCTATGGACTTATAAAACAAGAATACACACATAAAGATTTGAATTCGAGTATAATGACCTGCGGTCACCCTTTAATATCAGCCTCTTTTAGCAAAAAGACGTCTTTACAGATGAACAATAAAGTGGTCATGTGAATTCCCTATTACCTTTTACGGTGATCACAAAAAGAAGTAGGTAGGCCTGCCGGTTTTCGACCAGCATATTCCGGGTGCCAGCCAAGGTCGGTGTGACCATATGCGGCAGATCCAAACCAACCATGGGTATGGCGTGGGTGTCAAAGGCTAAACATGGTGGATATACTTTTTTTTGCATATAGTTTGACTTCGAGTGGAATAGTTATTTTTCCCCGTTTTTTTTTTACATTTTCCATTACTTCTTCGCTCCTAATAGTTGCAGCGTGATGTTATATAGCCTAAAGCCTTCCTAGATAAATGGTCTATTCAACACAAAAAGAAATTTTCAATTCGGACCAGTAGTTCCTGAGATTAGCGCGTTCAAACAAACAAACTTTTCAGCTTTATAAAGCTGATGAAGAGTTTGTTTGTTTGTTCTATCTAAACTAATATTAGTTTAGATTCGTAAAGGACAATGCCAAATGTATCGATTTTAACTGGCCCGGTGACTCATGGGATAGACTAAGGGTCGTGATTGCGATCCCCATTAGAGGCCGAAATTCGCGTGATGAACATAATTTGTGTTTATTCCGTGTCCGTGTGTTTGTATTTTTATGGCACTCTTAATTGTTCCGGCTTAACACAACTGCTTATTATGCTACACTTTCAGATCGAAGCAATGTCTGATATATTTATTTATCAAGCATCGAAGATACACTCGGAGTCTCGGACTCACTAAGTTACCCAAATCTGACAAGTAGCTCGATAGAGATTAGGCGCCAAATTGAAAAATAAAATAAAATTGACTTAATTACAGATTTAGTTGGGAATTCCCTTTTGATGGATTTGGGATTGGGAAAATTCAATAGAATTGTTTATGTACGGCCGTCTGTACCTACCTGCATCGAGATCAAAAATATATCCTTTGCATTTGGTGACATTTTTAAATTTAAAACAATATTGTCATTAGATCGGTTGAATAACAAACCAGTGGGTCCCGAACCACAGGGGTTGCGATGCCTTATTCCTGGTCGTTCGATGGTCTGACCTGAGGGACGTTAGCCCTAGTGTGTGGCGACCTTACTCGAAGAGTCGTCGGTAGAACGAAGAAGACAAGTTTCTACAGTAAAAAGGTCACGATCAGATCAATAAAGGTTGAAAAACATTTAGTTAAGTGCTGCTAAATAGTCTGTAAATTCCGCGTCCCATACTGCGATTTACGTTTCATTTACACTCAATAAGTGACTAATTTTCACGTATCTAATTAAGTGTCAAAATCGCATACCTTGTACGCTGTCATAATATGAAGTCACTGCCCACCACAAGATTTCCTCTGCACCAGGCAGGTGCCAGGTAATGAGTAATTGCTATTTACCCAGTACTAGCTACTGCGTTATTTAGCCAAAACACAGTAATGTGTGAAATATAAAGCGTCCTCTAATTCTCGTGTAGGTTAACCACAAAATATCTATCTTCTTCTTCTATATCTTCTATCTATATCTATACTTATAATAAATCTGTAGAGAGGTCAATTCTGTACATAAAATATTTTTTCAAAATAACTATCAGGGGGTGATAAGTGATCGATACTGATACCAAAAATGCAATCAGTAAAATTTTTGTCTGTCTGTCTGTCTGTATGTTCGTTATAGAAAAAAAAACTACTGAACAGATTTTGACGAAACTAGGTACAATTATTCTTCATACTCCTGGGCAGGTTATAGGATACTTTTCATCACGCTACAATCAATAGGAGCGGAGCAGTGACGGGAAGTGTTGGGAAAACGCGAGAAATTTAAACCTGTATGTTTGAACGCGCATTACGCGAAAACTACTGCATAGAATTGAATGCGGTTTTCACCAATGTATTGCTAGAGGTCTAAATTAAAACTTAGGCACAAGGTATAGATGCGTATTATATGGAAGTCCGTTATTTTTGAAACCCGATATCCACGCGAGCGACGCCGCTGGCACAGCTAGTACTTTAATAAATCTGTAGAGAGGTAAATTCTGTACATTAAATATATTTTCAAAATAACTATTAGGGGGTGATTAGTGATCGATACTGATGCCAAAAATGCAATCAGTAAAATTTTTGTCTGTCAGTCTGTCTGTCTGTTCCTTATAGAAAAAAAACTACTAAACGGATTTTAACGAAACTTGGTACGATTATTCTTCATACTCCTGGGCAGGTTATAGTATACTTTTCATCACGTTAGAATCAATAGGAGCAGATCAGTGACGGGAAGTGAAGCTAGTGTGTGAAATATAAGCGTCCTCTAATACTCGTGTAGGTTAACCACATATATGTAGATAGGTATTGTATACCTACAGTTTATTTGCAAAGCTGTGCCAGCGGCGTCGCGCGCGTGGGTATCGGGTTTTAAAAATAACGAACTTCTATAAAATGGTGTTACTAAATTTTAAGTTAGACCTCTAGCAATACATTGGTGTAAACCGCATTCAATTCCATGCAGTAGTTTTCACGTGATGCGCGTTCACCTTCACTGCTCTGCTCCTATTGATTGTAGCGTGATAAAAAGTATACTATAACCTGCCCAGGAGTATGAAGAATAATAATTGTACCAAGTTTCGTTAAAATCCGTCGAGTAGTTGTTGTTTCTATAACGAACATACAGACAAAAATTTTACTGATTGCACTTTGGCATCAGTATCGATCACTAATCACCCCCTGATAGTTATTTTGAAAATATATTTCATGTACAGAATTGACCTCTCTACAGATTTATTATAAGTAGGAATACATAAAAATATGCAAATAATAATAACAGCCTGATATCGAGCTAAGATTTTCCTTTTACTATGATGAGTATCAGACGGTCTCGCAGAACACCCACACCGGAGACAATTTAGAAAAGGTCATTTCCTAAATTGACACAACCAGGAATCGAAACTTTACGCTTCAGAAGGATTGAGGTCGTCGAATATTATTCTGGTGGTAGTTTCCTGCTCCAACGATATCACCCAGTATACCTAGATGCCAGAAAAGCAAGCAGCCTATTACACACTAACCAGCAAAGGAAAAACATAAGCCAGTCAAAGTGTAATGCAGTTACATATGTCCTTGAACACCGGCGGATGTGTCCATATTATAATCTGTCACTTGTTACCCAACGATTGGAAAACCAGTACGAGTTTAAAGTTCACTTGCGTAGGCCGTACACATCGTATTGTATTTAACCGGTTTTTTAAATTGGTCATCTCAGTATGGCTGGGACATTGCTACGTCAGTGCTTTTGATAAATAAATATATGACACAGATAGTCATCGTCGTCGTGATTATAAACCTATTGAAGTCTACTTCTGGACATAGGTATGCCTCTCCAGTTGTCCGCCACTTTAGGCAAATATCTGGAGACTTTAACCCTGGGCAGGCGGGTAGGCTATGGCAGGGTGTTGCTCCTCGCTCTGGTGACGCTGCTGCCCGTCATCAGCCAGTGGCGATTAGCTACTCCTTTAATCGTGATGGTTATACCGCCACCGGTCGGTATTGGTAGCACCTGGTTTATTATTCGACAGGATGCACTACGGACAGGTGAGAGCATGGAGCGAAAAGATGATAGGTCGCTCCTTTACATCACCACATACAAATAGGACTGTACTGATTTGCATAAGTAGAATCATAACAGTAACTCGAATCATATTACGCCCTTGGTCGAGTGATCTAAACCCGCCCAAATAAATAAACATCAAACATTTTCATGAGTTTTAGAGCACCGCTTCTCGGCTGGAGAGGCCTATGTCCAGCAGTGCGTCACCGGAGCAAGAAGCTACGCCCTGCGATCGCCAAGCCCTGCCGCCTGCCCAGCGCGGCGATTATGGGTATATCCTCCAGAAGTTTTCCCTAGGTGGCAAACAACTGGAGAGGCCTATATCCAGAAGTGGACTGCAATAGGCTGATGATGATGTCCAGCTGTGGACTGCGAGATGCTGATGTTGATAATGAATAATTTCTATATACATTTTTCTTCCGGAGAAAATGCCGTTTTTGTTAACGACTCACGCCTCACGCCGCCCTCAAAGCGGGTGGGCAGCACCCTGCCTCAAGAAGGAGGGAATGTGTACTGCTCCGATCCCAAAGAAGTAGCTAAAGCACTAGTGTCAAGGGTATCAGAAAAACGCAGGTACCACAATTATGTCAGATCAACATGAACAGATAAATAACACCCCGTCGTTTTTGCGTCGGGGGTTAAAAACACTAATGTTTGTCCCGGGTTTTCAATTAAAAACAACTCATTTCTGAATCAAGGCTCGTTGATTCAGGAATATTTAACATTTAAATCATCCATCTCACGGTAGTCTGACCCTAGCTAAAGCAACCACTGCTTGGTTCAAAGGCAGGACAACTACAAAAGACGCCATTAGAAATAAAATTAAGACCAGTCAAACAAAACTTGTCCAGGTAAAAAAATTAAGAAATCTATATAACTCGAAATTTTATCTCATACGCTAAAGCTCCTTCTCTCTTTTTTCCCTATACTTAAATGCAACCTGATATATAAGTATTTTTTTAAGTCTAGACGACAAATTATATCATTGGGAAAACCCTACATCTTCGATCCGATGAAAAGCTTATTTATTTACAAAATCTAACCTTTACATACCTAGTTAGCATCTATAAAAAAACACAATTTATTTTAGGTATGACCGTTAACAGATGTGTCTATCTATCCATTTTTATTTATATGTATAGACAGTATACAAATATAAATAAAAATGGATCTTTAAAATCTATGTATGGCCATACATACCTTCGGTCGGAACGAGTGCACCAAATTGAATGATTCTTGGTTTCATGTATTCGTTATTGTGAAGACAAAATTTGTGTAAAATTTTAAAAAATATTGATATTAGGTATTTCCAAAAGTAAGTTGTGGACGAAGCAAAAGTTGTGTGCCTGGATCGTAGCAAATGGAAGGACGTGGTCTCTGCCTACCCCTCTGGGAGAAAGGCTTGCCCTTATGTATGTTAATACCAAAAAATAAGGGTTGGCTAGTATAAAATCCTTCGTACTGATTATAAAAATGTATAAATTATTATAAACGCAATTTTTTTTTTGGATGTATGGATATATATGTTTGTTACTCTTTCACGCGAAAACCACAGAACTGATCTAATGAAACTTACAGTAATATAGCTTATACATACATTGGATTAACACATAAGTAGGATAAAATTTATAAGAATATTCACGCGGGCAGCTTCTAGCATAAAATAAAACATCGTCCTAGTTATAAAAAAGTACCTGCAAACTTAAAAATAAAATAAAAAAGACACTTACATTCAAACGTTTAAACAGCTCAAAGGGAACACTCCACAAAATATCACTCAAAAATAATTCACACAAAACTTTTTCGTAAAAAGTTTTCAATTTCGTTTGTTTTTAAGACCGCGCGTCTGTTCGCGTGTTCACCGGTGCACGTGCGAGGCGAGATTGGCGGTCGTCTGATGCATCACCTCTGGACAACCCGCTCACGACTGCGGGTCCCGACGACCGGGGTTTTATCAACTCGTGTGTCCGAGACTCCGAGTACGTATTACGGTTCGGAAGCGATTAACGCAGGATCTAATGCGATGACGCTCTTGTGAAATGGGCATTAGTGTATGAGTATTATTATGCAATTGTGATATAATAATGTGAACAGTAATTATTCGTTGAACTAATGCGAGTATTTCATTAGGGTGCTTTAATGAGTTTCCTTTTTCCTACCACATGGGCTCTACTAAGCAATGAGTGAACAGAAATCCCATTGAAAGGGACGGTTGATATGAGGGTTTTCTGAAAAAATAAATCCACCAGATGCCAAGACATACGCAGCAGATCCAATGAGGGCTACCGTTTTTGTGTTCACCAGAGGGCGCCACTGTATAGTGAGGTCCTCGGGCTTTCAAAGTTTGATTTATGCATGTGATAACTGTTTGTTCGATAAAAGAAGGATGACATAAGTTTCCGAAAGGCAAAACTGGTTGTTAACGGTTTAACAAACCAGTGAAGAAAAGCTATTCTTTCAGACAGCTAATCTTTACACCCCATTTTCTCGGTTCCGTTTTTAAAGGGCAGACAATCATTGCGCTGTGTCTTATATTGTTCAAGATTAATGGCGGCTGTGCCAAAATTGCACAAAATTATTTAATTGGTGGCAACTGACAGGTAACTGACCAGTTACTTGCCCGTTGTCACAGCGACTTGGGCTTCTCTTTCGCTTTCCATCAGGCGTAGGGAAGCCATTATGTCGAGCCACTATAAAAAAAAAAATCCGAAATAAACTCGTTTACCCACAAAACCAATGTAACTTGACATTTCGGAGGCCTTACGCTACATTAGCACCTCTAGTGGCGAATTCACACGGGATAGCCCTCATTGTTACGTAATTGGTTAATTTTGACTTGGCACTGATATTTTCAATCACATTTAACTGGACCGCAGGGTTAAATAACGCCACCTATCGGATGGCGTTAATTAGCCCTGCGTCCAGTTAAATGTGATTATGTACTACACAAAACTACTGCATGGAATTGAGTGCACTTTTCACCAAAATATTGCTAGAGGTCTAACTTAAAATTTAGGCACCATTTTATGGAAGTCCGTTATTTTTGAAACCCGATATTCACGGGTGCGACGCCGCTAGCACAGCTAGTAAAATATAAAGAAAAACATTTATTTAGCTGTATAGTGGTACGGAACCCTACGTGCGCGAGTCCGATTTGCACTTGGCCAGTTTTCACTGTAATAATCTACATGTTATTACAACATACTGATTATTGTAACTTTTTTAAATTAGTTCAGTCAGACATTTTACTAGAGTACAAGGTAAAAGTCTTGCTGCAGCGCGCAAGGCGTCTCGTTCAACCTAATATGTTTTACATAAATAGTTACAATAACTTTTGGCTAATTTATTGAAAAAAACCAGCATAAATTAGAATCAGTTACCAAAGAGTCATTGGGAGAAAGTGAAAGGGTGTTCTGTTCATTGTTTTAGGTAGGTACACTAAAAAAGACAGACAATTTGCGTACAATCGCTTAGCTAATAGGAATTGAAAAGTTAAATTTTCAAAGTGCTGTACCGTTTATATTACTCGTAGTAGGCCCTAAGAAAAAATCATGTTTTCCAGTTGTCGAAAGAAAAGCTATTTCTTTCACCAACAGGAAAGGACGTGGTCGCATACTTCTGTGCAACCTGAATCCCTGCTCGTTGCTACCCAATAGGCTATTATGGCTAAAAATTGTAATAACCCCGCCTTTTAGTCCGCCACGTATTTATTATTCCTTTTTACATTCAAATAATAAAAATATAATAGGGGGAGCTCGGTGGCGCCGCGGTCTTGTACGCTTGTAACAATGATCGCAACGTTGTGCAACCATTGGCGCGGTCAATCCGATGATGGGTGACCAAAATTTGACACCGATTTCCTCCGTGCTTCGGAAGGCACGTTAAGCTGTTGGTCCCGGGTGCTATCTTTATCAACTCAGATAGCAGTCGTCACATCATATCAGAGATTATGATAACTCTGACGCCCAACTGGGAATGGGTATCGCTTACCCTAAGTGTTGCGGAGGTCTGATGGCAGTCGCTCTGTGTAAAAGCTTAGCCCTCGCCAAATCTCTCAGTTTTGGAAGCCGACCCTGAGACAATCGGGAAAAAGGCTAGGATGATGATGATGATTCAAATAAACAATAGCAAAGATACAAGTCATCAAAAGTTAGGAGTGGGTGTCTTTGACGTAAAAATGCCTCATCGAGTGACGTCACGCGTAATTTCAACGGGCTATAACTTTGTAATTTTTAGTCTAATTTACAATTAAAAAAATGTGTCTTTTATTTTTGAATAAGCTTAAAGACGGACTAATTACAATTTTTAAACATAATAGCCTATTGCGCCGCAAGGGGGGCTCAAAGAGTATGCCCTCCCATTCTGGGAGGTATGATTCCCACACATCACGCAGACTCCTTCCGGTGTAAAGGTGCCATTAGGCACCCCCCTATAATTTTTCAATAGGGAAATGCTAATGCATTCGATTGCGTTGGGTTGGGATTCGAACATGTGACTGCTCATAAGACCTAGAAAGAGAATCCTGATGCATAATAAAAGTGGAAATATGTTTTGTGGACAGTTAGCACAGCATAGTGTCCTCCTGTCGCTTGATGGAAAGCCAAAGAGGGGTCCAAGTCACTGCGGTAACGGACAAGTAAACAAAAAAAGGTAAACAACTCAATCACGTGTCAGGCCTGGAGGATTTATATAATTTGGAAACTTTAACGATCGTCCACAGTTGTATTAATTAATGTGTATGTAATTAGTGCAATAGTGTGGAAAATTCTAGGGAATTTTAGATAAGTAGATGACTTCCAATCACTTAATGACGCCATTATAAAACCTAATTAAAATGAGAAACTATAACGGTTTGACGTTGTGACGCAATATTGGGCCCATTTTGAGGATCCCTTGGTTCAGTGGTAGTAACGCTGAAACAGTGATCGCGGGTTCGATTCCCGCACATTATTTGTATGCATGAACATGTCTGTTTGTATTTGCCTGGGTGTTTTACTATGAAGGTAGGTATAATATGTTTTTTTTTATAGTAGCTCGACATAATAGCTTCCCTACGCCTGATGGAGAGCGAATGAGAAGCCCAAGTCGCTATGACAACGGGCAGGTAACTGGTCGGTTACCTGTCAGTTGCCACCGCCATGCCGGCCCAACCCTAACCCCCCACGAGCTCCGGAAACCCTACTCACCGGCAGAAACATGACCCGGAGATCATTTGGGTGTGGTATTCTATAGGGTGGAGGTCCTTCCCTAGACGGGGGGGCCAATTCGAGCGAAGATTCGCTATGACTTCTCTTAAGTATTTATTTCACGAAAAAAAAGTATATAAATAAGTACGATAAGAGAGGTTAATAGTCCATAGAAGTTTTTTCAATGGACTAGTAACCATACCATTCAAGCTTCGGCTTAGTTTGGGACTAGATGGCGCTGTGTGTCAAGTGCAAGTCGCCTGGACATCCTAATAGTAACCAGATCAATCACTGATCAGTTTGTTTAAAACCGCGGCCACACATTGGACATATTTGCACCAATAACGTAACGTTTTGCGTCCAATGCACCAATGTGTGTATCGGTACTTTGACACAATGAAGACATTGAGCGCGTTAGTATTGGGCATTGGACAGTGATTGGACGCAAAGTTGAATCCAATGTTACTAACTTAAACCGCGGCATAAGACAGATCAGACTCATGTCCAGGGGCCCTACTACAGAAAACGAAAACGACCGTTCGTTAAACGGATCGCGTATTTTTGCCCCATAAATCCCACTCATTTGTCCCTCCCGTGTTCGAATATACGAACTAAAATTCGTCAACGTCGATTTTCAACAATTTAATTGATATATTAGAACACGGGAGGGACAAATGAGAGGGATTTATGGAGCAAAAATACGCGATCCGTTCAACGAACGATCGTTTTCGTTTTCTGTAGTAGGGCCTCAGGAGGAAGTTTGACAAATCAATGTTGAAGCATATGCCCACCATAAAAGAAACAAAAATGTTCTTCTAGTCAAATATTCATAGTGAATCATATTGAGGTCAGTCGGACCCACTCGGCCGTTTGAGTGTCGTCTTGGTACTATTTGTGTAACGACCATTATTTGCATTACGTGTTTGGATTTAAAAGTGTCTGGGTTGAGCGTTTATGAGATAGTCGGATTAAATATAGGTACACCTTTACGCCAAGCAAAATACCACAGGCCGATGACGGGCAGCAGCGTCACCGGAGCAAGAAGCTACACCCTGCGATCGCCAACCCGCCTGCCCAGTGTGGCGATTATGGATATATCCTCCAGAAGTTTGCCCTAGGTGGCGAACAACTGGAGAGGCCTATGTCCAGCAGTGGACTGCAATAGGCTGATGATTACGCCAAGTTATTTGTCATTAACCGGACAAACCCGACACCCGCTGCGTAGCAATAGATTTTACATTGTGTCTAGACCTTTTTTAGGGTTCCGTAGGCGAATGGCAAAAAAACGGAACCTTATAGATTTGTCATGCCCTGTCCGTCAGTATGTCACAGCCACTTTTTTCCGTAACTATAAGAGCTATACTGCGGAAACTTGGTACGTAGATGTCCTCGGTGAACCCGGTGTTAAAACCATACTCGTATAGGTTCTACGATCGCAGGGCGTAGATTTCGCTCCTACGTCAACGGAGCGAAAAGCTACGCCCTGCGATCGCCAACCCGCCTGCCCTGCGTGGCGATTATGGGTATGCCCTCCAGATGTGTGCTGACTCTCCAGTTGGAGAGGGCTATATCCAGCAGTGGACTGTTATAGGCTGATGATGGTGATAGGTGAAAGATACCAGCTAGTTTGAAAATTAAAATAAATGGAAACCTCAGTAAAAAGAGGAGATTTGAAATTATATTTTTGTGGGTAAGTAGTATTACCTAAAACATTGTTTTGTTACTGCATAATATTGATTTGATCCCACCTGATAGAATGCGAAGTCCAAATGTCACGTTGGCAACGGAAGTAGCATGTACGTATCAAGTATTGGTTTGTTTGTGGCCGTTGCCACCGCCCTCCATTATTTTTATACATCATCGTCATCATCAGCCCTACTACAAAAAACGAAAACGATCGTTCGTTGAACGGATCGCGTATTTTTGCCCCATAAATCCCTCTCATTTGTCCCTCCCGTGTTCGAATATACGAACTAAAATTAGTCAACGTCGATTTTCAACAATTTAATTTTATTGATATATTAGATTAGGTAACATACAAATGATACAAACAAAAATCAGTCGACTTTTGAAACTCCTCCTTTTTTTTAAGTAGGTCAAAAATAGGGAACGACGGGGCATGTGAGACTCGCGCCGCCCTCAAATCGGTTAAGGTGACACCGGATCCTACCATCTTCATATTTGAACATCTGAAAGTTAGACATAATCTAGATTTTGTTGTACTCTGTCTCCACCCACAGATCAGAGGCCCTACTTACTTATTACAGAAAACGAAAACTATCGTTCGTTGAACGGATCGCGTATTTTGCCCCATAAATCCGTCTCATTTGTCCCTCCCGTGTATCCCGAATATACAAACTAAAATTCGTCAACGTCGGTTTTCAACAATTTAATTAATATATTAGAACACGGGAGGGACAAATGAGAGGGATTTATGGGGCAAAAATACGCGATCCGTTCAACGAACGATCGTTTTCGTTTTCTGTAGTAGGGCCTCTGTATCTGCCTCTCAATGAAGATTCGTTTTAATCAATGCCAAAAGGCAATTACATAAATGTGCCATTTGTTTGCTAAAAAGGTGGCGAGAATCGAGGCCCATTCGTGGAATCCTAAACACAATGGAGTTTGTACTTGTACGAGTGTTGCATAAGTTACGTATCATCTCATAATCTACATCGTACCTAACGCTCGACATCATTTTATTTTATTTATAGGTATAGTATAGCCTCTTTTTTGAGGAAGGACAAGCTTGTTATTGCACGAAAAGTAGCTGGTGCTATTCATATACATATAAGTAGTCTATACTCGTACCTATCATAGCCTCTTTTCTAAGAAAAGGTACGCTTACAAGGTTTAATGCAAGGTAACTTCTGCTATTTTATTCAATCCCAAGTTTTGTTTTTTTTATTGCTATTAGTGGCAGACGAGCAGGCGGCCTGTCTGATGTAAAACAGTACCCGCTGCCCATGGACATCTGCAATGCCAGGGGCACAGCGATGCCGCTGCCTACCGTGAGGAAAGAGCTCTCTTTAGACCACGCTTAAAGAAGGACATGTCGTAGCGATCCGGGAACACCGCAGCTGGAAGGTCGTTCCAGAGCTTGCAAGTCCGTCGAAGAAATGAACGCCGAAAACGAACAGTTGTGGACAAGATCGTCTCCAGGTGGAACGGAAGTCGCTGCGACAACGGGCAGGTAACCGGCCAGTCACCTGTTAGTTGCCACTAATATCGTTCCCATCTCACCCCAAAGTAAGTACCTAAGCTTTAGCTTCATCTTTTGGGCCCACTATATAGAATGCGAACTTACTTTCCTCCGTACATGAAATAGGTACTTCTCCGTCCTACAAACGTGGGATATCACTACCAAATTAACCACCCAACCATTCCGGCAAGCCTTATAAGTCTGTACTACAGACTTATGTTCGGAACTTTCGCTGTCAGTCCGTCCGTGTAGGCACAACAATAATTACAAGATTGCGACAGCTATAAGACATCGCATCAATGCGTGAACACATCGCGTTTGGCGATTTATTATTATTATGTACAAGTAATTTGCCTAAGTTGCGACACTTAGGCAGTTACATTACACGTACCTAGGCACTGGTCGGAACAGCCGTTTAATTGCGCGGCTGGCCCTTTCGTTGTGTTACATTAAACAATTTTTTTAATCGGAAATTGACATTTGTGACTAAACACACTTACCTATTCATCTCCACGCGTTGCGCTGAACGATTTTGGTCACACTTAATATTACCTACTGCTCTTCTTCTATCAGCCGCGTATTATAAAATAAGAGATAGAGACACGTAAAAGATACGAAGCTCTTCATTACAAACCGAGAGTCACGCATGCAAAGTCGCGAGCTGCAGCTAGTTGTTAATTTGAATCGAATTTATACTTATAGTGCCATCTACTGAAACTTTTACGTACTTTCTTGTAAGATTTATGCTTGGTTGCGTATCGTGACATCTATTGGCGAGTAGCTGAACTATAACGTAACTAATTTTATTTTAATACCTCCTTATGCCAACAGATGGCGTAATTACTGATTTCATAACTTTTAATTGCCTAGGTTTGTTTGTACTTAGGTTTTGGTGCTACATAATTATATGGTTAGCATAGTACGGGTATTAGTATTTATGAACGCAGAAAAATATTATCTATCAACAGAAATAGCTAATTGGTCAGCAACTCATGGCCAGCAAACAATTCAAAATCATTCAGCAATTTAAGCCATTCTGGATGGCTGTAATTGTTTTTGTACACACAAAAATACAAATTTTCCTCAAAGAGCAACAGCGTCATCCTGCGGTGTGCCCTCAAGCTTAGGAGGCCTTCAAAGCCAGAAATCGCGAATGGACTAAATTTTTTTTTTCAAAATAAATTAACAGTTTTCAACCAAACTTTGATAGTGTGTATGTTAAATATTTTTAATCCAAGAAAGCTAATCAGTTTAAATAGCCGTATACCTACGCCCTGCGGTATGGGTCGTAAGAATACTACCGAAGCATCCCTGCCTGTCGTAAAAGGCGACTACGAATTGCCTTCGGGGCTGTGGCGCGTTTGGGATATCTACAGCCCCGAGGAAGACGACGACATTTGTCTTTGGACACGTCGTGTGGTCTGCGACGTACCGGAAGGGCACCACTACGTCCTCCCAAGGTGTGCCGCCATACTTTCAGACGCGCAGCATGACTGAGCCGAGGAGGGGTTGAGACTCCTCAGATGAGCGCTCGTAGCCAACCACCAAGTTTAGTGTGTATTCTACGTTTTAAGAGTGAGTCCCAAATAACCCAGGGGCCCTACTACAGAAAACGAACAGAAACATGACGGATTTCGTTGATCGGAAACGATCATCCGATCTAGACCCTACTCCAGTTCATTTTCGGGCCCGAACAGCCGACCCTCTCTTGTTCCGACCATAGACAAAACCTTTCGGATGAACTACAGAGGGCAATATATTGACGTATCTCAATCGATAATCTAAGATTAAGATAAAAATTGTTTTAAAGCCATGATAAAAGAACAGAATGAATACTTACAGGTGTCTCGTACTTAGGCTGCCGGTGTATCATCATCATCAACAGCCTATTACGGTCCACTGCTGGACACAGGCCTCTCCAGTCGTTCGCCACAGGGCAAACATCTGGAGGATAAACCCATAATCGCCACGCTGGGCAGGCGGGTTGGCGATCGCAGGACGTAGCTTCTCGCTCCGGTGACGCTGCTGCCATCATCGGTTTGTGGTATTTATCTATGCCTTCAATTGTGATGGTTATACCGCCACCAGACGGTTGCCAGCGCCTCGTTTGCTATTCGGCAGGATGTACCACGAGCAGGGGAGGTTGGCTTGGAGCGAAATGATGATAGGCCGCTCCCTTACATCCCCGGTGTATGCGTAAAAGTATTCCTGACGTAAAAAAAACGGGCCGTATACCCAGCTCCGCTGGTCACGTGTGTCCACGCGCACGGCCAGCGGTGGGCCGCGGTGCGTGCGCGCGACGCGATGACGAAACGGTTGCGTACGGTTACGGCGCGGGAAGCGGCCGCGCGGTGAAAGCGGACGCGGTTCATCACGCGTGCGCCGGCGCACCACAAGAACATGTCGATGTTTCACTTTTTAGCTGCGCGGGTCACGTGGTGAGATGTAAGAGGATGGATGGGGGACGATCTTAATCTAGATCACTTTTATGACATTCTTGTAATAATATGAACTCGTCTGATGTAAGGGAGCGACCTATCACATTTTCGCTCCAAGCCACCCTCACCTGCCCATGGTGCATCCTGCTGAATAACAAACGAGGTTCTAGCAACCGACTGGCGGTATAACCATCACGATTGAAGGTGTAGCTAAATACCAGAGGCCGATGACGGGCAGCAGCGTCACCGGAGCGAGGAGCTGCGCCAGCCTGCCTGCCCAGAGTGAGCTTTATACATACTAACTAAAGTGGCGAACAGCTGAAAAGGCCGACGTCCAGCTAGTGAAATGCTGATGAGCGAAAGCCTGATGATGATGATGATATACTCGTAGCTGAGAGGAGCAGGCCCAAGTGGCTGTGAGTAGGGTCACAGCCATAAAGTTCGCTGTAGAGTGGGATTATGAAGGAAAAGAAATTCACCTCTATAAATGCATTTGAGAACACCATTACAAGAATACAAACTAAGTATTCATGTAAAATTCTAGTCTTCGTGGCGCTTAGTGGCTTTCATTATTGACATAAAAAGTTGATGAGGAGAAAAAGATGATAGGTCGCCCTTACATCCAAGCTTATCTTCAACCGTAACCTAAGTTGTCAATAAGAAGCTATGTCATTGATAACACGAACTGGCTCTACGACGGGACTAACCACATACCAAGGCAAGCCCTAGATTGGAATCCCCAAGGAAAGCGAAAACGCGGCCGCCTTAAACAATCCTGGCGGCGGACGGTCACAACAGAAGCTAAGGAGATAAGAATGACCTGGAGCGAAGTGAAGCGCGGAGCCCAAGACCGTTCGGGATGGCGACGTACTGTGGACGCCCTCTGCCCCATCCAGGGGACATAGGACATTAAGTCAAGTAAGTCATTGATAACACACTTTTTTTTTTATAGTGGCTCGACATAATGGCTTCCCTACGCCTGATGGAAAGCGAAAGAGAAGCCCAAGTCGCTGTGACAACGGGCATGTAACTGGTCAGTTACCTGTCAGCCAACCCTAACCCCCCACGAGCTCCGGAAACCCTACTCACCGGCAGAAACACGACCCAGAGGTCATTTGACTGCGGTATTCTATAGGGTGGAGGTCCTTCACCGGACGGGCGGCTCTATTCGAGCGAAGATTCGCTATGCCCTACCTCTCTTAAGTAAGTCATTGATAACACACTTGCTTGCTCTTACCGTCCATCGAGCACGGCGCGTCCCTACGCGGTCACGGCGGCGCGCGCGCATGACGCAACCGTTACGCGTTAGGAAAGCGCCGATTGGGCACAATTGTTCCGCCATTCCGTATTTGCGAAAATCATAGCGACCTCTATGTTTTTTAACTATCTTTCGCCCTTTTTGCGTGATTGGTTCGTTTAAGTGTTGTTTCAACATGGATGTGTTTAGGACACGTGCAACTAGCCCACTGAGGTATGGCTTTGAATAATACCGAGGGTGTTTCGTCGAGTCCCATCGGGCATCCCGATCGCCCCAGATAGAACACCACCCTCGGGTTTAGTGCGTATTTCGCTTCGCTTGGTAGGAGTGAGCCCCACATAACCCAGTTGTCCCGTACCCAGGGCCCTGGTGTCTGCGTAAAAGCATTAGCAAGAGCCAAGTTTCACCAGCGCGAACGCCTGTCTTCAATAGTCTGCTATTGCAGACGGTTTATGATGATTGAAATGGAACAGATGACCGGTGATAGCTTGCGTTGTTCCTTTGTGTACTGAAAGGTAGAGTAGGTACACTAACCTACTGCACTAACTGCCTACGCCGCACTATTGCAAAAAGGTACTCTTTGCCGGTACATGTGTTGCTTTCCCCACCACCGCCGTCGTCACTTAGGTACCATTCGGTAATGTTTATAGCACCTATAAAAAAACTTACAGTGTGAATGAGCTGTGAACAAAGTAGAGAAAAGTAGTTGAAATATTTTAATCATTGTGTAAAATCCTTACCGGGCAATGAGTTTTAATAATTACACAACTGAACTCCAAAAATGTCGAGATTTGCCGCAATTTGAATTGAGAGATGACCTCAATTTTTGAGTAAATTTTGAGAAATTATTTTGCTTCAACATTTTATTTTTGTAAGAGCCAAAATCCACACTTACTAATGTAGGTTAAAATTTGTTCCACTTTTAGAATGTGTCCGGAGTAAACACACATTGATGTGAAACTTTATTTCCATAGAAGGGAGGAAGGATTTATATTTGAACATATCTTCGCGTACACGATAATACCTATAATAATAATAAAAACTTTATTAATACAAATTTGTTACATCTGGTATCTTAAAATAATTACAAGTTACAGGTAGCACAATAATAAGATACGGCATGAACGTTAACGGCCGTACTAGTTTCTATAAAAAAACTACGATAGATAGATAGGATAGTCTTCGAAGTCATGGTATTTCTAAATTATAATCGTCTTCACGTCGGTATCCTACTCTCTATAGTACTTACATAATTATTTTGAAATAATCTATAAATTTTTACACGTCTCTGTAACTTTTGAAACACTTTTACCTCCTTGGCATTGAACATTGAACTACCATTCTTAAACGCTTCAAAAGCTCCCATGTTCAGTTCAACGCAACGACAGCAGAGATTTACATCGCCGGTGAAACTCTTAACTAATTTATAAAGCTGAAGAGTTTGTTTGTTTGTTTGAACGCGCTAATCTCAGGAACTACTGGTCCGAATTGAAAAATTCTTTTTGTGTTGAATAGACCATTTATCGAGGAAGGCTTTAGGCTATATAACATCACGTTGCAACTATAAGGAGCGAAGAAATAATGGAAAATGTAAAAAAACGTGGAAAAAAATAACTATTCCACGCGGACGAAGTCGCGAGCACAGCTAGTTGTCCTATAAATTTTCATCCCTTACCTTCATCCTTTAAGACGTAAACTTTCGCATTACGAGTATGAGTATATTCTCTCCATTTAGTATAATTTTTCAAAACTATCTTCAATCGATAGGTAAGTATAAGTCTGAGAACACAAAGATAAATTAAATCTAGTCCCTCCTTTTATGTTTTGGAAGTCGTTTAAACATCTATAAAATCGTTAAAAACGTACTTAGTACAGGGGACAGACTCGCTTTAGCTTAAGTTATATCAATAGTATATAATATTCTGTGCTTATGCACATTTGTTCTGTGCATTGACACAGATAGACGGTCGAAAGTGCCTCAAGGCCGCTCTAAGTGCCGTTGCACAACCACGTGATGACCACGAGACAACACGATCGATCCTATGTTGTGGCTCTGCTAAGCTAGTTTGACCTTAATCGATTCATCATCATTACATGTATTCTACTTATAGTGCAGCGTCATCGCTCTATGGAATCTCTATGGTGTATTAGGAAAGTTCACGTCTGGTTTTTTAATCGCTGGGTTTCACCGGCCCATAACCAAAAACGCGGCTGGATGCAAAGGTCACAGTGAATTCAGCAAGACATATTACCATAGGACGTCATGTTCAAAGTAATGCTTCTTCTTTTCAAATCAAGAAAGAAACGTAATATAAATAAGGTCATAAAATCAAACACAATACCCGATAAATTTCAAACACAATCCCGATTGTCGCTTAATATTTTAGTTTTATCTCGCACCCACACACATATCGCGTGTCTCTTTATAAAATAAAGCTTTTGCCAGAAGCGCGAAATGCCCGCGTTTGATTCCTAGCCAATTTGGGAATCATCCTACTACATACTAAATTTATGAGCTTTGCTTTAGTCGGTAGAGCAATTTCCACTCCCCCTGGACTCCGCCAGTGCCTCCAACTCCCTGTAAGTCAGCAGGACATTAACTTGAGAATCATAAGTACTTACTTTTTGGTTGGGTTCTTTAAAATGTTCTGGTAGTATTGCTAGATCGGGTGATGGGAATGCATTACGTATGATGAGCGTTAAAATTAATATAAAAATATTTTCTGAATTAATGAACTGTAAAAAGATCGCGTGTGAGATTTAGGTAGATAGATTATATCCTTAATTTAATTAAGAACTGAAATTTATATTACCTATTAAGTAAAACAATTACAAGGATTTATTTTAAATGCCAGTAATAGCTTAATGAATCTGAACGTTTTCTATCAATTTCAAAGTCCGTAATAAAATATGCTAACTGAATTTAACTAGATACCTAAAGGTAAGGTTCTTCTTAAGGAGACCAAGAATGGAGGAGACAGCATTCATCATTATCAGCCTGTAAACGTCCATTGCTCCACATAGGCCTCCTGACCTGACCGTTGAGTTGAGTTTAAGAGAGTTAGGGCATAGCGAATCTTCGCTCGAATTGAGCCGCCCGTCCGGGGAAGGACCTCCACTCTATAGAATACCGCAGCCAAATGACCTCCGGGTCGCGTTTCTGCCGGTGAGTAGGGTTTCTGGAGCTCGTGGAGGGTTGGCAACTGACAGGTAACTGACCAGTTACTTGCCCGTTGTCACAGCGACTTGGGCTTCTCTTTCGCTTTCCATCAGGCGTAGGGGAGCCATTATGTCGAGCTACTATAAAAAAAAAGTAAATGCGTATTTAGACGTAGCCTGTGTTGGAGCCCGCTCACTCGACACTATCGCCTTGATAATCTGAAGATTACCTAGATCTTTTAGTTCAGATGTACAGTTTGAATGTAGATCCAAATCGCTTTGTGTCTCTTTTGCGGGTATTTGTAAAGACACTTTATTCAATAGAAGATAAGCATTGATAGAAATAATTAGCGACAGTTATGTAAAATGTAGGAGGAAAAAGTTAAGGCGATTTCATGGCACCGTCCACCTTTTACAACCGTGTGTTTTCAAAAAATTATTGCTTAAAGGTTTATCAGTTCCATGAAAATGATAACCCCGCTTATGTAACTTGCAAGCTTCCTAGTAAATCTTTCGTAAGGAGTAACCTACCGGGGAGTAAAACAGTACATACCCTGTTTTTGTAATCTCTATACTTACATCGTACGTCCTACAGTCGACGAAACACCCATGAAGTGACTTCAGTCGCATTTCGGGATCAGTCGGTTACCAGAGCCATATTAACCTAGAGCTATCTAAAAAGTTTACAAAGAACTGTTAAAACAATGCCCTCTTGTCCTAATTTAGTCAAATCAATCATAAAGCAGAATATATTGTCATTTAACCTGTGAGTACTAATAAATGCTCAGTTTGAGTTTCTTGGGTCTGATTTTTTATGCAAGATGCAGCAGACGAGCAGATGTGATGCCTGATGGTAAGCAGTCAACACCGCCCATGGACACCCGCAACTCAAATAAGAAATAAGAATAAGAAATAAGAAAAGTTTAATATTTAAAACGTTTGATGCCAAATCGAGTTCTGGGGTCGCTGCCGGCCTTTTAAATAGGAGTACGCTTGTTTCTTGAAGGCTCCCAAGTCGTGGATTTTAACGTCAGATATAACAACGGTTCCACCTATTTGAACTACTTACTTATAAGTTTAAATCCTGTTTTCGCAAGAGACAATTTGAGTCGGCTCTCAACATCAGTCAGCTTGTATATGAAACAAACATGCCTTTATGTGTAAACCGCATACCTGCCGCGGGGCCGCTCGTTCTTCGCCCCCGTGTGTTTCCACCTCACCACAGCGGTGCCGTTACGACGCCGTTCAGTGAAAGCCCGGACGCGGTCCCGACGCAACGGCCCACGAAAATGATCGCTTAGTGAACACTATTTTGACTCTGGAATTACATTTTGCTAAGGGCGTTTCCCGATATTTGAGGTGAGTCGTGTGTTTTCAAAAATAATTATAAAAAATAATTGGTGGTGTTTTTGTGGTACCCTGTGGTCAGTGAGTGATGAAAAAATGGATTTGCGAAGATATAATATTTTAAGTGTTTAATGGTGGTAATTAAATAAAACAAATGAATTTATGTTAAAACTGTATGTATCAAATTATAAGTAAGTTATTAGGGTATGAACGTTAAATAAGTAAACAATTTTATTTCTATTTCTTTGAAGACGTAAAAAGTTAACTCCAAATGAATTATTCAACTGAACTTTAAATACACAACTTATTTTAACTACATGCTGTTCATTATACAAACAATTTTTTAACATAATTTAATAATTCCTTTATTATTTTGATTAATTTTGTGTGACTGATTAACAGAAATAAAATAATGAGGTGGTTTTAAATTAAGTAAGTTTATACACTTTTGCACAGTCAGCAAGTTTTTCTCTGATACAGATATTTAAACGCTTTTTTCTGTTTATTTCTGTTTATTAATATTCTGAAAACGTTTGATGCCAAAGAAGATAACTAAAATTGCGGTTAATTGAAATTAACCGCAATTTTAGTTGAATGTGATGAATCACTAAATAGTAGAAAACAAAAACGCTTTTGCAAGTCTGACTGTCCCTATGTAAGATCTTAAAAAGCACGCAACCGATTTTGATGCGTTATTCAATAGATAGCGAGATTCAACAGAAAAGTTTATATGTGCAATACACGCATAATATAGTAGAGTAGAGAAACACTGATATTTTTTTAAGTTTCTGAAGATTTTTTAAATAACCGATGCGAAGGTCCAACCGGCGAGAGGTTAGACGTCGCGTCGCGTCGTTACGTAGCGCGGTGTCCGATACACAGGGATGTAATTTATGCATCTAAGCCCTACTGAGTAATTTTTACAATGAAAAATCAAGTCACAATCCTTCAAAAGTCTAATCAGCACAGTCGTATCGCTTTAAGTGATATCTACCAGACAAACTTTCGATCGAGCGTTTTCCATTTTGGTGGTAGGGCACTTGCCCAAAGTGTACAATGGGAAAAAGAGGTCTAGAAGAGTTTTGTCATTCAAAATCTGCAAATTAATGTAGTAGGGTAACAATTTAAATAAATAAATACAGTGTCCTCTATGTATGGGAGCGACCTATCACCTTTTCGCTCCAAGCCATCCTCACCTGCCTGTGGTGCATCCTGCCGAACAACAAACGAGGCTCTGGCAAACCGACTGGTGGCGGTACAGGCCGATGACGGGCAGCAGCGTCACCGGAGCAAGAAGTTACGCCCTGCGATCGCCAACCCGCCTGCCCAGCGTGGCGATTATGGGTATATCCTCCAGAAGTTTGCCGTAGGTGGCGAACAACTGGAGAGGCATATGTCCAGCTGTGGACTGCAATAGGCCCTAGATAATGTGTCCTCTATTATCTAAATACAATTCAGATGGACTAGCTACTAGTAGCTAGTAGCGATCTCTTACTGACAACCTGTGCGAAGGAAAGATTTTATTTACAAACGTGGTAGAGTCGTGGAAATGTTACATGTCGATAACGCAACGGTTTCATTGATTTTTTGTATGTAATATAATATATAAATATTTATACACATTCACATATACGCATTACATACTACACTATGTAGGTTATATCATTGATACTAACGATAAATATACATAATATATTGCAAATGCGTGTCATTTGTAAAGTTTTGGCATGCCTACATAGATATCATAAATTTTGAAATCTGCTAGCTGAATAATTCATTAATTTCGCCAACTGATCTCTTTTGTCTCAGATGCATCAAAATAGGATCAGCTTGTGTAATAAATGCATATATGAGACCTTGACGTCTTATTTGGCGGGGAATGTGGTGCAACAGACCCCAGCTAAGATTTTATTTACACACTAGCTGTACCGGCGGCGTCGCACGCGTGGTTATCGTGTTTCAAAAATAACAGACTTCCATAAAATGGTACCTAAAGGTTAAGTTAGACCTCTAACAATACATTGGTGAAAACCGCATTTAATTCCATGCAGTAGTTTTTGCGTGATGTGCGACCAAACATACAGATAAAAATTTCTCCCGTTTTCCCAACACTTCCCGTCACTGCTCTGCTCCTATTGATAGTAGCGTGATGAAAACTATATTATAACCTGCCCAGGAGTATGAAGAATAATCGTACCAAGTTTCGTTAAAATCCGTTCAGTAGTTTTTTTTCTATAACGAACATACAGACAGACAGACAAAAATTTTACTGATTGCATCGATCACTAATCCCCTGATAGTTATTTTGAAAAAATATTTCATTTACAGAATTGACCTCTCTACAGATTTATTATAAGTAAGTATAGATAGAAGATTTATTCAATCTTATCTAGATTTAGAATAAGACCACCCCATCTCACCCCGTGGGTGTCGTAAAAGACGACTAAGGGAATATCAGGAAACGGGCAGCAGCGTTTACCTAAGTACGAATAAAACCTACTGCGGTCACCAACCTGCCTGCCAAGCGTGCTGACTATGGCAAATCCCCCAAAGGACAATAATGGGGATGTTTCCAGGGTCAAAATAATTACATTATATTTAGTCCGTATTTTAGATTATAAAAATATATTAGACACGTTTTTTTTTCTTTTTTCATTTAAACAAAAAGTAACAAAGATACAAGGCACCAAAATTTAGGAGTGGGGGTCTTTGACGTTACTTAGTGGCGAAAAAACTCCCACTCTGTGACGTCACGCGTAATTATATCTTTGTCATTTTTGGTCTAATTTACAAATGAAAAAATATGTGTATTTTATTTTTGAACAATCTAAAAGACGGGACTAATTACATTTTTTACGAAAACAGGCCCATTCTCATTCGGGGAGACCTATGTCCAGCAGTGGACGTTTGCAGGCTGATAATCACGAGTGTTATGGGATACCCCCTCGTTAAAACCATTAATAGAAACCTTCAGTAATATACTTTATTAAACACAATTCACAAAAGCGCTTAGTGAACGCAATTATAAAGAAATCGATCACATTTAATTATTAATCGCTGCTACGAGTACATCGTACCGGCTCAATGGCTCATTGGGTCACCTCTGCCTTCTGAGTTAAGGGTCGTGGGTGCGATTCCCGCACAGTACAAACACTTGTGTTCATGAACATGTCTGTTTGTATTGGCCTGGGTGTTTAATATGTAGATATAATAAGTATTTATTTACAAAAAAATGTATCTAAGTAAGTTTATCAGCTGTCTAGCATAGTACAAGCTTCGGCTTATGGCTATGATTCGGCTAGATGGCGCTGTGTGGCCCACTAATGGGTACTTGGCACTGATAAATTTACTTAGATACATTTTTTTTGTAAATAAATACATTTATACATAATAAAATAACAAACACTTTATTTTGACAATACAATTGTGTCAGACTATGTAGGTATTCAAGAAGGGTGGACAGTAAGTGGAAATTTACATAAAATTAGATAACAAAAAACTGAACCTGACCTTAACTAGATAGGTATTCGACAAACAATGAAAATCTTCTAACGGGTCGTTGTGGTAATGACCCCTGGAGCGTGGCTGCGTGACCTCGCTGAATGGCAAGCGAGATGCGGGACCCCAGGAACGAACCAGGACTTCACCAGTTAGGAGAAAAAGCTCTATCACCGGCCGAGAATAAATAAATAACCCAAGACATGCCACGCTGGGCTACACAGCGCCATCTAGTCCCAAACTAAGGCGAAGCTTGTACTATGGGTACTAGACAACTGATAAACATACTTAGATACATTTTTTTTTTGTAAGTCAATACATATTATACATAGAAAACACCCAGACCAATACAAACAGACATGTTCATGCACACAGATGTTTGTAATGTGTGGGGATCGAACCCACGACCCTTGGCTCAGAAGGCAGAGGTCGCTACCAATTGAGTCACCGAGAAGAAATGAGCGTTTAATTCTTTTCCGTTTTGGATGATGCGAGATAGTCTTCCATCGCTCAGCCTCGCTGTCCGATACGGTAGTGCACACTAGTGCCCAGAGGTGCCTTATGACGTTCTCTATAGAGCGAAGGTAACATGTGGAACTCATTGCCAGGACATGTGTTTCCTCCCTCCTTTGATATGGGACCCTTTAAGCGGGGCGTGAAGAAGCACCTTATGGGCCGGCTGACAGGTGACCAATCGATCGCTTGCCCGCTGTCGCAGTGACTTGGGCTTCTCTTTCGCTTTCCATCAGACGCGGAGAAGCCATTATGCCGTGCTACTAAAAAAAAAAAACATACTGTGGCTATAGTACATTCCCATAGCTCCCATCATCTTATCTCGTGCCAAACGAGTGATTTTTTTTCTAACGCATGTAATATTTTATACACCACAGTCACAAAACAAGTAAGTTAACGGTTACCGCATCCCATGATCGCCAGAAAAACACCATATTATTAACGTCTAGTTGTATACTTAAATCATGGGCAGGCAGACTTAAAAACTACCGGAACATTAATTTAGTACATGTCTCCGCCACCGCAGCGCTAGGTTTGTTTTGTTTACAATATGGCGTTATGTTAATATTACAAAAATAAATTACACGTGCATGCATTTATCGTCGTGAAGACTATTACTAGAAGCGTATATCAGAACATCCAGACCCGAATACACCAAATATAAATCCTATTTGTCTCCTAAAATGACCTGATTGGAAGTCGATCCTGGACCATCCGTCCAAGGTTGTTAATACTTGTTAACATAAAAATGAGAGCTCTATGTAAGATCCGGTTACAAAAATGTGGATTTACCGGAGCAGAAGTCGCGGCGCGCGGTTAGTATGTAAATATGACACACAAACCCTGATTGTCAGTTGGGAAATTCATTATTCGTTAGGTAACGTTAAATACCGATTCGACTCGTTTACTCGACCACGACGAAAATAAGTATGGAGTTGAATTGGTGTGTGAAGCACACGCTAATAGTGATTGACACCAAATTGAAGATAAATAATACCTACGAGTAGTATAGTCTATTGCCATTGTAGCCGTTGGGGTAAACGAGTTCTGCCTGTGGTGTGGTTCTGTTCTATAGCCCCTACCATTAACAACGAAAGCGATCGTTCGTTGAACGGGTCGCGTACTTTTGCACCATAAATCCCTCCCCTGCTTCTCGGCAAACGTAGTGTAAGGCGGACCAGGATATGTGGACAGACGATTTGGGGGAGATGGCCGACAAGTGCTGGATGCGAGAAACCCAAGATAGAGCAATGTGGCGAAAAATTGGAGAGATGTCCAGCAGTGGACTGTAAAAGACTGATAATGCTCTATTTAACATTCGGGCACAAGGATAAATTTTTAAAGGCTACTAAGTAACTGGCCTCTTGTTTGTTAGTCTCTTTGAAAACTAATATATCCTGGTATGTACGCAGGATATACTATACTTACTAGACGAGTTGGGCACACTAATGCACGCTCTAAATTTCGATATGACTGGAGACAGGCCAGGTGGCCTACTATGACAATCTAACTAACAAAAGATCGTTCGATGGACGAATCGCTTTATAAAAAACGAACATCGTTCTCTTGCGGATCCGTTAACGTCGATCTTCATGAAAATACGTCGTGTATACGAACATGGGAGGAACTTATGGTACAAAAATACAAAATCCATCCACCAACCGATCTGGGCCCCAACCTCCAAAATTGAAAATAGTCATTCGTGGAACGGATTGCATACATTTGCACTATAAATTCCTCACATTTGTCCGTCCCATGTACGAATATATGAATTAAATTAATGAAAATCGACTTTGACGAATTTTAATAAGTAGGGCCTCAATCACAAGACCAATGGTTAAACGAAGCTTTCGAATCACCCACTTCCCAAGTCCGAAATCACCAAACTAACTTTTCAACCAAATATTCGATCCCGGAACTTAGCGACCTCAAAGATGCGTTAGAAGCCACTAGGTCAAAAAGGCGTGTCGATGGTAGGTAGGTACTAGTTGGTGAATGAATACAGCATCAGATGCAATCTTCGAGCGAAAACTGTCTCTACGCTGCAATTTGTAAAGTGTATTTTCGTAGTACGCTCTCAGACACATATAAATCATTGCATATGGTCATCGCACACAGCGCGTGGTCTGATATTGTGACGTAACGGAGACGTAACGAAGTGGTCGCACGGTTCGTGCTCTTGGCCGCTTTCTTTGATAATATTTGGAGAGTATATCCGTCTGATAATGTTTACATTAGCGGATTTCGGCGGCGGATCCGGTCTGAGATATTTTATCCCTATGATGGTGACTTTATACGCTCTTCTGAAATCTAGTAGGTAAATAAAGAGAAAGAATATCAATAAAGCAATTACTAGAAATGTGACAGTGATTAATTTTGCTTTGTTACAGATTTAATATTGTGGAAGCGGACCCTACAGCAACCAGGATTTGACACAACACCTCATCAAAATGGCGGAGAAAATTGACATGTACTATCAGTAAGTAATTTACCTAGTTTACTTTACACCTAGTTACTTTAATATAAATCGTAGGAAAACCATTATTTCCCGACATCGTTTCACAAAATAACAAAATGACTATTGGGTCCGTGTGTCTGGTTTTGTACCAATAGAACGAAAGGTCTAGGTAGAAAAAAATAACAAACTAAAAAGTAGATTATATTATATAGCATTTATTAAAAGTATATAACTTAAGATATGTAGTTAATAAAATCGTGCAAATCCGGGGCGCAACGCTAAAACCGAGCTTGACTTACAACGAACTATGTAAACGGTTCTCGGAAGCCAAGTTTAATCTAGTTTGCATCGATTCGTAACTCAGCCACTACTTTTATGTGGAACTTCGAAAAGTTTTAACAGTAACATCTTTATTTTTCTAAAGTGGCTATTATTGTATGCTCGGAGAAAATGAAATTCAACTAATGCTTAGTACTTATGGCAGTGTCAGGGGCCCTACTACAGAAAACGAAAACGATCGTTCGTTGAACGGATCGCGTATTTTTGCCCCATAAATCCCTCTCATTTGTCCCTCCCGTGTTCTAATATATCAATTAAATAGTTGACAATCGACATTGACTAATTTTAGTTCGTATATTCGAACACGGAAGGGACAAATGAGCGGGATTTATAGGGCAAATATACGCGATCCGTTCAACGAACGATCGTTTTCGTTTTCTGTAGCAGGGCCCCAGGCCTTGTTTAAGGGCAGGAGTCTTAGGGCTCATAATCATACACTATAATATATTATGCTGACAAAAATATATATTAAAATAAAATTAGGGCAACAAACTGTGTTTTCCCTTAAATGGGTAATATACCTTGCGGGGCAAAAATACCTGTGACTAAAGTTTCTACTCCACCATGACCGCCATCAGAGCGATTTAAGCTCCTTTTCAGAGTTCAATAGACCATGGAAATCTTGACATACTTCCTTTACCTTTAAAGGTACAAATTTGTGGTTTGGGGTACAAATAGTACAAATGTAGTACAAACCCTCACATGTGCTATATTTTAAATTGGGGACTTGGTCCCGCGATTTTGACGCTCACGGCAAAGGATAGCCACTATGATTTGCCAGTTTAAAAAGTCTTCACACTAATTTTATTTTTCGAAAGAAATGGTGAGTCTTTTTAGCTTTCCATCATGTATCCTCTATATCTTACCATCAGGCTAAAACAAGTAACTATGGTAAGCCGCTACATAAAAATCATCTTCCAAAAACTTGGATGAGCCTTCCGCTCCTCCATCGTTAGGTTATGATGACAAAGCCGCATTGGCTGTCATCATAGTCATTAAGGAAAAAAGCTATACAAAAATCACCTTCCAGAAACCTGGAGACCCTCAACGGCAATGACCCTCTCACGCCGAACCTCAACCAAGAGTCCTCAGCAAGCGGGGACAACGTGGAATCCATAGCGGACTCCTTCGACGGCGCCGTGATCCTGGTCACGGGAGGCACCGGTTTCGTCGGGAAAGCCCTCCTGGAGAAACTCCTGAGGTCCTGCCCGGGGATTGATACGATATACATACTGATGAGGCCGAAAAGGGGGTTGACTGTCGAGAAAAGGTATAAGGAACTGCTGAAAAATCAGGTATGTTGGTGTTTTGTTTTCAAGTAAGGTTTGTATCTATTTTTACTCTGCTCTCCGCTCAATCCTGGCTACTGCCACCAATTTATAAGGGCCTGGAGGAGGGTACTCAGGAGACAGGCGCAAAACGCAAGTACACTCTCTTTCTTAACTTTCAAAATCTGATGGAATGCAGTAATGGAGAACAAGAAAGAAAGAAAAAGAAAGAAAAACGTTTATTCAGTGCAAAACAATACATGCCAGGTTTAACAAATATGTAAATCGAAGGTATTACACAGGTAGGCACATCTAACGTAATAAAATAACGTACACTAATAGTTCAATGCACCAAAAGGGTAACCACTCAGCATTAGCCGTGACGCAAGCGCCGCGGCGCTGATTTTCAGTGGTAGCGAGCGTATGAGAAACGGCTCAGCTTTCCGATACACGAGGGTATATCTTCGTGACTCCAATTGAATCATGGTTTGTTTACAAGTTTGTTTCATTGTTAAGGAAATATAGTAGCGGGTAAAATGAGCCATTTCTAGGCACGCAAGGTGACGTTGAACCATCGAGAGCTAAATCTATTTATTCATCATCATCCTAGCCTTTTTCCCGATTGTCTCAGGGTTGGCTTCCCAAACTGAATCTATTTATTCATTGTTCAATATAGTAGCGTAGGATGAATCATTTCTGAGCATGCAAGATGACTCGGAACCATCAAGAACTAAATCATAGGTGCTCGTAAGTTTCTCAAGAGCTGACAACGCTCTACTCTCGTGTCTCTTCCCCCGTTTTCTACACCAAATTTATCCTCTCTATGGTTTGACCCTCTCCTTAGAAAAAGCATTAAGTTGTATCTCCCTCCTTAACCAACATCCTACCACCAGGTCTTCGACCGCATCAGACAGCGCTGGCCAGACCGTCTCAGCAAGCTGTCCCCGATCACCGGCGACGTGTCAGCGCCCATGCTGGGAGTCAGCGCTGAACAACGCGAGCTGCTGACCAGAGTGACCACGCTGTTCCATTCAGCAGCCACTGTGCGCTTCACTGAGCCTCTGAACGTGGCCACCACACTGAATGTGCAGGGAACGGCTTCACTGTTAAAATTGGCCGAGGAAATGCCGAAGTTAAAGGTGAGTCGTGAAGTTCAGACTGCTTCACTCAAAATTGTTACCTATTTAAAGAATTTGCTTGCTATTTCAACGGGACTCAAAATAAGCGCATAGTCGAGTTGCGGAAAACAGCCCATTCAAACTAACTAACTAACGGGACTCAAAACGTTATTTTTTATGTAGCAGAGGCGTAGCTACCGCTACCGGGAAAAACTCCCCAAGTTTTGTAACAAATCTTTTTCCTAAGGGGCCCCAAACATTTTTATATGGGGTCCCGCCAAGCCACGCTACGTATCTACATTTTGCTTACCTAAGTAGGTAACTTACAGCCGAAACGGTATAATGTACTCCATAATAAAGATCACGTTAAGTTTTAATATTATAATCTCTATACCATTATCTATATTATTTTTATACCCGTCATGTAACAGGCTAACGTTTCTAATAAATCAGCATATTCTACCAGGCTCTAGTACACGTGTCGACGGCCTACAGCAACGCCCCTCGCTCCCACATCGAGGAGATGGTGTACCCTCCCCCCTACGACCCCGACAGCATCATTAGGTGCACCAAGATGCTGCCCCCAGAGACCATCAACGTCATAGCGAACAGCCTTCAGGTAAGCCTGTAATGTCTGGAATACACTAGTTACCTAACTAAACGAGTGACAATATTTTTTATTTTGATGTAAATGAATTTTTAGCCGGTGGTAAGATTTACCCGCCTGGCTACCAGCCACCGTATACCGAAACTTCCGTGGGCCTACGTTTTGGATCCCGTCTAGAATTATCTTATAGCCAGCGAGACCATGTGATTGATTTGGTTACTAAGACTTGTCCCACGTAGCGGTGCCACGTTTCTTTGGAATCAGGAAGGACCTTCAAGAAGCTGGCTGACAAATTTCTCAATAGCCGACAATGCTCCTGTTACTACTGGCCTGAAGTCTTTTTTTTCTAGAGGGGAATGCATTAGGCACCTTCATGCCGCCTCCGGGGGGAGTCGGCATGGTGTGTGAGACTCACACCTCCCAAATTGGGAGGGCATACCCACTAAACCCCCCTGTGTCGCCAGTGGGCAGCAAGTAGCAGGGACACGGGTAGCGCCGAAGCATACGGCCACATCCCTGCCTGCCCTGACCAGCCGCAGCTGACAAGCGTGGTCTGAAGTCTTAGTTCAAGTCCAAGTTCATACCAATTTCGGGTCGGTTTGCCCCCTCCGTCGTATTATGTATGTATACCATAGGCGGTTTGATGTAAACGGTCTGTACATTTGCAGGGCGACCACCCCAACCCCTACACGCTGACCAAGGCCCTCGCCGAGTCCATCGTCTACAACCACTCCAACCTGCCCGTCTGCATCGTGAGACCCTCCATTGGTAAGTCTATAAGTTTTTTTTTCCTTCTTTAAAGGTAGGTTTGCTCTTAGCCACAATTCATTCGAAATTAAGTGGTTTTGAAGCCTACGATGGAGCGCGCTTATCCGGAAAATATCAATTGACTCGCACCTTGAACACTTGAAAATTATTGTGTGCCTGTGTTGTGGGTACAAAGAGTAAAAGGAAGAGAGGTAGGGCATAGCGATTCTTCGGTCGAATTGAGCCGGCGACGCTGCTGCCCGTCATCGGCCTGTGGTATTTAGCTACGCCTTCTATCGTGATGGTTTTACCGCCACCAGTCGGTTTGCCAGAGCCTCGTTTGTTGTTCGGCTTGAAACGAAAAGATGATAGGTCGCTCCCTTACATCCCTATAATAACAATACGTGTAGGTATCTCCTGAGAGCTTGCCTAGTCTACGCAAAGATTGACTAGCGGCCGAAATTCGGTCAGGAGAGAATTACATAATTTAATTAGCCATTAAACGACTATCCTAAGCAACGTTACGAAAACGCCACTTGTCACATAAAACTTAGTTTACGGCGTACGGTAAAGGAAATGATTCTGTGCTCAATAATAGGGTCACGACGTAACTTTCCCTTCGCGGCACAGATAAAGCTGTGTATTATTTAATAACTAGTGTTGCGCGCGGCGAGAATCGGCACTCGGAGGCGACTTTGAATTGGAATCTACTTGGTGAGGCTTGTAGGGTCGTTTGGGAGTTCTGCCAGTGTCGTAACTTCAGTTGAAAGTCATATTCTTCACTTCAGTCGTAAAGGGCCCCTTCATCATTCTTTTGATCTCAGAAACCAAATTCTCCTATAAGAATCTAGACTTTCAACATTTATTATGACACATTTAGATAAATCCAATGAATTTGCCACGGGCCCCGCAATGGTAGATATTCCAGATATAGATCGCCGGACACCATTGTATTGTAGGTCGGAATTCCTCTCTTGGTGACGAAACGCAGCATCCTTTCAGTAGAACACTGAAAGAATACTGCGCTCACCCGTCCCAAGCAGGACAGCAAAGTATATAACAGTTATATTTGTGCTAATTTGTATGCGTAAAGCGGCTTAGTGAGACTATTATGTATATGCTGTGTAAGCGTTTGTACAGCAAAAAGGTCTAAAAGTTTTAGCTTGTATATAGGGGAATATAGACTGTGCATATGCGTAACTTAGATTTTTATAACTAATCTTTAAAAGACTCGTGTAAAATTTGATTAACCCTAAGCATGCCTCATTTTCAAGGTCAGAGTCGTGTTTCCAACTAGGTAGGTATGATAAGTACAAAATGGTTTACGTAAAGCGAATTACAATAATAGATAAAAAAAATATATTAAATCGGTATTTAAATTTCATGGTTAAATAAATGTATGATTTTTTCCCCATTATACATAATGAGCTGACCACCCAAGGCATCCAAGTGATAGTTGCCACTCATCCAGTCGGATACCTAAGTTTTTGTTGTTGTCATAACGACTTCGGTTGTCTTTATAGCTTTCCATCGAAAGGTTTGTTGTGCCTAATGCCTATACATAAAAAAAACTTCAACTTACATAAGGGCTTCGCTTTCGGCCCACATCTTCGGCCCCATCGCATCACTAGTCGGCAAACTAGTGTGAAACAACACATGGGCCAATCAATAGCCGTTGTGTTTTTTTTATGAATGTCGTGAGAACCCGCGTATGGGCCCATACAAAATGTATGGCGCCGTCATCGTTCTGCTGGTCGGGCGGTCAAGAAGGGTGGTTAAACTGCGGCCTTTGAAACCTATTAAAATAATTATACCTATCTAAGACGACTGAATTTATAGTCATGAAAGACATTCATTCATTTTTCACTTTGAATTAATCGAAGGGTTTTTCCAACTGGTCGCATCCTCCCCTTTACTCTCCCGAACAACACGTGCTGGACAGCGTTGTCATCCGCATACCATTCAGACAATAGTAGCGCGCACCAAGAGGTTTAGTTCCTCGTTCCTACCCGTGCCATTAAGTCATGGAATGCCCTTCCAGGCCTCGTTCAGATGACAACTGTTATATATCATCAGCCTAGATACAGTCCACTGCTGGACTTATGCCTCTCCGGTTGTTCGCCACTTAAGACAAACGTCTGGAGGATATACCCATAATCGCCACGCTGGGCAGGCGGGTTGGCGATCGCAGGGCTTAGCTTCTCGCTCCGGTGACGCTGCTGCCCGTCATCGGTCTATGGTATTTAGCTACGCCTTCAATTGTGATGGTTTTACCGCCACCAGTCAGTTGCCAGTGCCTCGTTTGTTATAAGGCAGGATGCACCATGAGCAGGTGAGGTTGGCTTGGGGTGTCTATCCTATCATCATTTAGGCCGCTCCCTTACATCCCATCGTTTTGATAGCGCGTGTTTAAAGCTAGTTTAACATACATTTATGCTCAGGACTACAAACATTCAGGCCGTTCAGATGCATAACAACCATCGGGTGCATTTACTCACGTTGACTGAACGCTTTTTATTTGAACAAGGTCTGAATGTAAAGGAACGCATTTATTTTAAGTAAGACACCTTACCCCATCTATTGTCGAGCAGCATATCTATACAGTTTTGCTACCCACTCAGAGATGGCAGCACTTCAAATCACCTTTTCCATACACAGAGGATATTCTCAGAGGTGTTATTAACATATCGTAATAGCTTTTTAATTGTCCACAGTGACTGCCGCTTGCCAAGAACCGTTTCCAGGATGGATAGACAATGTATATGGAGTTACTGGTGAGTTTCATACCTAGCTATAGGTATATTATTTGTGCCTGTGAGTTTCATACTCATATAGTGAGGAGACATTTCTTCATACATCTGGAAAAAAAACTCTTTAGCTACGACACGGTGACTTGCTATTTTCGCAGAACCGTGTTGCTCATTTACTTAAGTATTGAGTAGCGTGACCAAAACTGTTGCACATATGAAATATTACGCAAAACGCTTTTTATAATGCACAAAAAACAAATTGTTATTGCTCTCGCAACAGTGAAATGCCGGATTCTATTCGGTCTCTTGTGCATTTGAAATGTGCAACCTTGACATTAAAAACTCTTATTGCTGATATTGCAATAGAGGCGAGTCATTTTGTTTATATTTCGTGACTCGGCAGAATTTGAAGCTGTATTTCGATAATCTGGTAGTGACCCTGACTTGTGCGCTGGATAGTACCTAGATGCTTGGATAAGCCTGGTGTATAAGCTGAAAATATAACTTTGACATCTGGATCTCAAAGCTATATTTTCAGTCGGTGTAAGCTATGTTTTATCCGTGCATACAAGTCACAGCCCCATCCCCTCCCGTGAGTTTCGACAGACGCGAGGCTCTTGAGATTTCAGCTGCGCAGCCGATCTTCATTTTGTAATATGGGAGGGAGACCGCAGTCAATAATCATCCACTGCTGACCAGCAGACATGACCATAGGCCTCCTCCAGGGGATTTGCCATAGTCGTCAAACCTGGCAGAGGCAGGTTGATGACTGCAGTAGGTTTTATTTGTACCTTGATGAACCCTGCTGCCCGTTTTCTGATTTCCCCTTAGTCATCTTCCACGACAGCTACGGAAAGGGGTGGTACCATTATAAATCTGATAACCCCATTAACAGTATTACCAGGGTACAATTATCCTTTTGTCTAAAGAGAGGTAGGGCATAGTGAATCTTCGCCCGAATTGAGTTTCCCGTCCGGGGAAGGACCTCCACCCTATAGAATACCGCAGTCAAATGACCTCCGGGTCGTGTTTCTGCCGGTGAGTAGGGTTTCCGAAGCTCGTGGGGGTCGGGTTGGGCCGGCGTGGCAACTGACAGGTAACTGACCAGTTACTTGCCCGTTGTCACAGCGACTTGGGCTTCTCTTTCGCTTTACATCAGGTGTAGGGAAGCCATTTTGTCGAGCTACTATAAAAAAAAAAGTTTGAATGAGAAAATCTTTCTTCTCCTCTTTGCAGGTATCATAATGGAGATCTCCCGCGGGACGTACCGCTCGGGGTACTGCCGCGAGCGGTACGTTGTGGACTTGGTGCCCGTGGACATGGTGGTCAACTGCTGCATCCTGGCCGCCTGGAGACAGGCGTCCAAACAGTAAGCGCATCGTAATCTCTTTCTTAGCTCGTTTTTCTGGTTTAATAGTGGATCTGAGTGATCGGATAGGTAGGTACTGCCAATAGGTAAATTAGGTACTCTCTCTCCGGTCTTGGAAACCAAATTCGTAAGACGACTCCTTAGAGCTATGAACTTTCTTATGCCCTTACCTACTATCCTAACCTTATAGGATGTCAATGTTAACATAGAGAAATCAGAGCCAATGGCTTGAGACTTTTTAGGGTATGTGGCACTCCTACCTAAAAAAAAGAGCGGGTCCCCGCCTCAAGATGGTGGGAAGGCAGGGAACACCTACTAAAATCTCGGCCTCCCAAAGGCAAGGGCCTATGTGGAGCCCGGAATGCTCTAAGACTGTCGTAACAACGGCTTTTGACTATACCAACCAAACCGTAGCAGTGTAGGAAAACAAAGTAAGACTTCTGTTACATACTCGTAAATAAAGAAAGGGTTTTTGACTAAGTATATAACATATTGACTAAGTATATAACATACCTACAATAAAATGTAATATCAATTTCACGTTCATAGGCTATGCCCAATTGGGCAACATGATGTACTGGACTAATTGTAATTCACACCTTGTAAACATTCATGAAAGGCAATAAACGATTTGATTTGATTTGATTTGGTTAATTCTCATTTTATTTTCAGGCCCGGCCGGTGTCCCGTGTACAACGTTACTTCGGGATCCATCAACCCCCTGCAGTGGGGGCAGTTCACACGGCTCTGTGTTAAGTGGGCCAGAGAGAACCCAACCAAGTGAGTATTCATAATCTGATCATCATCATCCTCGGCCTATTGCAGTCCACTGCTTGACATAGGCTTCTCCAGTTTTTCACCACTTAGGGCAAACATATGGAGGATATACCCATAATCACCACGCTGGGCAGGCAGGTTGGCGATCGTAGGACGTAGCTTCTCGCTCCGGTGATGCTGCTGCCCGTCATCGGTCTGTGGTATTTAGCTACGCCTTCAATTGTGACGGTTATACCGCCACCAGTCGGTTGCCAGCGCCTCGTTTGTTATTCGGCAGGATGCACCACGGGCAGGTGAGGGTGGCTTGCAGCGTAACTATTCAAGGCCGCTCCCTTACATCCCGGTGCGGTACATTAACTAGTAACTTACATGCTCGTTTTCTCCTTTCAGATACGTCATGTGGTATCCCAACTTCGGCTTTACGGAGTCGCGCTTCATGAACACCTTTTGGGAGATCTCCTGCCACTTCCTGCCCGCGTTCCTGTATGACATGCTGTTGCGGGCACAGGGGAGGAAAGCTATGTAAGTTTTTTGATATACCTACCATTATGACAACAAAATGGCTGACAGTCTGCCGGATAGTAAGCGATTAGCGCACACATACTTTTCTTGACGGCCGGACCATGACCGCCCAAAAACAGCACCACACCATGTTTTTCTTAGTCTATAAAACCTATTCACACTCTTATTATTAAAGTGCTCCATAGTTAATCAATCCCCTGAGGCAACTTTGATACGGAGCTTATTTATGTACATCGCAAACGCTGAGGAAGGAGGATTTGAAACCGGATTTTCGTTACCAGCTAGGCTCCAAAGAGTACCTAGATTATTACTGTACCGTAACTTACTACCATAAAATATTAAACATAAAGCTTGACGAAACTATAGTAAGAATTCTTTTTCTCAAATTAAAACTAATATCGCCATCTACCGCTATCTATGGTCGAGTAGCTGAACCAAAAAGTTAAGACGCCAATTTCTTGGAGTGAATACGTTGTTTTCTATCGTTTACGGATCGTACCTAGTAATGTCATAGAGTAATATATAAGGAACGAGCTGTTGTCGGAAAATCGAAGCCGAACGAAAGCTCAAAGCATGTCCCTTTTGTCTCTCTCTGAATAGGGTGACTGTATTAAAATATGATTTAGGGACAATGACAATACATACGTACAAAAAAAGCAGTCAACATTGAAAGCCAAATATTTTTTATTCGTAATCGTTTTTTAAATAACACCACTTTTTTTTGCAAAGTAAATAAGGCGAATATGGCGAAAATTTAAATATGAATTGGCTAATGCCTTACCAATTGAATATCACGTGGATCTTCAAATATAGATTGAGAAGGATGTGGTGGATCTAACAATGTACCTATGTGTTTGCTATAAAATTCTTGGATACATAGGTACATGGTAGTTTATTTTTGTGTACCTACGTTTTTTAATAATTGATTTGATAATGTTATAAACAGTTTTTACGTGTATTTTAGAACTTCGAAGACAAATCGGGAAACATGCTTTAGTTTTTCCTATACAAAAGAACAACGGACTTTATGATTGGATAGTCATGCATGGTCACCCTAATTCTTCACTAACAAATTATGTTTAAAAGTATTACTTGTGAAAAGACAAACTACAATCCGGATAATACTCGCTTTCACAAGCCCCCCGACACAAATTCTCCCCATTTTAATTACACATTAAGAAAAATATAACAAATTAAAAATCCCCCGCCGCCGACGTCAAAGTCGGCGATGTCATGTGAAGTTGTCAGGGCCCTTACCACCGTTCGAGAGCGATCGTTTTCGTTTTTGGTGGTAGGGGGTCCGGTGTTTCGTACTCTATCTAGCAATCTAGTCGCTGCTAGAAAGAGACGTTTTGTTCACTATTTTCCTTCTCATTGGTACGTCTTATTTTGCGCGCAACAAGACTCTTACGACCTTAACATAAGGTTGCATTTTCTTTATTTTAGCT